>JAOWCC010001729.1:4415611-5015611 GCA_030867875.1 Actinernus sp. WN-2022
TCATAGTCCACTGACCTAGTCCATTGTCATAGTCCACTCTCGTAGTCCCACTGTCATAGTCCACTCTCGTAGTCCATTGTCATACTCCACTGTCATAGTCCACTGACCTAGTCCATTGTCATAGTCCACTCTCGTAGTCCACTGTCATAGTCCACTCTCGTAGTCCATTGTCATACTCCACTGTCATAGTCCACTGACCTAGTCCATTGTCATAGTCCACTCTCGTAGTCCCACTGTCATAGTCCACTCTCGTAGTCCATTGTCATACTCCACTGTCATAGTCCACTGACCTAGTCCATTGTCATAGTCCACTCTCGTAGTCCACTGTCATAGTCCACTGACCTAGTCCATTGTCATAGTCCACTCTCGTAGTCCACTGTCATAGTCCACTCTCGTAGTCCATTGTCATACTCCACTGTCATAGTCCACTGACCTAGTCCATTGTCATAGTCCACTCTCGTAGTCCATTGTCATACTCCACTGTCATAGTCCACTGACCTAGTCCATTGTCATAGTCCACTCTCGTAGTCCACTGTCATAGTCCACTCTCGTAGTCCATTGTCATACTCCACTGTCATAGTCCACTGACCTAGTCCATTGTCATAGTCCACTCTCGTAGTCCACTGTCATACTCCACTGTCATAGTCCACTGACCTAGTCCATTGTCATACTCCACTCCTTGTAGTCCACTGTCATAGTCCACTCTCGTAGTCCACTGTCATACTCCACTCTCGTAGTCCATTGTCATACTCCACTGTCATAGTCCACTGACCTAGTCCATTGTCATAGTCCACTCTCGTAGTCCACTGTCATAGTCCACTCTCGTAGTCCATTGTCATACTCCACTGTCATAGTCCACTGACCTAGTCCATTGTCATAGTCCACTCTCGTAGTCCACTGTCATAGTCCACTCTCGTAGTCCATTGTCATACTCCACTGTCATAGTCCACTGACCTAGTCCATTGTCATAGTCCTCTCTCGTAGTCCACTGTCATAGTCCACTCTCGTAGTCCATTGTCATACTCCACTGTCATAGTCCACTGACCTAGTCCATTGTCATATCATAGTCCACTCTCGTAGTCCATTGTCATACTCCACTGTCATAGTCCACTGACCTAGTCCATTGTCATAGTCCACTCTCGTAGTCCATTGTCATACTCCACTGTCATAGTCCACTGACCTAGTCCATTGTCATAGTCCACTCTCGTAGTCCACTGTCATAGTCCACTCTCGTAGTCCATTGTCATACTCCACTGTCATAGTCCACTGACCTAGTCCATTGTCATAGTCCACTCTCGTAGTCCATTGTCATACTCCACTGTCATAGTCCACTGACCTAGTCCATTGTCATAGTCCACTCTCGTAGTCCATTGTCATAGTCCACTGACCTAGTCCATTGTCATAGTCCACTCTCGTAGTCCACTGTCATAGTCCACTCTCGTAGTCCATTGTCATACTCCACTGTCATAGTCCACTGACCTAGTCCATTGTCATAGTCCACTCTCGTAGTCCACTGTCATAGTCCACTGACCCTAGTCCATTGTCATAGTCCACTCTCGTAGTCCACTGTCATAGTCCACTGACCTAGTCCATTGTCATACTCCACTGTCATAGTCCACTGACCTAGTCCATTGTCATAGTCCACTCTCGTAGTCCACTGTCATAGTCCACTCTCGTAGTCCATTGTCATACTCCACTGTCATAGTCCACTGACCTAGTCCATTGTCATAGTCCACTCTCGTAGTCCATTGTCATACTCCACTGTCATAGTCCACTGACCTAGTCCATTGTCATAGTCCACTCTCGTAGTCCATTGTCATACTCCACTGTCATAGTCCACTGACCTAGTCCATTGTCATAGTCCACTCTCGTAGTCCATTGTCATACTCCACTGTCATAGTCCACTGACCTAGTCCATTGTCATAGTCCACTCTCGTAGTCCATTGTCATACTCCACTGTCATAGTCCACTGACCTAGTCCATTGTCATAGTCCACTCTCGTAGTCCATTGTCATACTCCACTGTCATAGTCCACTGACCTAGTCCATTGTCATAGTCCACTCTCGTAGTCCATTGTCATACTCCACTGTCATAGTCCACTGACCTAGTCCATTGTCATAGTCCACTCTCGTAGTCCACTGTCATAGTCCACTCTCGTAGTCCATTGTCATACTCCACTGTCATAGTCCACTGACCTAGTCCATTGTCATAGTCCACTCTCGTAGTCCACTGTCATAGTCCACTCTCGTAGTCCATTGTCATACTCCACTGTCATAGTCCACTGACCTAGTCCATTGTCATAGTCCACTCTCGTAGTCCACTGTCATAGTCCACTCTCGTAGTCCATTGTCATACTCCACTGTCATAGTCCACTGACCTAGTCCATTGTCATAGTCCACTCTCGTAGTCCACTGTCATAGTCCACTCTCGTAGTCCATTGTCATACTCCACTGTCATAGTCCACTGACCTAGTCCATTGTCATAGTCCACTCTCGTAGTCCACTGTCATAGTCCACTCTCGTAGTCCATTGTCATACTCCACTGTCATAGTCCACTGACCTAGTCCATTGTCATAGTCCACTCTCGTAGTCCACTGTCATAGTCCACTCTCGTAGTCCATTGTCATACTCCACTGTCATAGTCCACTGACCTAGTCCATTGTCATAGTCCACTCTCGTAGTCCACTGTCATAGTCCACTCTCGTAGTCCATTGTCATACTCCACTGTCATAGTCCACTGACCTAGTCCATTGTCATAGTCCACTCTCGTAGTCCACTGTCATAGTCCACTCTCGTAGTCCATTGTCATACTCCACTGTCATAGTCCACTGACCTAGTCCATTGTCATAGTCCACTCTCGGAGTCCACTGTCATAGTCCACTGACCTAGTCCATTGTCATAGTCCACTCTCGTAGTCCACTGTCATAGTCCACTCTCGTAGTCCATTGTCATACTCCACTGTCATAGTCCACTGACCTAGTCCATTGTCATAGTCCACTCTCGTAGTCCATTGTCATACTCCACTGTCATAGTCCACTGACCTAGTCCATTGTCATAGTCCACTCTCGTAGTCCACTGTCATAGTCCACTCTCGTAGTCCATTGTCATACTCCACTGTCATAGTCCACTGACCTAGTCCATTGTCATAGTCCACTCTCGTAGTCCACTGTCATAGTCCACTCTCGTAGTCCATTGTCATACTCCACTGTCATAGTCCACTGACCTAGTCCATTGTCATACTCCACTCTCGTAGTCCACTGTCATAGTCCACTCTCGTAGTCCACTGTCATACTCCACTCTCGTAGTCCATTGTCATACTCCACTGTCATAGTCCACTGACCTAGTCCATTGTCATAGTCCACTCTCGTAGTCCACTGTCATAGTCCACTCTCGTAGTCCATTGTCATACTCCACTGTCATAGTCCACTGACCTAGTCCATTGTCATAGTCCACTCTCGTAGTCCACTGTCATAGTCCACTCTCGTAGTCCATTGTCATACTCCACTGTCATAGTCCACTGACCTAGTCCATTGTCATAGTCCACTCTCGTAGTCCACTGTCATAGTCCACTCTCGTAGTCCATTGTCATACTCCACTGTCATAGTCCACTGACCTAGTCCATTGTCATAGTCCACTCTCGTAGTCCATTGTCCATACTCCACTGTCATAGTCCACTGACCTAGTCCATTGTCATAGTCCACTCTCGTAGTCCATTGTCATACTCCACTGTCATAGTCCACTGACCTAGTCCATTGTCATAGTCCACTCTCGTAGTCCATTGTCATACTCCACTGTCATAGTCCACTGACCTAGTCCATTGTCATAGTCCACTCTCGTAGTCCACTGTCATAGTCCACTCTCGTAGTCCATTGTCATACTCCACTGTCATAGTCCACTGACCTAGTCCATTGTCATAGTCCACTCTCGTAGTCCACTGTCATACTCCACTCTCGTAGTCCATTGTCATACTCCCACTGTCATAGTCCACTGACCTAGTCCATTGTCATAGTCCACTCTCGTAGTCCACTGTCATAGTCCACTCTCGTAGTCCATTGTCATACTCCACTGTCATAGTCCCACTGACCTAGTCCATTGTCATAGTCCACTCTCGTAGTCCACTGTCATAGTCCACTCTCGTAGTCCATTGTCATACTCCACTGTCATAGTCCACTGACCTAGTCCATTGTCATAGTCCACTCTCGTAGTCCACTGTCATAGTCCACTCTCGTAGTCCATTGTCATACTCCACTGTCATAGTCCACTGACCTAGTCCATTGTCATAGTCCACTCTCGTAGTCCACTGTCAGTCCACTGACCTAGTCCATTGTCATAGTCCACTCTCGTAGTCCACTGTCATAGTCCACTCTCGTAGTCCATTGTCATACTCCACTGTCATAGTCCACTGACCTAGTCCATTGTCATAGTCCACTCTCGTAGTCCATTGTCATACTCCACTGTCATAGTCCACTGACCTAGTCCATTGTCATAGTCCACTCTCGTAGTCCACTGTCATAGTCCACTCTCGTAGTCCATTGTCATACTCCACTGTCATAGTCCACTGACCTAGTCCATTGTCATAGTCCACTCTCGTAGTCCACTGTCATAGTCCACTCTCGTAGTCCATTGTCATACTCCACTGTCATAGTCCACTGACCTAGTCCATTGTCATACTCCACTCTCGTAGTCCACTGTCATAGTCCACTCTCGTAGTCCACTGTCATACTCCACTCTCGTAGTCCATTGTCATACTCCACTGTCATAGTCCACTGACCTAGTCCATTGTCATAGTCCACTCTCGTAGTCCACTGTCATAGTCCACTCTCGTAGTCCATTGTCATACTCCACTGTCATAGTCCACTGACCTAGTCCATTGTCATAGTCCACTCTCGTAGTCCACTGTCATAGTCCACTCTCGTAGTCCATTGTCATACTCCACTGTCATAGTCCACTGACCTAGTCCATTGTCATAGTCCACTCTCGTAGTCCACTGTCATAGTCCACTCTCGTAGTCCATTGTCATACTCCACTGTCATAGTCCACTGACCTAGTCCATTGTCATAGTCCACTCTCGTAGTCCATTGTCATACTCCACTGTCATAGTCCACTGACCTAGTCCATTGTCATAGTCCACTCTCGTAGTCCACTGTCATAGTCCACTCTCGTAGTCCATTGTCATACTCCACTGTCATAGTCCACTGACCTAGTCCATTGTCATAGTCCACTCTCGTAGTCCACTGTCATAGTCCACTCTCGTAGTCCATTGTCATACTCCACTGTCATAGTCCACTGACCTAGTCCATTGTCATAGTCCACTCTCGTAGTCCACTGTCATAGTCCACTCTCGTAGTCCATTGTCATACTCCACTGTCATAGTCCACTGACCTAGTCCATTGTCATAGTCCACTCTCGTAGTCCACTGTCATAGTCCACTCTCGTAGTCCATTGTCATACTCCACTGTCATAGTCCACTGACCTAGTCCATTGTCATAGTCCACTCTCGTAGTCCACTGTCATAGTCCACTGACCTAGTCCATTGTCATAGTCCACTCTCGTAGTCCACTGTCATAGTCCACTCTCGTAGTCCATGTCATACTCCACTGTCATAGTCCACTGACCTAGTCCATTGTCATAGTCCACTCTCGTAGTCCATTGTCATACTCCACTGTCATAGTCCACTGACCTAGTCCATTGTCATAGTCCACTCTCGTAGTCCACTGTCATAGTCCACTCTCGTAGTCCATTGTCATACTCCACTGTCATAGTCCACTGACCTAGTCCATTGTCATAGTCCACTCTCGTAGTCCACTGTCATACTCCACTGTCATAGTCCACTGACCTAGTCCATTGTCATACTCCACTCCTTGTAGTCCACTGTCATAGTCCACTCTCGTAGTCCACTGTCATACTCCACTCTCGTAGTCCATTGTCATACTCCACTGTCATAGTCCACTGACCTAGTCCATTGTCATAGTCCACTCTCGTAGTCCACTCTCGTAGTCCACTCTCGTAGTCCATTGTCATACTCCACTGTCATAGTCCACTGACCTAGTCCATTGTCATAGTCCACTCTCGTAGTCCACTGTCATAGTCCACTGACCTAGTCCATTGTCATAGTCCACTCTCGTAGTCCACTGTCATAGTCCACTCTCGTAGTCCATTGTCATACTCCACTGTCATAGTCCACTGACCTAGTCCATTGTCATAGTCCTCTCTCGTAGTCCACTGTCATAGTCCACTCTCGTAGTCCATTGTCATACTCCACTGTCATAGTCCACTGACCTAGTCCATTGTCATAGTCCACTCTCGTAGTCCATTGTCATACTCCACTGTCATAGTCCACTGACCTAGTCCATTGTCATAGTCCACCTCTCGTAGTCCATTGTCATACTCCACTGTCATAGTCCACTGACCTAGTCCATTGTCATAGTCCACTCTCGTAGTCCACTGTCATAGTCCACTCTCGTAGTCCATTGTCATACTCCACTGTCATAGTCCACTGACCTAGTCCATTGTCATAGTCCACTCTCGTAGTCCATTGTCATACTCCACTGTCATAGTCCACTGACCTAGTCCATTGTCATAGTCCACTCTCGTAGTCCATTGTCATAGTCCACTGTCATAGTCCACTGACCTAGTCCATTGTCATAGTCCACTCTCGTAGTCTACTGTCATAGTCCACTCTCGTAGTCCATTGTCATACTCCACTGTCATAGTCCACTGACCTAGTCCATTGTCATAGTCCACTCTCGTAGTCCACTGTCATAGTCCACTGACCTAGTCCATTGTCATAGTCCACTCTCGTAGTCCACTGTCATAGTCCACTGACCTAGTCCATTGTCATACTCCACTGTCATAGTCCACTGACCTAGTCCATTGTCATAGTCCACTCTCGTAGTCCACTGTCATAGTCCACTCTCGTAGTCCATTGTCATACTCCACTGTCATAGTCCACTGACCTAGTCCATTGTCATAGTCCACTCTCGTAGTCCATTGTCATACTCCACTGTCATAGTCCACTGACCTAGTCCATTGTCATAGTCCACTCTCGTAGTCCATTGTCATACTCCACTGTCATAGTCCACTGACCTAGTCCATTGTCATAGTCCACTCTCGTAGTCCATTGTCATACTCCACTGTCATAGTCCACTGACCTAGTCCATTGTCATAGTCCACTCTCGTAGTCCATTGTCATACTCCACTGTCATAGTCCACTGACCTAGTCCATTGTCATAGTCCACTCTCGTAGTCCATTGTCATACTCCACTGTCATAGTCCACTGACCTAGTCCATTGTCATAGTCCACTCTCGTAGTCCATTGTCATACTCCACTGTCATAGTCCACTGACCTAGTCCATTGTCATAGTCCACTCTCGTAGTCCACTGTCATAGTCCACTCTCGTAGTCCATTGTCATACTCCACTGTCATAGTCCACTGACCTAGTCCATTGTCATAGTCCACTCTCGTAGTCCACTGTCATAGTCCACTCTCGTAGTCCATTGTCATACTCCACTGTCATAGTCCACTGACCTAGTCCATTGTCATAGTCCACTCTCGTAGTCCACTGTCATAGTCCACTCTCGTAGTCCATTGTCATACTCCACTGTCATAGTCCACTGACCTAGTCCATTGTCATAGTCCACTCTCGTAGTCCACTGTCATAGTCCACTCTCGTAGTCCATTGTCATACTCCACTGTCATAGTCCACTGACCTAGTCCATTGTCATAGTCCACTCTCGTAGTCCACTGTCATAGTCCACTCTCGTAGTCCATTGTCATACTCCACTGTCATAGTCCACTGACCTAGTCCATTGTCATAGTCCACTCTCGTAGTCCACTGTCATAGTCCACTCTCGTAGTCCATTGTCATACTCCACTGTCATAGTCCACTGACCTAGTCCATTGTCATAGTCCACTCTCGTAGTCCACTGTCATAGTCCACTCTCGTAGTCCATTGTCATACTCCACTGTCATAGTCCACTGACCTAGTCCATTGTCATAGTCACTCTCGTAGTCCACTGTCATAGTCCACTCTCGTAGTCCATTGTCATACTCCACTGTCATAGTCCACTGACCTAGTCCATTGTCATAGTCCACTCTCGTAGTCCACTGTCATAGTCCACTGACCTAGTCCATTGTCATAGTCCACTCTCGTAGTCCACTGTCATAGTCCACTCTCGTAGTCCATTGTCATACTCCACTGTCATAGTCCACTGACCTAGTCCATTGTCATAGTCCACTCTCGTAGTCCATTGTCATACTCCACTGTCATAGTCACTGACCTAGTCCATTGTCATAGTCCACTCTCGTAGTCCACTGTCATTCATTCCTATACTACGCAACACGCCCAAAGCGTACAAAATCATAACACTACAACTAGTGGAGTGTGACAGTGCCGGATGCCTGGTGGACAGCAGCAAACGGTTTCTTTAATAAACTACGGTATTACAAATCATTACATAGTACTAATATTACAAAATCAAAATATTTAACAGGACATGATTTAACAGGACATGAAGGAATAGAGAAAACATTCCATAACCACACATCATCCTAAACAGATGGTTGCACAATCAAATGACGTAATCACATGATAATAAATAGCTTTTCACATCCTTAAATCAAATAATACCGAAAAAATCGATATCTAAAGAAAATAATGTACGTTGCCCGGTACGAAAAACCATCGTAAAAAACCACGTCTTGCTACGTGGAAAAACTTCTGGAAACGTACTCCTCGACCGAATGCAATCGTACAAGGCTCCGAGGGCTAAAGCCAAAATGGTTATATCTTGATGAATAATAATTTAAAAACATTAAAACTAAAGTTTGGCTGACTTGTGGCTGTCCAGCAAGCGAGAGAAAGAATTCTAAACTGATTGGTCTTTATATACCTCAAATATGAATATTAAACATATGTACAAGAAAAGAACTAATGAACTATCACTTAAGTGATAAACAAATAGCTACGTGCCGTAATGAAGACGCTTCCAACTCACTTTGTTACGTTGGAAAGCCTCTATTCATTCCTATACTACGCAACACGCCCAAGCGTACAAAATCATAACACTACAACTAGTGGAGTGTGACAGTGCCGGATGCCTGGTGGACAGCAGCAAACGGCAAACGAGAAAACTACAAAGACGAGAACCGTAACGGAAGCAAGCATAGAAAGAGACAAGTAAATAAATAATCGATCGATCGAAAGATCTAGATACCATTAGCTTATCATCTTATAACCAATGGCAACTGCATAACATGTTTTAACTGGCTTCCAGTCTCTGGAAAAGAAATTGGAAACCGCATGAAGTTGGAATACACCACCAGAAGTACTGAAATAATACTGAAGTAACACAGAGCATAAAAGGAATACTGAACGCTTAGAGCAAAAATAATCATGTGCTCAGGTAAATATGAGCCACATGCTTCCTAACGATTTGAATTCATTACCATCTTATAAAGGGTACAAACGAAACAAGATGAAACATTGCCCTTAAATGAAAAAAGAGAACTGATTCTGGCCACCAAGAGATTACAATTCTATTCTCGGGGTTTCTTTCAGTATACTAGTTTTCCTAGCAATATCATGGATGCCTCAGTTTGTTTTACCGAAACGTAACGAAATATCAGTTGAAAATAGACTGCAACTTTATGGCTCGTCAACACCATACACCGTACAAGGCTTCCTTAACTAGGCACGTGCAGGTGACTTGCAATGAAGCTTCAAAAAGACAAAATTAATCTCTAAAATACGAGAAGACAACAGCAATGAACATGGGTAAAACAATTAGAACTTCGCGATCTATTCTCTTTCTCCCAATGAATCCATGCATTCTTGTATTCCTACAATCGTGAACGATGCCTTGAAACACATCTGATAAGGAGGAAGTGAACTGCTAGCCTCAGCGTTTGAGGAGAAGAACGATGCCTTGAAACACATCTGATAAGGAGGAAGTGATCTGCTAAGCATCGGCATTTGAGGAGATGTTCAACCTGTCATGCTCGGCTCAAGACTCCGACCTGTGGGAAGACCGTTGACAACAAAACAAAAAGAGTAACATGAGAAAAACATGCATCGTACCGCTATCTTACACGTGTGCAGTTCCCTCTTCAATAATTTTTACACTAAATTTAGGACATGCAGAAAACACTGACTTTTAGTTTCTACTCGATAAACAGAGCACGATCGACAACAAAGGGTACAGGTATTCCTAATTAAATACGTATATCAATACTTCTTTGCAGAATCAGAAAATACTGATCCACTTGTTTGATAAAAATGTGGTGAATTCGACCTTAAATGCGATCGATACAGTGTAAAAGACGATACTGAAACCACACTACACTAGTAATACATCCCTTATCTAAGGTCTGGGAAATCTATTTAAAACAGATCAATTTCAGAATCTTAAATAACATTCTAATATATGGTATACCTAAGAGCATACCTAATCATTCGCCCGCTAAGAGGCTCACAGTTAAACTGTTATCATCACACTTCCAGCCCAATTGTTACAAATCACTCCAACATTTGTGTTGGAAAAACAACAGATTCAAGATCGGAATAGTTAACCGTGGCAAGTAAGAATTGAATGTCAGCACATCATGTCTATATCAAAACGGACTAAGACTGACTGAAAATCATTTTGAACAGCTTAGGGTTAACAACCCATTATTGATATCTATATCCAACAAATGAAATCTGGTCTCGAGGAATCCAACGAGTCTGAAAACAAAAGGTTAATAAAATAAATCATGAAAATGACAATAGGACTATAATACATGAATAACGTAAATTAACAACAGTCCAACTCTCAACAGTAATCTCTCTACACTAACATCGTAGTCCATTGTCATACTCCACTCTCGTAGTCCATTGTCATACTCCACTGTCATAGTCCACTGACCTAGTCCATTGTCATAGTCCACTCTCGTAGTCCACTGTCATAGTCCACTCTCGTAGTCCATTGTCATACTCCACTGTCATAGTCCACTGACCTAGTCCATTGTCATAGTCCACTCTCGTAGTCCACTGTCATAGTCCACTCTCGTAGTCCATTGTCATACTCCACTGTCATAGTCCACTGACCTAGTCCATTGTCATAGTCCACTCTCGTAGTCCACTGTCATAGTCCACTCTCGTAGTCCATTGTCATACTCCACTGTCATAGTCCACTGACCTAGTCCATTGTCATAGTCCACTCTCGTAGTCCATTGTCATACTCCACTGTCATAGTCCACTGACCTAGTCCATTGTCATAGTCCACTCTCGTAGTCCATTGTCATACTCCACTGTCATAGTCCACTGACCTAGTCCATTGTCATAGTCCACTCTCGTAGTCCATTGTCATACTCCACTGTCATAGTCCACTGACCTAGTCCATTGTCATAGTCCACTCTCGTAGTCCACTGTCATAGTCCACTCTCGTAGTCCATTGTCATACTCCACTGTCATAGTCCACTGACCTAGTCCATTGTCATAGTCCACTCTCGTAGTCCACTGTCATACTCCACTCTCGTAGTCCATTGTCATACTCCACTGTCACAGTCCACTGACCCTAGTCCATTGTCATAGTCCACTGACCTAGTCCATTGTCATAGTCCACTCTCGTAGTCCATTGTCATACTCCACTGTCATAGTCCACTGACCTAGTCCATTGTCATAGTCCACTCTCGTAGTCCACTGTCATAGTCCACTCTCGTAGTCCATTGTCATACTCCACTGTCATAGTCCACTGACCTAGTCCATTGTCATAGTCCACTGTCATAGTCCACTAGCCTAGTCCATTGTCATAGTCCACTGTCATAGTCCACTGACCTAG
Source organism: Actinernus sp. WN-2022 (assembly GCA_030867875.1). NCBI lineage: Eukaryota > Metazoa > Cnidaria > Anthozoa > Actiniaria > Actinernidae > Actinernus > Actinernus sp. WN-2022. The sequence continues at coordinate 4,427,431 of JAOWCC010001729.1, forward strand.
TCCATTGTCATAGTCCACTGTCATAGTCCACTGACCTAGTCCATTGTCATAGTCCACTCTCGTAGTCCATTGTCATACTCCACTGTCATAGTCCACTGACCTAGTCCATTGTCATAGTCCACTCTCGTAGTCCACTGTCATAGTCCACTCTCGTAGTCCATTGTCATACTCCACTGTCATAGTCCACTGACCTAGTCCATTGTCATAGTCCACTCTCGTAGTCCATTGTCATACTCCACTGTCATAGTCCACTGACCTAGTCCATTGTCATAGTCCACTCTCGTAGTCCATTGTCATACTCCACTGTCATAGTCCACTGACCTAGTCCATTGTCATAGTCCACTCTCGTAGTCCACTGTCATAGTCCACTCTCGTAGTCCATTGTCATACTCCACTGTCATAGTCCACTGACCTAGTCCATTGTCATAGTCCACTCTCGTAGTCCACTGTCATACTCCACTCTCGTAGTCCATTGTCATACTCCACTGTCATAGTCCACTGACCTAGTCCATTGTCATAGTCCACTGACCTAGTCCATTGTCATAGTCCACTCTCGTAGTCCATTGTCATACTCCACTGTCATAGTCCACTGACCTAGTCCATTGTCATAGTCCACTCTCGTAGTCCACTGTCATAGTCCACTCTCGTAGTCCATTGTCATACTCCACTGTCATAGTCCACTGACCTAGTCCATTGTCATAGTCCACTGTCATAGTCCACTAGCCTAGTCCATTGTCATAGTCCACTGTCATAGTCCACTAGCCTAGTCCATTGTCATAGTCCACTGTCATAGTCCACTAGCCTAGTCCATTGTCATAGTCCACTGTCATAGTCCACTAGCCTAGTCCATTGTCATAGTCCACTGTCATAGTCCACTAGCCTAGTCCATTGTCATAGTCCACTGTCATAGTCCACTAGCCTAGTCCATTGTCATAGTCCACTGTCATAGTCCACTAGCCTAGTCCATTGTCATAGTCCACTGTCATAGTCCACTAGCCTAGTCCATTGTCATAGTCCACTGTCATAGTCCACTAGCCTAGTCCATTGTCATAGTCCACTGTCATAGTCCACTAGCCTAGTCCATTGTCATAGTCCACTGTCATAGTCCACTAGCCTAGTCCATTGTCATAGTCCACTGTCATAGTCCACTAGCCTAGTCCATTGTCATAGTCCACTGTCATAGTCCACTAGCCTAGTCCATTGTCGTAGTCCATTGTCATAGTCCACTGTCATAGTCCACTAGCCTAGTCCATTGTCATAGTCCACTGTCATAGTCCACTAGCCTAGTCCATTGTCATAGTCCACTGTCATAGTCCACTAGCCTAGTCCATTGTCGTAGTCCATTGTCATAGTCCACTGTCATAGTCCACTAGCCTAGTCCATTGTCATAGTCCACTGTCATAGTCCACTAGCCTAGTCCATTGTCATAGTCCACTGTCATAGTCCACTAGCCTAGTCCATTGTCTGGGAACAATCTTAATCCCTGAAACTGTTATTGCATTTATTACATTGTATGTCAATAATTTTTCACTTAAATTCTTGAATCTCTGCTGTTGGTGATCTTTTTATCCTGCCAAACCAGAGTGAGTACTAAGATGTGTTTTTTGTCACTTTAAGGCCTCAGTTTGTGTCAAAATCACTGCTCTTGGTTGTAGGATAAAAAGACAGAGGGCAGTTTAACCACTGTTGCAAAGGCCACATTAACAGTAGGGTATTAAACATTGTATCTGTAAAAGAAAAAGAAGAAAAATGCCTCAGCAATTTAATAGCAGCATGCATGGATGCACATGGCCTTTGCGCCCCTGTACATGTACAATGTACGTCTTTTTACCATTATTTTTTCATATTCAGCTACTGATCGATCTCACATGCTTCATAGCTTTCAAGCTTTCTAGTGGGAAACTCAACCTGAGCATTAGCTACATTTGTATGTCAAGCTAATGGGGTCAAAGAGGCAAAACAGCTGTCCATGGCTTTTTTATCATTCTTTTTTTTTTCCAGGTCTATACAGGTTTAAAGTGCCTATCACCCTTTTGTAATTTTGATAGGTTATGAACCTCCGAAAAGTTTTGAGTACTTCTGTGAAGAAAGTTTTGGTTTAAAGTGAATACTTTATGTTCTACGCTTGTTTGGAATCGTGTAAATGTGACCTTTCCTGACCCATGACCGCGCAAGTAAAAGCCTGGGTCGAAACCTGGGTAGACGTCATCTTGACGTCATATAATTAATTCGGCTTTGCAATCATTTCAAGAAATACTTAACATGTTGACTAAAATGACATTTTTCTTTACTGACAACTCAAAAACTGTGTATATTTTCTATGCATCGATGTTGTTGTGATAAAAAGGCGCCATGGAGAATAATGCATTAATGAGATGACGTCTACCCAGGTTTGGACCTTTTACTTACATGGGTCAGGAAAGGTCACATTTACACAATTTCAAACAAGCATAGAACATAAAGTATTCACTTTAAACCAAAACTTTCTTCACAGAAGTACTCAAAACTTTTCGGAGGTTCATAACCTATCAAATTTGCAAAAGGGTGATAGGCACTTGAACACGTACCCTACTGTCCACTTCCTTCACCTTTGTGCCCTTATATTAATAGTGGCCTTAGCATAATTTAAATATACTGTATACCTTTTGTACAACTTACCATTTTTCATATTCAGCCGCATCCTGCATGCTTCATTAAGCTTTATTTATAGGAGACTTTGCAGATATCTTTTTTTCTGTTGCGAGTTAAAAACTAGAATATTGTTTTACTATTTAGACTGCTGCAAAGCACCAGTCATGTTATCATCGATGAGATTCATGAGCGAGACCTCATGTCTGACTTCCTACTCATTATTGTCAAGGACCTGCTGCTCAAGAGGTGAGGAGAGAGTTAGATAATTGGGGTGTTTTTAGTGAGTCATGACCCTGACCTCCTACTACATTTACATGTACAATGTATAAACCTTTCTGATCGATGGTTTATATATTCATGTTGTTTTTAACAATTGAAAGCTGTCTACATGATCTGTATGTCTTGAGAGGTGCTGCTGGAGCAATATTAGAGAGCTTATTAGCATCAACGACAGGGACGGCAACGAGGACACGACCTAGAAAAATGTTTTCTCCCGAAATATGATGTTTACTATATCCTTCGTTTGCCTTTAATTACTTTTCACATTCATATCTTTGAAAAATATGATAAGCATAGAGTTTATACGTTGGTGTTCTCTTGTAAACGTAAAATGTGGGGTTTTCATGTTGTGTTTTTCCAGGCAATGGTTGAAATGTAGGCGACTGCATGCATTTTCACGTGCAGTTATTGTATTTTGTAATTAAGGCTATTGTTTTATGCTGTTGTCATATACATTGCCATCGTGGAACCTTGCTTACGCTCTCTAATAGGGATTTTAAGATACCACAGTGGCAACATTGACGGCAACGCACATGAAAATGCATGTACATGTAGCTGCATTCATTTTAGCCATTGTCTGCAAAAACATGACATGAAAACGCTGAGTTTTACGTTACGTAGAGAACGAGAACCTGAAAACGTAAATGGCACTGCTATTTGTTTGGCCTAAACAACTGTGTACATTCTATTTTTCGAAAACGTGGATGAGAAATGCAACAAACAACATTGTCGCAGCCATCACCGTCGTAGTATCTTAAAGTCCCTAATAACAGCAATGACAGCAGCAACAACAATGACAGCAGCAATGACAACAACTGAAATTTTAGAATTATTTTTGGGATGGATGTGGTGCTGGGTGGTGCAGCATGCAAGCTAGCGCTCACCTCTCATCACTGTGATCAGGGTTAGACTCCCAGACACAGCATCATATGTGAGTTGAGTTTCTTGTTCTCTACATGTATGCTCTGAGGGTTTTTCTCCGGGTTGTCCGGTTTTCATCCCTCCGTAAAAATCAACATGTGAGTTGAGCGTTGAGTGCAGAGAATATAATTATAATGTAGTGAGTGTGGAGAATGCTTGGATCATTAGCAGGATCTGCTTAAGAGGCCTAATGAAGCCTTAATATCCGAGCGTAAATAAAATAATTTTGATTGATTGTTTTGGATAGGGAAGTGTGTTGTTTAACAAAGCCAGCATGATGATGCCTCTGTTTTTTTGTCCTTCAGACCTGACCTCAAGTTGATTCTAATGAGTGCTACCTTGAATGCAGAAATGTTCTCTTCTTTCTTTGGTACGTCTCAGCTGCTGTTAATTGTCATTACATACATGTACATACATGTACATACATAGTTACATAGTTTATTCAAAGTGCAAGAAAAAAGTATTCACAAATACGGATACAGATTCAAAATCAACAGTGATCTACATGTATGAACTAATTAATAACGTAGAACTGATACTGGGAAAAAAATATTTAAGAAACACCCTGAAGGAAATCAAGAGGTTAGCTCTATGAACGATTCCCCAACAAAAATTAAATCACTGACAAAAAAACAACCATGGTACATGTACATAAAACAATAATACAAGGCTAAATAGAGAATAATTTATATAGAATAATTATATCCTACTATATTTAGTTAAAATATTAAGTGCTAACAAAGGCTGATTTGGAAGTAGATGTTAAGTATTCAAAAAAGATTTAAAGTCTTGCCCTAAAAAGTCTGTTAAAAACTTCCTGCTTCAACTATTGTGCCAGGTAAGTTATTCCACTCGCTGATAGTTCTCACAGTTGCTGTTAATTGTCATACATGTATTTATTTCTATGTTTTTACATTGTGAGTTCCTCTGTAATTTTACTGGGAAGAGCACAAAAAGTATAGAGAGTGAACTTTAGATGGTTTGTATGGACTCTTTGACAGAGTCAATACTCGAGCCTTGTTACTCTAATTAAAGTAAATGCTTATTTTGATCACAGAGTGTGTTCATTATAATATTTTTGGTTAAAATCTTTTATTACATTCTTAGGGTTGATACAATGTACATGTAGCTGTGAATATAATCTGTATGTGAAGTGATACAATTATAAATTGTCATTTCACTGGTTGTATTGTCCAATCAAATTTCCTGTAATAAATTGCTTAGACCAATCAAATTGCTTGTATCATTTATTGCTGAAAATGTAGTAAAACTATTACATGATGGTTAAGAGCTAGCCTAATATTGTTATATATAGTGTTCACTTCTTTTTAATACTGTATCTCTCACTTTCACAAAGACTTGCTCGTTCACAATATGGCATTAAAAACTCGTGAATAAAAACAACATCAAGATCTTGACATGTAATAACCTACATGTATATGTACAGTGTACATGCATTTGGTCATGAATTATATTAAAAATAGTGCTTGTCATAATATACATACATATTATCAGGTGACTGTCCAATGGCCCACATTCCAGGATTTACCTACCCAGTTAAAGAGTTCTACATTGAGGAGGTTATCGAGATGACAAAGTAAGTATAGAGCCTATCTGAGACTTTGTGAGGCAAGACAAGGACCTGCAGTCACTATAAAAAAGGGCCTCACCCAGCTTGACTACACTTTCCTTGTCACTCAGCCTTTGTGAAGTGAACATCACTGTTCAAAGTCATTGATCAATTGCAGTCCTCATTTAACCTCACACCACCCCATGCGGGAAATACTGCTATTCACACCAGTCTGTATATCCTGAGTTTTGTCAGTTTCCATTCATACAATGTACATGTATCAAGCCTCGTCATATTTGTTTTGTAATTGCTCAAGATATCAGGTAAACCCCTCATCCCAGAACAGAGCAGGATCCAGTCGAGGTAGAGGAGGAGGACCAAAATGGAAGAAATACAGAAGAAGAAAGAGTCCCGCAAAGGACAGGAGGGCCCAGAAAATGGCATTTGATAATGAAGAGGGTGATGATGAGCAAGAACTCTTCGATGAAGAAGTGCAGTGGCGAGAGTATCTCCATTCTATTCAACCAAGGTACATAAATTACTGAATACAATGTACATACTGGTACATCACTGAATACATACTGGTACATTACTGAATACATACTGGTGCATTACTGAATACATACTGGTGCATTACTGAACACATACTGGTGCATTACTGAATACATACTGGTACATTACTGAACACATACTGGTGCATTACTGAATACATACTGGTACATTACTGAATACATACTGGTACATTACTGAATACATACTGGTGCATTACTGAATACATACTGGTGCATTACTGAATACATACCGGTGCATTACTGAATACATACTGGTGCATTACTGAATACATACTGGTGCATTACTGAATACATACTGGTACATTACTGAATACATACTGGTGCATTACTGAATACATACTGGTGCATTACTGAATACATACCGGTACTTACATGTACATCACTGATTACATACCAGAACATTACTGAATAATTTGCATACTGGTACATTTTAACTGAATACATACTGGTATATTACTAAATACATACTTGTTTGGCACTGACATTACTGAATACATACCAGTAAGCTCTGGAGTCTCCTGACACCGCTCAGTTAGTTTCAGACTTTCCACCTTCGTGTACAATGAAATATGCCCCTGTCTGTGTTGCAGTTCTTTCTTTACCCAACCTTTCCCTGAGAGAAAAGAAAAGAATGCAGTGTTTATAAGTGTGTACCATTCTTCGCATGATGTCATACAAGTGCCAGCTTTACACAGTAGTAGGGTGGAATAAAATGTATAGACCTTAACTTAGCAAGTGATACTCTTACATGTAAATGCATCTAATTATCACAGATTGGGGGAGGACATTATTTCTGGAGCCATCAATGTGCTCTGCTTAATATATACATTGTATTACAAGAAGACTTCATAACAATAATGATGGTGATTGTGATGATGATTGTGATGATGATTGTGATGGTGATTGTGATGCTGATTGTGATGATGATTGAGAATATGATTATGATGATAATAATGATGACAATGATGATAATGCTTTGTTATTTACTGTATTGTACTTTAAAAAGCAGAATTTGAAAAGCAATTGTATACCCAACAGGTTTTCACATTCAACAGTTGCGACATTAGAGAATATGGACCTGGAAAAGATTGACATCGACCTCGCTGTCAGACTCATACAGCATATCTGTCTTAATATGGAGGTTAGATCACTTCTTTGTGTAATATATGTTACATGACTGTATATTTAATAATTAGACTGTGACCTTGAAGTTTCTATTATACAAATAGACTGTGTCTGTCGAGGAACTATCTGCTGATAGTTGCCCGCGGAAATTTGATGTTCTTAAAACAAATATAAGCCAGAGAACGAAGTTCGAGGGCTTACATATGTATATGCTAGTTTTAAGAACATGAAATTTCCAAGGGAAACTGTAAGTCGATAGTTCCGAGACAAACACAGTCTATGTGTCGTTATTGTTCATCACAAAATTGTCTTCCGCTCTCAGCGGGCACTATTATACAAATAGACTGTGTCCGTCGAGGAACTATCGGCTGATAGTTGCCCACGGAAATTTGATATTCTTAAAACAAATATAAGCCCGAGAAAGAGTGGGCACTATTATACAAATAGACTGTGTCCGTCGAGGAACTATCGGCTGATAGTTGCCCGCGGAAATTTGATGTTCTTAAAACAAATATAAGCCCGAGAACGAAGTTCGATGTCTTATATGCTAGTTTTAAGAACATCAAATTTCCAAGGGAAACTATCAGCCGATAGTTCCGAGACAAACACAGTCTATTTGTCGTTATTGTTCATCACAAAATTGTCTTCAGCTCTCAGCGGGCACTATCGCCTGATAGTTTGCCTCCGCGGACGACAACTATCACGTCATGTGATCGCTTCTGGCCAATGAGCGCGCGCCAAAATTTTGTGGTGAACTATAACGCCTGATAGTTTGCCTCCGCGGACGACAACTATCACGTCACGTGATCAGTTTTGACCAATGCGTGCGTCAAAATTTTGTGGTGAACTATAATGGCTGATAGTTGAAAAGGAGCACTTGAAACTGAGAGCAGGTACTCTTTAACTAATTGTTTTTATTAGTAGAAACCAACCAGTTGTTCCATCTTAAACTGAAACAAGAATAATATTTTGTTGTTGTTGTATTTAGATGAATTGGCCAACCTTAACGATTTTGTTTATGAAAACCAGCTTTTTTACTACTCTACTCGCTGTCTATTACATAATTATTAGCATAACCCAGCCATCATCTTTTGGCAAACTCATCATCGGATTGGCTAGCCAGGGGCCATCTGTCAATCCATAGTCGACCGTGTGCATGGTGCAGACAAATATCACTTAGAAAAAATATTTTTTCTTTGGATGAGTAAACAAGCATAGCGAAGTGCATGAAGGAAAAGAGAAATTAGTTTGATAGGAAACACTGTCTATTATTTGTGCTGTCAAGTGCTAGCCAATCAGATCTCGTTAGATTAGTTGAATATGTAATGAGTATCTTGTTTATAAGGGAAAGTGTTAGGATTATTCAGTTATCGTGGTTCTGATCTCACTGAAATTATGTATAATTTTAGGCAAGCTGAAATATAAAGTAAGTAAAATAGACTCAGGGGCTAGCTGATTAGAACCATTCCACTGCATATGTGCTTGTGTGTTGATCTTATGGTTAGGAAATGCTTTTTGTGAGTTTTTTCACAGTTTTCTCTATTGTAAGTTGATAGAATGGTGGCTTCAGGTTATGCTGAAACAATTAGCCTGGCTCGCTCTCGGTTTCTATTGACTTTGTTGCATGACTCGGGGTTGGTTTCTATTGACTTTGTTGCATGACTCGGGGTTGGTTTCTATTGGCTTTGTTGCATGACTCGGGGTTGGTTTCTATTGGCTTTGTTGCATGACTCGGGGTTGGTTTTTGTTGACTTTGTTGCATGACTCGCGGTTGGTTTCTATTTCCTTTGTTGCATGACTCGGGGTTGGTGTCTGTTGACTTTGTTGCATGACTCGGGGTTGGTTTCTATTGCCTTTGTTGCATGACTCAGGGTTGGTTTCTATTGCCTTTGTTGCATGACTTGGGGTTGGTTTCTATTGCCTTTGTTGCATGACTCAGGGTTGGTTTCTGTTGCCTTTGTTGCATGACTCGGGGTTGGTTTCTGTTGACTTTGTTGCATGACTCGGGGTTGGTTTCTGTTGACTTTGTTGCATGACTCGGGGTTGGTTTCTGTTGACTTTGTTGCATAACTCGGGGTTGGTTTCTTTTGACTTTGTTGCATGACTTGGGGTTGTGCCCCTCAACAACTATCAACCGATAGAAACCTGGAACTCACAGTCTAATAAATTAATGTTAAATAGATAGTGAGTAGCTTAGCCAATCAGATTCAGGATTGGTGTTAGAACACTAGTTTGGTTATTAATTCTACTAATTAAGTATGTACAGTACGTGTATATATATTTGGGATACGGGGGCATACCCAGGATTTTCAAATTTGTAGGCCAGGTCCAGGGGCATAGTGTGCATTTTCTGTGGTGTTCACACGAGGAGAGATTCAGCAAGCACCCATCGCTAGGGCTCCCCAGTAAACTTTGAAATCTAGGCCCTTGGAAATGGCATTTTCTTCATTTTCCAGGGGACATTTTCCCTAAATAAATAAGTAATAAGACACTGAGCACTTAGATTTTTTATTTTTATTTTGCCGGAAAAAATGTAGGCCCTGGGCCTATAGCCCCGGCGAAACTATGATGAACAATTCATGAATGGTTCATGAATTTATGTCCATGAACATTCATGAAATATTCATGAACTGTTCATGAATGGGAATGAACATTAAATGGCCACATTCATGAAAGATGATTTTCATGAACATCTCATGATCTAAAAGTACATGAACATTTCATGACGATGGTTCATGAACAGTTCATGAATCAGGCATGAACATTTACAGGCACTGTTAAAAAAAATTGTGTAGATTCATGAACAGTTCATGAATAAGGCATGAACATTTACAGACACTGTTCAAATAGATTTGTTAGATTCGTGAACAGTTCATGAATAAAAAAAACAATTAACAATAATAACAACTAGGTTATTAATAATGCCATGATAAAAGGAGACATACTTAGTAATATGGGCCGCGTCAGACAAAAAGGGCCCGGACGACATTCAAGTTAAATAATTCCTACAACGGTGTTCCTAAAAGCAGGTTGAAGATTGTATTGTATTCTTGACGAGAAGCGCTACATTTCATCCCTAACAATAAATGTCAGTTTCAAGAAATGGACAACAAAAATCAGGGGTGAAATTTACGTGATGTTGATGCAAGAGCCCGATCACAAATATGACCACAAAAATTAGGAATCCTGTCAGAGGGGATGATTTTGATGTATGACATTCATTTATATCTGCTGACAATAAAGAGTAAAAAATAAATAAGATGAACAAGATGATCACTTTTTGGCCAAAAAAATGATTTTCTGCAGTCATTCTACTCCTAGTAGCTCACAATATGAATTTAGCAATATAGTCCAGCTGTTATCGACCAAAAAAATGATGAATTGTTCAATTTGATGATAAAAGCACTAAACTTTGCCAGATTACTAACATCCCTAAGAACAATATTTTTTGATATGGAGCCACCCCAAATTCACTACTGGAGCCGAGTACTGCGCATGTCATTAAATACCCAACATGGAAACGAGGCTGAAAATATAAACCTGCTTAAACTCCTTTTTTGAAGAAAGTTTGTCTAGAAAACTTTCTAATATTGATAAAAGAGGCATTCGCTTTGCTCTGAAACTTTAAATGTTGTCACGTGACCTTCTTCCTGGAAAATAACAGGATGATGCGTGGGATACCTGTGTCTAGAGCTTTTAGATACAAGTTTCCAGTGTTGTTGAGTCAAAATTGGTACTGCTTTTTTTTTAACAAACTTCATCACAGCTACAAATATTTACTAATGGACCGGAATACTGCGCATGCCCTGACATTGTACTGCATGAAAACGAGGCTGAACCAAATATTTAACTCCTGTAGAGCATCATAAAATGTTTTTCGTTTCATTTAGTTACTCCTCGTTTCTAATTATCAAATAGGCCTTGTCAGTCTCGTGACTCCCAACTGATTCCAATAAGGTAACTTGAAAATGACATTATAATTTAATGTCAGGAGTATACTCCTGTTACGTTATAAATGTTTAGTATTTTGCAAAACACAATATGCAAAAACTGGAAAAAGGAATATTATATTATTTATATCACCTTATATTAAGAATTTCTTTCACAATGGAATGCATTTTCAAATGTGTTGGCTTACATTGACGTGAAGCAGCTTATTGCAAACTGGGAACTAGAGCCCACGGTTTTCAAGATGGCAGCCACCATGTGTACTTTATACATTCATTACAGGTAAGGAACATTTCCTTCTTTTAACGTTATTTAAGGCTTGTATCTTTGTTTTCTCTATACAAAATGTTACATATATCTATCTATCTATCTATCTTATATTTATGCAATAGTCGCTTTTTCCATGAACATCTTGTAATTTACATAATCAATAAGGTTAGCTAGATCTTTTTATCGTTCCTTTCGTATTATCACGGCCACATCAGCTCTGAACACTGCAGTATCTCCAATACCGTGGTTAAATAAATGCTATTATTATTATTATTATTATTCCTTTTGACTAATGCATGAGATACAAGTAAACAGTTGCAATGATTATCAGTCGTTTTCTGAAATAGAACAGTGATAGAGCTATAAGCTAAGGCCAAAACCAGTCAAACCTCAATTGTGATGATAAAGCACGATAACTCATTGCAAATACTTTAAGCATAATTTAATTTAATTGCCAAAATTATATCGGGAACTTTGATTTCCGTTTCAGTTAAAGACTCTATCAAAATCATGGAATGGGGGCGGTGTGTTATTTGCCAAAAAAGTACAGGAGAAAATGTGCAATGTCCTGCAAACTCGAAGAGAATTCGAAGAGATGCTGGTGCCAGCTACTCCTCATTTGTAAGAAATCTCGTGGAATTCCAGAACCTTGGAATTACACCTGCAAGTTTAAATGTTAAATGTTTAGATGAAGGCCAGGGAATAGAGCAGACTCTTCTAGATAAAAAGGCTTCTTGGCACAAGTCTTGTAGAGACGTTTTCAGTAATACCAAGTTAGAGCGTGCCAAGAAAAGAAAACTAGCTGAAATAGCAGACGGAGAAATGAAAGGAAAAGACGAAATGACAACGGAAGAAAGTAGTTCCAGCTCCGTTAAGGCCAGGCGATCTAGTGTCCCAAGTTGTCTCTCAGAGAACCACTGTTTTTTTTGTGATACACTTGATAGTCTCATAAATCTTCATGCTGCTTCCACCCTCGAAGTCGACCGAAAAGTTAGGGAATGTGCCTTTCTTTTGAAAGATAGCAAACTCATTGCTAAGCTGTCTGCTGGTGATTTGATAGCGTTTGAAGCAAAGTACCATGCAACGTGCATAGTTGGTCTGTACAATCGAGCAAGGCAGTTGAAGTCGCCAGCTACAAAACATACTGCAAATTCAACAATCAACCTAGATGAACTTGCCTTTGCAGAACTGATTGCCTACATCGACGAAATTATCGAATTCGAAGAACCTGCAGTGCTAATAAAGCTTTCTGATCTGGACAAATTTTTCTCCTCAAAACTGCAGGAACTTGGAATTGAGTCTGGAAAAAATAATGCTACAAGACTGAAAGACAGAGTATTTGAAGCTTTACCTGACCTTACGGCACATACTCAAGGGAGAGAGGTCCTATTGGCATTAAAACATGAAATCGGGGGGGTGTTAAAGGAGGCGAAAAAGAAGGACTCCGAAGCATGGCACCTGGCAAAAGCGGCAAACATTGTAAGGAGAGACATTCTAAAGATAAATAATTTATTTAACGGAACATTTATGCCAGAATGTCAGAAAGATGCTATTCCAGCATCCCTTAAAACTTTGATAGCCATGATTATCAAAGGCCCAACCACTAATATGGACCCGGCTGACAGTCAAGCGTGTCTTACAGTCGCCCAGCTAATCGTATTTAACAGCATCTCGCGAGTTCGCGATCGACCTGAGTCTACTGGCAGCACTCATCATACCAGAGCTAGGGAGTGCCCACTTCCTATCTATGCAGCACTGAAAATTCATGGAACCACGAGGGACAAGTCTCTTATAGATACATTTTACAAGCTAGGGATGTGCATTTCGTATGATAGGCTACTTTCTATATCTACTGAAATCACTAACAGTGTTATAGAACGGTACGAGAGTGAAGGAGTTGTATGCCCGTCTAAACTAAGAGAGGGACTTTTCACTACCGCAGCGGTTGATAATATAGTCCACAACCCTAGCTCAACCAGCTCGCATGACGCATTCCACGGAACCGCAATTTCGCTAGTCCAGCATCCAACTACTGAGGAACCTGGGATCAAAAGAGCCATTGACATCTTTGACCCAACAAAAAGTTCCATCTCCAAGAAGATAGCCCAACTACCATCACGTTACAGTGAAGTACTACCACCCGTGGCCCTACCCTCAAGTGAGCTTCGTGTTCCAGAAGTCACTGGACAGTTGACATCTCATCTTCAAGTTACATCCAGTAATGAAACCGATCATGAACAAGACTGGCTAGAGAATACCAAGGAACTTCTCTCTAAGGAAGAACTTGATAAAGCTGATGCTGTATCTTGGGCGGCATACCGCGCCTCACAATCCTCGTTGTCATGTCACGAGCCTGCCATAATTTCTCTGCTACCGATGTTTATTGAGAACTCTCATTCGTTGGCTATGATAGCGCATTCTATGAAAGTGATCAAATCTGCTGTACACCACGTCAACCCCTCCCAAATTCCAGTTATTGCTGTAGACCAGCCGCTGTTTGCCCTGGCCAAACAAATTCAGTAGACGCTCGGTGATATGTATAATGAAGATCAATTTGTCGTCATGCTAGGTGGACTTCACATAGAAATGGCGGCCTTCAAAGTGCTCGGCAAGTGGTTGAGCGGCAGTGGGTGGGCAGAGACTATTTGCAATGCAGGGGTGGCGACACAAGGCGTGGCTGATTCGTTCCTGACGGCAAGTCATCTAACCCGAACACGACGGGCGCATCAAGTAACTGCAGCTAGTCTGTACATACTGACGAGTAAAGGATACGATGAATATGCTGCTAACGTTGAAGAGAATAAACCGGCTAAGTCATTCCAAGAATAGAAAGAAGAAATGTCAAGGAAGTGCCCGCATTTTCTGTACTGGGCCAGAGTACTGGATATGCAGCTCTGCTGTCTTCAGCTTGTGAGAGCGTTCAGAGAAGCCAACTTTTCCTTGTACGTCAAATCCATAAAGCAGATTATACCATGGATGTTTGCAATGGACCGTCCTAACTACGCCAGATGGCTCTCTGTGCATTACTGAGATATGTGCGAGCTTCCAGCCAAGCATCCACAGGTGTACACACAATTCAGTAATGGCTCTTTCGTAGCACACAATACAAAGAGGTTGTTTTCTTCTATAGCGCTAGACCATGCACATGAGCAAGTTAATGCCATTGTCAAAGGCGAAGGAGGTGCTGTTGGACTCACAGAAAACCCCGCAGCTCTCAGATGGATGGTCGCAGGTCCAGAGTTGGCACGAATGGTGGAAGAGTTTGAAGGCAACAGATCCGCCGCCGAGACACGTGCCCACCATGAGCAGAAACCAGGCGTCCAGAGTGCATTTGCTAAAGATGTTCTGAATGTGGTCTCTTCCTTTGAAGAACTCGGAAACCCGTTCATGGAAGAAGGTGAAGAGCTAATAGCAATCCACACAAAGGACATCATAGATGCAGCTGTTGTTAGCACCGTGCAAAACATGAGAAAGGTTGGAGAGGAGAAATTCAAAACTTTCATCAAAGAGCGATTCATCAAAGAGCGATTCATCGACTGCAGCAAGCCCATTACAGACACTCTGAAGAAAAATAACCTCCCTACATTCAGCACCCAGAGCAAGAAAGTCATTTCAAAAGACAAAGCCAAAGTGGGAGTTTTGAAGGAGGACTGTGCTCTATTTTCTAGGCTTTACATAGCTTGTCAAAGCCGGGATGGCAATCTGGAGGAGTTCTTCAGGTTTGAGAATCAGCCATGGCCTCCATCACTCTCCCAAATGGGCCAGCTCAGAGGAGGGCAGAAGGCAGATCTAGTGACGTGCTTGCCAAACGCCTCTACACAGATCGTGGAGCCGCCAACCCTGGATGCAGTTATTCTTGACGGAGCCGTTATCATCCAGATGTTACAACCAAGAACAGCGCATACATTTGAGGAGTACTTCAATACTGTGTTTGCCCCTTATATCCTGAGACAACTTGAAGCAGTGAACAGAGTTGACCTAGTATGGGATGTGTATCGAGAGGACTCCTTGAAGAGATCTGCACGGAAAAAGAGAGGCTCTGGACAACGGCGAAAAGTGCTTCCGTCAACACGAATTCCCTCTGATTGGAAAGGCTTTCTGCGAGTAGATGAAAACAAGGATGAACTTTTCAAACTTCTTGCAAACAAGGTAATAATACTAATAACAATATATTTTTGATAACAATGATAGATATTATACATGGAAAGATAAACAATATATATAATATATATTGGTTAAATGGTTAAATCATATATGAATATAATAATAAGCCTATATTAATGTGTTTAGGTGGTTTCACTGATGATCCCAGATGGCAAGGATATCTACACCACACACGGCGAAGGTGTCTTGTCGTCAACCAATAGAATGGAAATCAACGTCCTTGAACCTTGCACCCATGAAGAGGCGGACACGCGCTTGATGGTTCATGCACTGGATGCTAGCTTGTGCGGCCATCGACGAATAAAGATCAGAACCAACGATACAGATGTGGTTGTGTTGGCCATTTCAGTTGCTAACTCCATTCCAGCAGATGAGCTGTGGATTGCCTACGGTTCTGGAAAGCATCTACACAACCTCCCTGCACACTCCATAGCCGCGTCGTTAGGTCAAGAGAAAGCATCAGCGTTACCGATGTTCCACGCCCTAACAGGATGTGACACAGTATCATTTTTTGGTGGACGAGGTAAAAAGACGGCGTGGGATGTGTGGAAAGTTTTTCCTGAACTGACACCAGTGCTCAGAGCTCTGACAGCATTACCTGAAGATATCAGTGAAGAGTGTATGGCTATAGTCGAGAGGTTTGTGGTTCTGCTGTACGGCCGAACGAGCAGCCTTACGAAAGTCATCGAAGTGAGGCAAGAGCTATTCTCAAAGAAGTCGAGAAGCCTTGACAGCATTTCCCCCACTCGAGCAGCACTCTTACAGCATGCCAAGAGAGCAGTATTTCTAGGGGGCTACGTATGGGCTCAGACCCTTCTGAAGCGACCAGTACTGCCATGCCCTTCTGACTGGGGATGGCAGCGTGATGGCAGTTCCTGGGTACCACACTGGACAACGCTTCCACAAGCGAAGGATACATGTTACGAACTCATCCGATGCGGGTGTAAAACTGCATGCAGAGGACGGTGCAAGTACACGAAGGCGAATTTGGCATGCACAGGTTTGTGCATTTGTGGCGGCAACTGCAACTAGGATGACCTTTTAGCAACAACAGCTATTAAGATTACAATAGATATTGAACGGAAAACAACTGATTTTTATCAGTTAGATCATGTTTAGTGCTGTTCTGTAGAAGGAAATGCCACTTGTTTTAAATGGCAATGAGAAACTTGATATTATTGACTAGAATGATTACTAGGGACAGTTTTGCACATCACAGAATCTCAATTAAATCTGGCGTAAATAGTGTAAATAGTAGTGTCTTACCTGGTTTCTTTCCATTGCAATTTTTTCATTCAACCGGCTAATTGGTCTCCTTTTGTAACTGAAACATTCTTGATTTTTTCCCTATCAGCCTCGTTTTCATGCAGCGCTATTTCAGGGCATGCGCAGTATCGAGCAAAGTAGTAATTTGTAGCTGTGTTATTCCTGTTTAAAAAAAAACACCAAAATAATCAGAGGTACCAATTTTGACTCTAAAAACACTGGAAACTTGTATCTGAAAGCTCTAGCCACAGGTATCCCGCGCATCACCTTGTTAGTTTCCAGGAAGGTCACGTGACAACATTTAACATTATCAGAGCAAAGCGAATGCCTCATTTATCAATATTAGAAAGTTTCCTAGACAAACTTTCTTCAAAAAAGGAGTTTAAACAGGATTTATATTTCAGCCTCGTTTCCATGTTGGGTATTTTATGACATGCGCAGTACTCGGCTCCAGTAGTGAATTTGAGGTGGCTCCATATCAAAAAATATTGTTCTTAGGGATGCTAGTAATCTGGCAAAGTTTAGTGCTTTTATCATGAAAGCGAACGATTTTGGTCGATAACAGCTGGACTAATAGTACAAGTTACACCTTGAAACAATCGTCTGGTGATAAGGAATCATTTGCACTTGCTAAAATTGTGATCACACCCTCGTGTACAAATATCGTAAATTTCGTCTTCGATTTCACTGGTTAATTTCATGAAATCAACACTACTTGTTAGTAGCACAATGTGGCACTCGCGATGCATATTGTAATCGCACCACAAGTATAAGAAACATGGTCCAACTTCAAAATACATTTACATATTATGTCGTCCAGGCCCTTTTTGCCTGACGCGGCCCATATGATAACAACATAAAAAAATAAAACCATTCTCCTGATTCAATAAAATGTTGGCATACAGTGGTCTTAAATTTGTTAGTGTCATTATTATTAACTAAGCTCGGGGAGCTAATAGACCATGGAAAAAAAGTTTTTGCTATGTTGATTACAGTTTGAATGTGGTCTCACGAATAACAGGGTTCGTAAAAGTTCATCAGAGGTTATTAATGTTGCAGTTGATGAATTTCTTGTGAACTCATGAACTTTCTAGCATTCTTGAAATGTTCATGAAAGGTTCTTCAACTTATTATTTTGTGAAATTTAACAGTTCATGAGTTCATGAAAGTTCATTAGAGATTCATTATTGTATTTCATGAATTAATTATGAACTCTCCTGAACCATCTTAGGTTCTTGAAATGTTCATGAAATGTTCTTGAAATAATTCAGTGAACCTTTCAAGAAAAATTGTATTTGTTCCATTCATGAACAATTCATAATAAGTTCATGAACATATTTGGTATTTATCAGTGACCATCAAATATTCATGAACAGTTCAATGAACATTTCATGAATTTTAGTTCATGAACTGAGACAATTGCCAGTCAAGAACATATCAAGAACTGTTCATGAACTTTCATGAACAGTTCATGCTGGTTCATGAAATCATGAACATATTTTCGCCGGGGAGGCTGGGTTCGCCACTGGGGTATGCATTCTATCCACAGGGCTACTCGTGTTGCAGGAGATGTTTGTGTTTACATGTGTGGTTTCCCTGCGAATGGATGCTTACTTCATTATTATTATCTATTATTTATTTTATTTTTTAGACTTTGATTAATAATTTATTACATGTTTCTTGATCGGCCCTAACTGCCACCTCAGTGTAAAGCATAATTATAGCATTACTGAGTAATAAACAGGAACAAGAATAATCCAGTTTTCTGAAGCCTGGGCGTAATCAAAACTATGTCTGCCTTTGATGGATCAGTTATAAACAGCAAATTAATGTTGTAATGGCAAACACCACCTGACATACACTGTATGAGTATAGTTAAAAGGTAACAAAATCCACAGGCAATATTGGACTGGCTCTAGGCCATAAACACCCATTACTGAAAGCTTATAAAGGGAGAGGGCGAGAAGTTAAGTGCATCATCGGTTCCAGATTTTTTCATATGATTCAGTCATGATGTGAAGCAAAACATTTTTGTGGTAAAACCGTTTTTGCACATCGACTAACACATCATAATTAATATTAACAGCAAACATGTAATTACTTTAGAAAATCTATTCAGTTGTTTGCATCAAATCATTAAGAAAGAAATTGTTGCTTAACCAATTATACCGGTAATTCTAGGTTTTTGCATAAAGCCAAGTACATGTATTATTTTGTTTGACGATTATATTTTTGACAGGATGGGGCTATTCTGGTGTTCATGCCTGGCTGGGACGACATCAGCAAACTGCATGGCAGCCTCAAAAAGTCATTCACTTCAGGTAAATGTATAAAATTATGTACAGCATAACTATTATAATCACATGTATCCTCTAAACTCTTTAAAAGGTCAATACAGGCACAAATAATTTCATTATTATTAATAATGAAATTGATAATTATCATAAAACTACATGTAATTGCAACAGCATGATAGCAGAGCTTCTGCGCAGGCCCATGCAAGCAGATCGCCATACATGGATATACAGTGGACGATATCAAAAATTGGCTGAGTTCAGGTTTCCCTCCTGCCCGAACCTGCAAAACGTGTCTGGAAAAGTGCTGTACCTGCATTCGCACTGTTCAAACAAGGCATCCCGGATCGAAACCTAGTGGCTAGTAATATCTTTTTCTTTCTTTTCATTTGCCATTATCTTTTTTCTTCTAAACCTTTTGCACTGGTTTCCCTTGATTCTACCAGTTATTTTTGTGTCTTATGTGTATCGTTGTTTTCTTTATAAATATAATTAACTGTTGTTTGGGCGTCATTACCTCAGTTCAAATAATTGGGAGATCTTTTTACTCTGGCTTGCCTGAATAATAATAATTTATATAATAATATAATTATTAGCATCATTCCACATAAATGTACTTACAGTATACATGTACACATATATATATATATATATATATTATGGAATGTACAGTATGTGGATTCGAACCCTTGACCTCCAAACATCTCACCTTATCAAACTCACTCTTGACCTGTGCCCAGCAAGGCTTCCTATATGTAGCTTAGGTAGATTAAATCAATCCTGTTGAACCCTCAGAAGTTGTCTGCGCTAATTCTTTGCAACTGCTTTAATTTGCTTCATGATGAGGTCACTACCGTGATAATTTTCACTTGCACTAGTTAAGTGTGTTGTATTTGTTATTGCAGATAAATTTGTCATCATTCCCTTGCATTCAATGATGCCCACAGCAAACCAGCACCAGGTTCGTTGAAGATCATTATAATGATTTAATGTTTCAAAACGCTTGATATTCTATTTAACAAATATTAGTCTATGAGCTAAATGAAGTTTCTGGTAGAGTATGCATGCATGTTGAGGAAATATTATGCAAATAGAGTGTGTCCCTTGAGAAACTATTGGCTGATAGTTGCCAGCTGTCGAAATTTGATGTTCTTAAAACAAATATAAGCCGAGAATGCAGTTTGAGGGCTTATATGCTAGTTTTAAGAACATCAAACTTCCAAGGGAAACTATCAACCGATAGTTCCGAAACGAACACACAATTTGTTGTTATTGTTCATCACAAAATTGTCTTCCGCTCTCAGCAGGCACTATCGCCTGATAGTTTGCATCCGCATACAACAACTACATGTACATGTATGACATCACATGATCGATTTTAGCCAATGGGCATGTGCCAAGATTTTGTGGTGAGCTATAATGCCTGATATGTACATGTTAAGTTTGCATCTGTGGACGACAACTATCACGTCACATGATCGATTTTAGCCAATGGGCATGTGCCAAGATTTTGTGGTGAGCTATAATGCCTGATACATGTAGTTTGCATCTGTGGACGACAACTATCACGTCACATGGTTGCTTTTAGCCAATGAGAGCATACCAAAATTTTGTGGTGAACTATAATGCCTGATGGTTTGCATCTGCAGACAACAACTATCACATCATGTGATTGCTTTTAGCCAATGAGCGTGAACCAAAATTTTGTGGTGAACTATAATTATGGCTGATACAACCACTTGTTCAATCTTAAACTGATTCCTTAAAGTGCAAGTAGCAACACAACATGAACATGGAACATTTCAGTTGTCTAAATTAGGTTTCTTCAAGAGGCAGGAGCAGCATTTAACTAGCCAATAATTAAAGCTACATTGTACTTGTACCCAAATTGCAGGACTGTTTCATCTTGTGATGTCACAATATTGAAACCTATGGGATTCTATTGTCAGTAGTAGTTTTTTCGGACTAATCCTGGTTTCTGGGACACTACCCACCCACCCCTCCCTTGGATATGTATTGTTTTATTAATGATTAACCATTAAAGGTTAGGGTGAAGTGTGGGGAGGGGTGGGGGTTTCCCAGAGTAAAGGACAGAGTAAAGGACAGCTGAAGCAACCTTAAGCATAAGCATTTTGTAATATAATAAACAAACATATGCAATGTCACTGCAGGTGTTTGACCGCCCTCCCCCTGGAGTGAGAAAAATCATCATTGCAACCAACATAGCAGAAACGAGGTGAGCCGGCCTTCTGTCCCAATTGTAGAAACTAGTTTGAATGGCATTTCTCTCAAAGCTGTTAGGGACTGGTCAGAAATTAGCGTGTGGAGAATGAAATCAAAAAGTCTAAAAATAATTATTATATAACCCTCCAATTATTTGACCCCTTTTCAGTTGCCCATTTTTTTATGACCCTCCATTTTGAGGGGCTCAACAAATTTAACCCTCTTCCTTTCTCCACCCCCTCCCCCTGCTAATTTCTGACCTGTTCCTTAAAGGAGTACTGAACCCTAAATCAATCCGTCATCACGACTATACAAACTTGTATTCAAGAGAAATAAGTTCTGATATTTTATTTCTTTGTGGTGCACGTCTAAAAAGAGGAAATACGTTTTGAAGGTAGAAAAATAGCAGATTCTCCGCTGATAAAGCTAGTTTGTGTGGCGGCTCAATTCAGTGCTCTTTTCCCCGTATCGTACATGTACGTCATGCATACCAAGGGAAAACAACTACGCCTTCAGCACAAAGAAAGCACAATAGTGCACAATTATGAGTCGTTAGTCCATCTATTCAAAGCCGAGAACAAAATGACAAAAAATAATTTATTCCCCGTATCATACGTCACAGATTACAGGAATTGAGCCGTCTGAGTGTACTTTAAGTGGCAGTTGGGAGGAAGATTGACAGATTTTCTTTCCTTTGACGCAAATCACAGTAAAATAAATTTTGGTATGAGTCTTTTCATGTTTACATCTATACTCATTGAGCTAAAGTTTATTTTAGGCTTCAGTTCTCCTTTCAACAAGAATATTTTATTTACTGTATTGAACAATGTGGACATATAAAATGTTATTGTAAGTCACCAAAAACAAATAAGTGAAGATTATTATGCAAACATGGCAAAGGTATGCATAATTTTGTAATACATTATTTTGGTGGCCTAGTTTAGTTTAGCTTTTACAGTTATTGTCTAGGCCACCCAGTACCCTATCCAAGTCATTATCTTAAAGTGCCTGTGAACAATATTTTTTTTATTTTAGATATCAATTCTAAATCAAGTGAATAGTAGAATAGTAAAATATATTTTGCTTTGAATGCTGTGCTGCTGAGTTAAGGAGGTTTTAATATCCAAAATGCTAATGACATGACGTCAGGGGAGGCATCAATTATTATACAAAATTGTTCGTTACAATTAAACAAATTTTTCAAATTATCAGTGTTATACCCATGGTTGAAATAAAATGATTTTAGAAATTTGTTTTCCTATATCGATTCAGTAGAAACGCCCATTCACAACCACTAAGAAGTGATTGCAGATACCTTCCCTGACGTCATGCAATTAGAATTTTGGATATTAAAACCTCCTTAATTCAGCGGCACAGCATTCAAAGCAAAATATATTTTACCATTCTACTATTAACTTGATTTAGAATTGATATCTAAAAAAAATGTATTGTTCATAGGCACTTTAAATTGTATCTTTACATGTTGGTACAAATAAAGTGTTTGTTGTTGATGTTGTTGTTGTATGTAAAGTTTTCAGATGTTTTGGGTAATTAATTATTATTTATCATTAGATAATAGTCCATCTGAAAAAAACATATAATCTTTTTCGCTTAAAGTGCATATAAGCCCTGGCCAATTATACTTTTTTTTTAACTTAGACCTTAAAAAGGTAGAGAAAAAATTCCGAAACTTTTAAATAAAAATGTTTTCAATGTAAAATAATTTCCACGCACCTTCGGGAACTAGGATGAGAATAAAACGTGACATCATCAACGGAACTCATCTCTTCGTGGGTTTAAAATGTTGGCATTTTGCAAAATAATTGAATAGATAACCGAGAAAGATGATAATATCGAGCTAAACGTTTTGGAGAGCTTTATTCGGCAAGGCCTTTCATGCAATGGCGCATCGAGTGTGTTCTGTTGATGACATCAAACTAGACCCAGTGCCAATTTTGTAAAGTGCTCTAACATACTTGATTTTCGTCCACAGGCAACCCAAGACACGTTTTTGGGCAACTTTGAATGGCCAATACACGATGACCAAATAAATCAAATCAACTTTTTATTCTGGAATCCTTTGTCTATGGCCTCTAGTCTCTTTGTAAGAAATGTAATTTGCCAGGGCTTATATGCACTTTAAGGGCTAGTCTAGTGATTATGAACTTAATTATCTCATGTTGTAAGAATACTCCTTGGCTAATTGTATTTGTGAGGCACCTAAAATTATGTAATAGTTGCTAGGGTCATTCCATACAATCAATAATTTTCTACTGAAAATCTGACTTCATACAAAACATATTTTGTACACACTTAAAACATTCTTCTCCACCATGTCAGTTGTTTTGAACTCTCGTTCTCAAAAGCAGTTATATAGGGATGCAGGTTGGCACATGCACAGTGGTAAAATACTCACCTCTCACTGCTGCACTGGGTTCAATTCCTGGCCCGGGCACCCTGTGTGAAGTAGGTTTGTTGTTGATTTCTTATCTGCATTTGAGGGTTTTTCTCCCAGTTTGCCGGTTTTCCTCCCTCCGTAAAAATCAATATGTGAATCGAGTGTTGTGTGTCCAAGACAGTAAATGTAGTGATGAGTGTGTGAGGAGTAAAAGCAGACCCACATCAGCTGTAACCTGCCAGAATACTCGGCCTGCTATATCAAATGAAATATTTATTTATTTATTTTATTATAGTATTGATCATCAGAGTTCTTCACATTCAACATGAGCTGAAATTTGTCTTAGAATAATGTTTGTTTTGTCTTTAGTATTACTATTGATGATGTCGTGTTTGTAGTGGACTGCGGTAAGGTGAAAGAAAAGGTAAGTGAAAAGGAATACCTGACATAAATCTTGATTGTTTTCTTACAAGCATCAAAATTAGCAAAACTTAGTATTGCTTGTTTGAGCATGTGAAGCTTGCAGGCGTTTACTAATAAAATTATGCATGCTCATTATTGTACACTGGAATGTTAAAAGGAGGGACATGAAATTTTAGCAGAGCTTTAGCTATACATACTGTAGAAATCAACAAGGAAAATAATGGATAACCCATGCAAGTCAAAAACTTTTAATAATGAGTGCCCACTCACTCAACGTAAAGTACACCTATAAGCATTTGTTATATGTTTGATCATTAGACTAAAGACCAAATGTTGTTTTTCTCTCTCTTGCATTCTGTAGTCGTATGATGTTAGCCGCAAGATTTCCTGTCTTATGCCAGTGTGGATTAGCCAGGCTTCTTCCCGACAGAGGCGAGGAAGGGCAGGAAGGTACCAATATAATGTGCAGTCTGGTTTAGAACTTAGACAGAATGCTGCAAGAGACTGGTAATAAATTATATGTAGTTATGATAGGAAATCAGTAATAAATTAGCAGGGGGAGGGGTGGAGAAAGGGGGAGGGTCATAACGTTTTGAACCCCCCAAAATGGAGGGTCATAAAATAAATGGGCAACTGAAAAAGAGTTGGTTATAGGGGGTAGGGGCAAAATAGTTCATACTTATTGTCCAGGGAGAGGTACATGTATATATTTTTAGACTTTTTGAGTTTAATTCTCCACCCCTCTCCCCCTGCTTATAAGCTCAAGCCAGAAATAACACTGGCATA
This sequence comes from Actinernus sp. WN-2022, assembly GCA_030867875.1. Classification (NCBI taxonomy): domain Eukaryota; kingdom Metazoa; phylum Cnidaria; class Anthozoa; order Actiniaria; family Actinernidae; genus Actinernus; species Actinernus sp. WN-2022. Next base: position 4,452,301 of record JAOWCC010001729.1, read on the forward strand.
TAATCAACTAAAGTCGATTGAGGTATGCTAACCGCCGTGGAAAGCGAGTAGCAGCTGACGTTTCAAACGCTAGCCCTTCGCCAGAGCAAAAGAGGTTATTGTGAGTGGGGAAACGGTTTATATAGTGTCAAGTGCATGATTACCGCTGAGGAATTGGGATCAATTGATCCGAGTACATGTTTCCTCAGCGGTTGATTACATACCAGTGTTTATCTTCCCTGCCGACGCAGCCCAACACTAGTTTTTACAGGAACTAGTTGCCTATAGGCCTGAGCGGATTGTGCTCCTAAAAGTGGCATATTATGCCGCTAGCACTGCTCCAAATTTTGTCGAATTATGCCCAAATTATGCCAAAGTTCAAAAATTCTGCTCGTAGATTACACAATTATGCTCATAAAAAAACGTTTTTCGAAGACGGCCGGCATTAGTTGATGCGCGGCATTTTTAGTTGTTCACACAACATTTTATAGACTTTTTAGTACCAACGGACACAGAAACCAATCAGGCGTGACTGTTCCCACGCTCTGAACAAAAGACGGCTTTTTAGCTTTTTTCACGTTTAACGCACACTCGTTAAGTGAAATTCAGGTATTTGCTTTGGAAAAAATTAGAATCTAAGCAAAATATACCAGCTAATAATTAGGAAAGGCACTATAAAAGCAATAATAGCATTGCTTTTGGCTTTAATGCTTCAAATTATGCTACAATCTGGTAATTATGCTCGAGCAGTGCTTCTTTGAAAAATTATGCTCGTTTGCTCCAATTATGCCAAAAATTATGCTAGCACAATCCGCTCAGGCCTAGTTGCCTATCGCAAGCCAGAAATAGTTGATTTGGCTGGCTGCAGTAAAGTGTTTTAAGTAATGTTCAACCATTTTTAGGCAATTTATGGTTGTAGTATTTCTTTAGAATGCAATACAAATCCATTTAAGGGACATTATGCGTGAATCCCAGGCGGTTGTACATTTAACCACAATTCCTTGCGAACTTAACACGGTCAAAATAACACGTAGAAATTTTATATTCTCTTCAATAACAGTGGATTGGCAACAGCATTTGTACTTGCTTGTTTTTAAGATGTTTTTTTTTTTTAACGGATTTGAAGTTTTTTGCGTGCAAAGGATTGTGGGTAAAAGTAACAGTTTCTTATGCCGCTATTGATATACATGTATATGACTTAAAGAAACAACAGACAGGTCCATCTACGGGAAAATAAGCAGGAAGCCTACCCATCCTACAGTGTATGTATGATCTTTTACCCAAGGAGGCTTAGAACACAAACCAGTCAGTTACCTAGCCTGAATTCCAGCCGTATCCTCTGGTTCGTTCCTCCCGAGAGAGACGTCTGAATCCAATAGCCGATAATGCCGTCCAGTGACGTCAAGGCGGATTAACAATTTAATTTATGAAAATAAAACTGTCACGGCAGTAGTAAGAGTTCGTGGGTCACAAAAACAAAGCCATCACTCGCCTTGAGAAATTATTTGAGATCATGCTGGCCAAAATAAAAGCCTTACCTATATATATCTCCATCCCATTTGCTTCTCAAATGCCTCTTATGTTGTGAAAACCTTTTCGAAACAACAAATCGTTATATTTTATTTGGAGGCAAAGTACAGTTGATCTTTAATAATAATAATAATAATAATAATAACTTTATTTACCCACGGTAAACTCATCAGGATTTTTACATATGAAAATAACGTAAGATAACTACAATAAAAATACTACTAATAATTAGACTATAAACTTATACAGACTATAAGCGATTAAAATATTGTAAGAACTATTAAACTACAAATATTCAACTTTAATTCTAATTTATAATTAACTCTAAATGACTACAAACATCAACAAAAGGACCTGCTTTACATGAGTGCCGTGCTTCTACTTAATAATCTAATTGATGTCAGAAAAGTAACTGCTGCACGCAGAGCGAAAGTTGCTTAGAGTTCTAGCTTGCCGCAATTCTACAGGGAGGCTATTCCATATCACTGCACCACTATAGCTAAAACTGTTTTTTAAAAAATTAGTGCGCGGGAAAGGAACAGCAAGTTTGCCCTCAGTGTCTCTTAAAGAATAATTTGAAACGCTGCTTCGGTCGACAAATTTGGTACGTAGATAATCAGGGACAAGTCCGTTAATAGATTTATAAACCATGACAGCTTTGTGGATATGGCGTTGTGTTTCAAGTTTTTGCCAGCCAAGTTCCTCGAAAAGACAATCGGCATTAGCGTCATAATTTGAAAAGGTTAATACTCTGGATGCGCGATTTTGTAATTTCTGAAGTTTGGCAGATAAGGTTTTATTACAATTCCCCCACACAACACTGCAATAATCAAAATGTGGTTGAACTAAAGAGTTAAATATAAATTGCAGCGTTTTGCGAGGTACAAAAGATCGAATGCGCTTCAGGGCTCCAATGCCGGAGGCGATTTTCTTGGACATTGATTCAATGTGAACGGACCAAGACAGATTTTCGTCGATATGGACACCCAAAGATTTTGAAACGGGTACTTGTTTTATAGGAGTCCCATTGATAGCTAATGATGGGACATCGTCAAAGGTATTAAGCCTTTGTCTCGACCCGATCAACATAAATTCTGTCTTTGAATTATTAAGTGTTAGTTTGTTCACAATAAGCCACTCATTGATATTGGCAAGGTCCTGATTGAGATTTAGCTCTATGAGAGAGACATCATTACTTGTGTAAGTCAAATGAGTATCATCTGCATACATTCGAGGCTGCGAATAGTTTAAACATTTTGGTAGGTCGTTTATATACAGTAAGAATAATAGCGGTCCAAGGATTGTTCCTTGGGGAATACCGCAAGTTAATGAGCGGTTTTCCGAAAAACACCCATTAACAAAACTCTTTTGACTCCGATCGTTCAGGTAAGACTTGAACCAGATATTTTCGCCGCCCCTAATGCCATACAAATTTAATTTCGATAACAAAATATTGTGGTCTACCGTATCGAACGCCTTTTTGAGGTCTAAAAATACAACGGCATTCACAGTACCACTATCAATATTAAAAGCCCAGTTATCCGTAGCCTCGAGTAGAGCAGTGATCGTAGAATGGAGGCGTCGGAACCCTGATTGGTGGTTCGAGATTAAATTATGTTCGTTTAGATAGGCAAAAACTTGATCATAAATTATTCTTTCGAAAACTTTTGCCACAGCCGGTATAATCGATATGGGTCGATAATTATTCAAATCAGCGCGTTCCCCTTGTTTGAATAATGGAATTACTTTAGAGCACTTCCACTCTTCCGGAAATATACTGGTGACAATAGAACAGTTGAAAATCGAACAAAGGGAGCTCGCGATTAGATCGGCACATTCACGTAAAAGTCTAACGGATATCTTATCTAACCCAGTTGCTTTAGATTTGCTAAGTTTAGTCAAGAAAGAAAGGACTCTGGAGCTATTTGTTGGTTTTAGTGCAAAGGTCGCCTGGTCGTGCGACAGGCCATCAAAATAGTCTTGGAAAGATCGGTCATTTACATTCAATGGGACTTCTTTTGCGAGCTTCGGACCAATAGTAGCGAAGTGATTGTTAAAGGTCTCGGACAGCTCTTGGGGGTTACATATAGAAATACCATTTTGTTTAATCTCATTAATATGCAAATTGTTTGATTTTCTAGAGGTTACTTCATTAATGATGCTCCAGGTTTTACGTGAATTGCCTTCATTCTCATGGAAAGCTTTCTTGTAGTACATCTCTTTAACTAACTTAACTTCATTGTTTACAGAATTACGACAAATTTTAAAGGCACGCCAATCGGTTGGGTCGTTGGAGCGAATCGCTTTTATCTTTAAGACATCTCTTTCGTGCATGTGCTGTTTTAATTGTGACGTAATCCATGGTGATTTGGAGGCACCAACACGTTTTGTGCGAATAGGAGCGTGCCTGTCAACCACACTTAGAAACATGTCTTTCCAGGCACGCCACATATTGTTGGGCTCTTCAAACGAATTTATAGATTCCCAGTCCTGTAAACGAATGTCATGGCGAAAGTTAGCGGTATTAAAATCTTTAAACTTTCTGTAAGATACTATGGAATGCCCCTTAATAGATAGACCGATCGAAAGTTTACGAAATACAAAAACAAGACTATGGTCGCTAATGCCGATATGAGAGACACCGGAGCAAACAACCCTGTTAGGAGAATTAGTAAATATTAAATCAATCATAGTTGAAGTCAGATTAGAAATGCGAGTGGGTTCACAGATAAGTTGGCGCAGACCATAAAGATCAGTTATACCAGTTAGTAAACGTGAATTATTATCCGAATGGGACGCAGCTAGATTAACATTGAGATCTCCCATCAGATAATATTCAAGACCGCCCGCATCAAGCTTTCCAACAAGTGTTTCAAAACAACTAAATTTATCTATGGGGGAATCAGGTGGTCGGTACCAGGTAACAATGAGAAAAGGCTTAGAACGAGGCTTGCGAATTTCGATACAAAGGTTTTCTAACTGATCAATGTTTAGATCAGGGCGAGGGGCATAATTTATATTAGATCGTACATAAAAACAAACACCCCCGCCATATCTGCCATTGATACTACGGTCTCTGCGAACAATTTCGTATCCAGGAATTGATAATTCACAATCATTAATCGAGAGATCAAGCCTTGTTTCATTGATTGCCAGCACATCGATAGAATTATCGGCAAGTAGAACTCTAAGCTCATCTAAATGCTTTGGTAAACTAGTTATATTTAAATTGGCCATTTTAAAGCCACGCATAATGGGCAATTTAATAGTATCGAAATTAGAGTTAGAGTCTGGAGCAGTTACACACGGCACAATTTCAACAGGTCAATGATTGTTGATGTGATTAGATAAGTTAGAAGATAACAGATGAGTACCCTTGTAATTTAGGTGGAGGCCGCTAGAATTTAAACAGGGACTGGTAATGTTTGAATGGGATAAAAGTTTCCAATGATTCTGCTTAGCAAAGGTACTTAGTACCTTATTTACTTCTTTTACCTTCTCGTCTAAGGAGCTGTCATCAGATCTACAAATTAGGCTAGAAAGTGTTACCTTGGTCGAGGGGGAATCGGCAATAATACTATTACCGAGGTCTACGATACGCTCAGCAACCTGCCTTGGACTTGAATTCCTCAGGTCGTTCGTGCCAGCGTGAATGATGATTTCACTAGGACGCTGGTTCAGAGTCGGTTTCACATAGTGAAACATGTCATCAACCTTGGCTCCTGGAAAAGCTTTGACAATTGCTCTTGCGCTGCTAGATAGTTTCCGACCTTGGACATATTTCACAATAGAATCGCCAATAACTACAACAGTTCTTCTATCCGTAGTTGGACTTGATTCATGGTTTCTAGTGGGCTTAACCTGCGACGGTCCATTTGGGGTCGGCATGTTCTGAGGCTTACTTCCTTTGAGGTTAGCAGACTCTGGTCGTTTTCTCTGTGAACTCTTTTTTGATATGGTTTGGCTCACCGTACGTTCATTTTTACGACTATCCGGCTTTCTGGACTGGACTGTCTTCCACTCTATTACGCTCTCGTTGCAGGATTCGGATTCAAGTTCAGCGTCTGACTCCGTGAGCGGTTTAAGACATGAACTCGGCTTCGGACAAACCCTTTGATCCAGGGATAAAATATGTATTGCTTCTAACAAACTTGCACGCTCAAGCTCAAGCTTCTTGATTGTAGCCTCTTGGGACTCGCATTTCTTTTTGAGTTGTTTAATCTCTTCTTCCTTGATCGTAAGGTTGGTCGGGACGGAAGAACACGAATGCACAGAATTATCCCTCAGCGTTTTGATAGCTGTCCATAATTTATTTATTTCATCGGCACAGGGAGAGTGTAAAGAGCCGGGTACTTCTATTACATCAATGCTGGGTCTCGATGAGCCATTTAAATGGCAGTTTGAATTTAAAATTTGGCGGGAATTTTCCATAATACATGTCTTGAGTCTCTCAGCTAAAATGGCTTTCTTCCCAGATTTTGAAAGGTTTCTCTTTCCCAGCTCTGTCTTGAGTTCAGTGGCACTTAGAGATAGGATGTCCTTGCCGTTTAAGGCCGCTTCGAGCATACATGTGCTGTTTGGATCTTCGCCAGTTGGGGTCGAATTCATGCTCACTTCTATCGAGTCATTTCCCTCCAAAATATCCGTCTGTTCGGGACTATCTATCGTTTCAACTGTTATGCTGCTGCTTAAGATGTTAATATTTGGCATGGAAGCCGTCCTGTGGAGCTGATTCGATGGAAATTTGAGTTCTTCGTAGAGAGCATTAGAGACTTGACCGTCCGCCATGATGCCTCTTCAACTCGTCTTTCTGTTGACTTTTGTCTCGCGATCTGCCGTCCAAATCGACACAGCTATGAGATATTACCTATGTAAATGATGCAACAGAAAAGTAGAAAAACATAAAGGATAATGGAGAATTTTCGAAGAAATACGAAGACTCTTTTAGGGGAAAGAACAGTTCCTTGAAGAGAGTAGCGACATTCTTTACCACTGCGAGTGTGAACAAATAATCGATTATCAACAATCCCGCGGACGCGACGCGATAAAATGTACATGTTTACAGGACAGTCGGCCGGTTGTTGTGCAGGACACTTTCAATCCATTTCCAGATGTTTTCCTTAGGAATTCAAGGTCTTTGCCAAAGACAATCACTCCACTGAAACTCAACGATCAACAATCGGGAGTCCAAAGTGAATCCTGCCGTCTTCTCGGATGAGTTAATTATGATAATTATGCGAAATTATAGAATATGAACCAATCAAAGATCACTACCAGGTTTCCAGGTTTTCTGGTAGTGACGTCACTGGACGGCATTATCGGCTATTGGATTTAGACGTCTCTCTCGGGAGGAACGAACCAGAGGAGACGACTGAAATTCAGGCTATCAGTTACCTATATTAAGCAACGAGCGTTTCAATGCAAGTTTTATTAAAGGGGCTGGGTCAGCGCTCATTCGTTACCAAGCTATCGCACGGCCAAAGGCAAAATTTGATTTCCGACTCCGGCGGTACGAAATCAAACCTCCCTCCGAAGGAACCTTTCAGGAATCCATTTCCATCGCTCTTATTTCGAACCTCTAAAACATATTTTTTGCAGGAAAGTTTTGTTTAGCATTCATTCTAAATTAGAGTATTTCATTTTTACATTTTTTGTTCGAAATTGTGATGAATGAAGGCTCTGGAGGAAGGGGAGGTAAACGAGTCGGGGCAGGAAGAAAGAAAACGCCTGCCTTGAGGCAATTGACGAAAAAAATAAATGACCGACACTGGAAAAGCCCACATGCTGCTATATACTTAAGCAAACAAATATTAAAAACCTGGCGGGAGCTTAAAGGCCAAATAACTTTTGGTAGTGACTCGGCCTTCGCGGCCGAGTCACTTCAAGAGTAGTTGATTGAGATTGTTTCCACACGAAACGTTTAGTGAAAAAAGACGTGTTTGACTCAAGGTATAACAAAAAGTAACGTCAGAAGATAAATAACATTGCCGAAAACCTTTTGCTAAAAAGCAATGTTTTATAAAACGGACAAAATGAAAGAAAAGAAAGAGTTTATTTTGCGACTTTTCTGAGCACAAGCCAAAACACACCAAAGCCAAGACAAACTCACCAGCCAAAACACACCAAAGCCAAGACAAAGGACAACCCGAACTCACCTGAAAACGTTTTCCAGAATCAAAACAAGGTAATAAAACATACCTGAAATTTAGCTGAACCTGCTACTTTGTCGGCTCTTCAAAAATAATTATTTAGGAAACGGCGAATTTCGAGCCAAGCTATCTCACTGACTTTATTCCAGCGAAGCATTTACAACACTTCACGAACGAACCAAGGTTTCACAACAATTATCATGAAAGGAGGCGAATTCCAACTCTCTTTACAAGTCTTTAGAACTCCAAACGATGGGAGTTTTCCGTTCAGCAAGGCAAGGAACGACGACTAAATTTGAAAACCGTCCGTTCAGCGTTCAAGTCAACACGGGACCAAAACCATGTTTTGCAAAATGTTGACGATTTTCACAAGAAATGGCGCCAGATTGTCCTAAGCGATGACGATGACAAGTAAACAATCCCTAGTATTACATTTGACGAGTTGAAGAGTTTTTGTACACATTTAGCCGGAATTTCATTGCTGTTTTTTTCGGATAAATCGAGGTGAACTTCCGTAACTGAATTTTACTTTCTTACACAAAATCTACCCGCTAACATTGAAAGGGTTTCAATCTTACCCTCAGCCAATCAGAAATGACCTCTCATTGAACTGACCAATCAGACACAATGCTACCTTTGCTTGCGAAAGAAACATTGCGATCGCAGAAGAATTTTGAACGGTTTGAATATTTATGATATGCTAATTACCTCAAGAGCATACTTACTGCGCACGGGCACCAGGTGACCCAGCCCCTTTAAACGATTGTATTTTAAATATCATTTACATGTAGCTCTGTAAATAGTAATTTGTCTATTTTTATCATATATTTTGTAAATAAAATAGCATACACGTAATTATTATTCTTGTAAATACTGGTATGTATTTTTACCACTATAATAAAGACATTATTATTAGTAGTAGTAGTATTCAAGCAGCAATCTTTTTCAGTACAGTGGAATGTCGATCGAGTTATAACATTGGATTTGTTTATTTATTCAGTTGTTTATCAGGCATTATACATTTGATCCTTGTAATCTTTTCATTTCTAATCTTCAATTCTAATCTTTTAATACTGGAGCTCAAATAAAAATAGAGCAAAATGAAATAGAATTGGCTTTATATGACTTATATGTGCATATAAGTCACCTCACTGGTTAGCTCAGTTGGTAGAGCACGGTCTAGAGTGCAGGAGGTCCAAATCCCGGCCGCATCCTTGGGCAGGGACGTTTATAAGCCGTTGGCCTTGTCTCCTTCTACTTCTAATCAGTATTTGAAGGGGACGTTCAAGAACCTGTTGCACTACTCGAAAAAGAGCAGGGGATTGTCACCCGATGCGTAGTTAGTGCAATGGCCAGGCTGCTGTACTCAACATTGTAAACTGTGTGGCAGCTATTAGCGCCGTAAAAGCAGTCCGAAATAATTCACTGATGGGCTATGTCAGTAATATGTGGTGATATGGCACTATATAGATATGGCCATTATTATTAGTTATTATGGGAGGAAAATGTTCAAGACTGCAAGGGTGAGCGTTGTTATATTATAACCCACTGAGTGACACCCAGTGGCTCAGTTGAATCTGGACTTGATATGAGAGGGCAGTCTGATGGGGTGAGAGGGGCAGTTCCTTGATGAAGAGGGGCCATTGACCCCCTGCCCAACTCTTCCATTTGACCCTTTAGCCACAACCCTTGCTTATGATATACTGTTTTTATTCTGTATGTCCAGAGTCCAACCTGGTTACTGCTTCCATCTCTTCACTGAGCTACGATCACAGTCTTTAATCGACTACCAGCTGCCTGAGATGCTGAGGACACCACTGGAGGAGCTGTGCCTACAGATTAAAGTAATGCATATGTATACACTTTTTTTCCCATTGGCTTTGAAAGGGTACTACCCACCCCCAAATAATTGATATGAAACACAGAGCTCCGGTATGAAAAGGGGGCCCCAAGGGTTTGACACCTCGGCCTTTGTGGAGTGAACATCTGTGAACTGATTGCTTAGCGTGCAAGATTTGACTCCATTGACTCCATACATGTGCAACACCATGACACAACCCCTTTAACTGTTTGTAGCCAATTAACAGCCACCAATCGAACATTGACTCCATACATGTACGACACCATGACATGGTGTCGTACCCTTTAACTGTCTGTAGTCAATTAACAGCCACCAATCGAACATTGACTCCATACATGTACAACACCATGACATAACCCCTTTAACTGTCTGTAGTCAATTAACAGCCACCAATCGAACATTGACTCCATACATGTACAACACCATGACATAACCCCTTTAACTGTCTGTAGTCAATTAACAGCCACCAATCGAACATTGACTCCATACATGTACGACACCATGACATAACCCCTTTAACTGTCTGTAGTCAATTAACAGCCACCAATCGAACATTGACTCCATACATGCACAACACCATGACATAACCTCAACTGTTTGTAGCCAATTAACAGCCACCAATCGAACATTGACTCCATACATGTACAACCTCATGACATAACCCCTTTAAACACTGTCCCCCTAAAATTATTGGCGATGGCCAAACTGATCTTCTTGTTAGACGAGTATTCAAGCCAAAGGCGGTACGAAGGTGTATATCCGAGCAGAGTGGTGCGTATCTGCTTACAGCTTATGAGCCTCGTTCCATTATCATTTCCCTACGAGCTTTGTATTATAGAATCTCGAAGGTTTAGTTTGATTAACAGTCATTGCGTTCTATCCTCAGATTTTAAATCTAGGAATGGTGGGTGAATTTCTATCAAAAGCTCTTCAACCTCCCGCTCCACAAGCAGTACAGAACGCTCTTGATGTGTTGAAGCAGCTGGTGAGTTTATAACAGCGACAGCTCTCTTTATTATTAGGTGGATTCACACTTTTAATAAGGCCACCGCTAAAGGATCAGTTATTATTTATGGCCGGAAGTGTGGGATTTGAAGTGCAACCAAGTAAAAAAATTGTGTCCCCCCCTCAGTCTGCCTTCCGAATTTCGTAGTCCCCCCTTACGACCAACTATGTTTTTTAACCCCCCGCCCACCCCCATTTCCCTAACTACTCAAACACTGCCTTCGAAATACCACCTGCTGAATAAATTGTGTACCCCCTCTAACATATATTACTTTGAATCATGGTTGAAATTGACAGAACCCCCCCCCCCCTCCCCCCCCCCCCCCATATTCCCCCCCCCCCCCCCCCCCCTTCTGTGATGAAAGCTCTCAAGCTTAGGTAAGAATCAAGATGCATGTTTTGTGTTTCGAGATAAACGAGTTAAAAGTTTTCAGACATGTCCGGTTGATTGTTTATTGTTAGGCCCTTATTTTCCAATCAGAAAAGAGAATTTGAACAGTAATGTAGAAAAGCATAAAGCTTCCATTCAATTATACGGCGATACTAAACCAGCATGACAAGTTTACAAGTTGTTTCCACACTTGGCTACATCCTATCAACTAACTAGAAGTGTGGGTGGTACTGTGGTTAGTGTTGGAGGTATCATTTGCTAGTCAGCTCTAGAATATCACGCTACGTTGGCCTCAGATTTGTTTGCATTTTCAGTGGTTCTTTGACATCCCCATTTCTGGAGACAATTTTCTTTTTCATGGACGTGCCTTGTGTTTCAGAATGCCATTGATGTACATGAGAATCTGACGCCACTCGGTCACCACTTGGCTACATTACCTGTTGATCCCCGTATTGGTAAGATGATCCTATTCGGTGCTATCCTGTCTTGTCTAGACCCCGTGCTAACTGTCGCCTCTACATTGGGCTTCAAGGAACCATTCGTTTCTCCTCTGGTAAGCACATAATGTCACAAACTAGTGCAGAGAATGAGGAAAGCATCCTATGCCATTGAGAACACTTAAAATGATCCTACTGCTACTGATAGACCAACTTTTCCAGCTGACTCTAGACAATGGCAGTAGCATTTTCAGGTTTTGCAATTGCTGTGCGACTACTTAACCGCGGGGTCACTTAATAGACAACAAGAACAAATTGCATTGCAGAATGAAAACAAACCATTCCAACTTACACGTCCACATGATTTTCTTCATTGCAAACACTTTAAAAACAACTCCACCAAATTTTCCTTTTACTGGATCAAAGTTCGAGCAAGTTGAAATACTATTGTCTTGTACTCGACACTGATTGGCTCAAATAGACGTAAGTTGAAATGCAATTGTCTTGTACTCGACACTGATTGGTTCAAATAGCCGTAAGTTGAAATGCTATTGTCTTGTACTCGACACTGATTGGTTCAAATAGCCGTAAGTTGAAATGCTATTGTCTTGTACTCAACACTGATTGGCTCAAGTACCCGTACGTTGAAATACTATTGTCTTGTACTCGACACTGATTGGCTCAAATAGCCGTAAGTTGAAATACTATTGTCTTGTACTCGACACTGATTGGTTCAAATAGCCGTAAGTTGAAATGCTATTGTCTTGTACTCAACACTGATTGGCTCAAGTACCTGTAAGTTGAAATTCTATTGTCTTGTACTCAACACTGATTGGCTCAAATAACCGCAAGTTGTAATGCTTTGTTTTTGTTCTTCAATGTGATTGGTTCTTGTTGTTGTAGGATACAATCACGTGGTTGTACTGGGTGGCTAAAAAATATGACTTCATAAAGGCACTTATGCGATATCGCTAGTGTTATCAACAAACCCTGTTTGTAAATGCTATTTTCCACCTCCAATCGATTGACGATCTTTCTAAAACTGCATTTTGCAAGATTGTACATGTATGCCATCCAGTAAAACCTGGAATCACGAGCGCAATTCATTGGTTATTGAAGTGAAATATCAGCATGTGACTGTTTCCACTAAAGCCTTTCCCATGGGATCACGAGCGCAATTCATTGGTCATTGAAGTGATATATCAGCACGTGACTGTTTCCAGTGAAGCCTTTCCCATGGGATCACGAGCTCAATTCATTGGTTATTAAAGTGATATATCAGCACGTGACTGTTTCCAGTGAAGCCTTTCCCATGGGAAAACGAGCTCAATTCATTGGTTATTGAAGTGAAATATCAGCATGTGACTGTTTCCAGTAAAACCTTCCCATGGGATCACGAGCGCAATTCATTGGTAATTGAAGTGAAATATCAGCACGTGACTGTTTCCAGTAAAGCCTTTCTCATGGGAACACGAGCACACTTCATTGGTTATTAAAGTGATATATCAGCATGTGACTGTTTCCAGTAAAGCCTTTCCCATGGGATTACGAGTGCAATTCATTGGTTATTGAAGTGATATATCAGCACGTGACTGTTTCCTGTAAATGGCCTATTGTAATCTCACTTTAACGAAGGTTATTGCTAGGGAATTACATCGTATTACAAATTTTAGCAAACTAACTATAAAGCAATTCCTTTTGCTTTCTCTTTTTTAAATAACTTCATCAGACGCGGTGACATTTTTGGTCACGTTTTTTTTTTTTTTTTTTTTGCACAGGAGAAGAAGATGCAAGCCGACAAAGTTCGTACTCAACTCGCTGGTAACACTTTTAGTGATCACCTTGCTGTACTAAATGCATACCAGGTATCTGCTCTGCTATCTTATTGCTACTTGATTTTCAGTTGCCTTGGAAACTTTTTTTTGAGTTTCTACAGTAGTGCATTTAACAAGGTTTCTATTATACAAATAGAGTGTGTCCGTCGAGGAACTATCGGCTGACAGTTGCCCGCGGAAATTTGATGTTAAATAACATATTTTTTTTAGGGATGGGAGAGTGCGAAGCGCCATGGTAACGAGTCAGCGTACTGCTGGGAGAATTTCCTTTCCATGCAGACTTTGAAGGTGAGAAAATTCGTTATTATTAATAATTGTTTATTTTCATTGTCGCTGTTCTTGTATGAGATAAATATATCAGGCATATCAACATGAAAGGTGTCTTCATTTCTGAGGCCCCTTTCGTGTTTACGTTCCTGAACTTGTGTAACCTAAACCGGTTTAAAGTGGCTGTTTTTCTCGAGGTTTTGATGGTTTCAAAGCGTTGTGTAGGAAAATAACGTTATCTTCATTATGAACATGGATAAGGACTACTTATTTTCACCAGAAATAGCCAAAAATGAGTTCAGAAGTACAAGAACCAATGTTTTTATTCTCCTGGGACGCAACATGGTGCATTATAAAGGTCTATTTGTACCAACAGTCGGGCTTCTTAAGACTTATTTTCTTGTTCAGAAAATGTACATTAAACTAGATTGATTTTTACTCCTATTTCTGTTCAGATGCTGAGCAACATGAAGGTACAGTTCGCTCGTCTGTTGTGTGACATCGGTTTTTTAGACTCCTTGAATCCTAAAGACGAAGCAGCGAACTACAACGCAGGTGAGTGAAACCTAACCACGATTAAACATCAGCTCGTGTATTGATGTGTTTAGTAATATTGTATTCATGTCCCTGGCTATATTCATGATCTTAGTCTATTGTTCTTGAAAATGTTGAACCGATGTTGAAACCATTTGACACCTATGCTTTTAACATTCAACATGATGCAACAAATATTGTACCAGTGTTGAAACCATTTGACACCTATGCTTTCAACATTCAACATGATGCAACAAATGTTGTACCAGTGTTGAAACCATTTGACACCTATGCTTTCAACATTCAACATGATGCAACAAATATTGTACCAGTGTTAACCAATGTTGAAACCATTTGACACCTATGCTTTCAACATTCAACATGATGCAACAAATATTGTACCGGTGTTAACCGATGTTGAAACCATTTGACACCTGTGCTTTCAACATTCAACATGATGCAACAAATGTTGTACCAGTGTTGAACCGATGTTGAAACCATTTGACCAGCCCGCTTAAGTATTGGCGCAGCAACTAAAAGGATAGTGTGAAAATATTGCCGGCAAAAGCCAGCAAAATATTTTTACTCCATTTCGTTTAGTTGTCGCATGCGTACGCCCACTTTGCTTCAACTGCTTCCGGTTACTAAAAATAGATTTTATTCGACATTATCATCACACAAACGCATGTATTGGAGAGAGAAATAGGATGTTTGTTGTTTCCAAAATCTCAGATTTCGACAGTAGCTTAGGTCATATATAAAACAGATTTGTAATTTAATTAACTAATTCATATGGCCTGGCATCATCTCTTTTCCTCCAGATAATCTCAAGCTGGTGAAAGCTGTTCTGTGTGCTGGGCTTTATCCAAATGTAGTAAAGATAGAACATCATACAAAACTTAAACGGTAAAATTCCAAGGTTGGATATCAATTCATATGAAAGAGTGCCAGTTCGAAAATCTTTAATGTTCCTGACACTTTGACTTAGCTCTTCATCATTAGATATGTTAGGATTGTAGTTTAATACAACACCGAAGTTCATTGGGTTTTTACTTGCTCGTGATTGGTTCATTGGGTTTTTACTTGCTCGTGATTGGTTCATTGTTTTTACTTGCTCGTGATTGGTTCATTGTTTTTACTTGCTCGTGATTGGTTCATTGTTTTTACTTGCTCGTGATTGGTTCATTGGGTTTTTACTTGCTCGTGATTGGTTCATTGTTTTTACTTGCTCGTGATTGGTTCATTGATGTTCTTGCTCGTGATTGGTTCATTGCGTTTTTACTTGCTCGTGATTGGTTCATTGCGTTTTCACTTGCTCGTGATTGGTTCATTGCGTTTTCACTTGCTCGTGATTGGTTCATTGCGTTTTTACTTGCTCGTGATTGGTTCAGGTTTTGGTTTTACAACACTCAATTGAAAACCGCTCTAAGTAATCAAGTAATCGTATTTCGAAATAGTTTTCTTTGGCCCAGTATGATTGCATTATCGAAATACTTGAGAGGTAAAACCTTTCTCTGGAATGAAAAAAATGCTTTGAAATGCTGCTGCACGGAGTTTTGAGTGCTCTAACACTTTGATTTTGTCGACAAAAGGGACAAAGCATCCTAAAAACTCGAAAAACTCGTCACATTTTGGTAACCAAACTTACTATATATATGTTGTGGTTGGAAAAAATTTTTGGTTCAAAATTTTTAAACTAGTTCAAAAATTTTAAACCAGTTCAAATTTTTTACACCAGTTCAAATTTTCAAAACTGGTTTATTTTTTTCAAAAGAAAAAAAAAATTATCCACCCCTCCCCTGCAAAAGAAAAAAACAGCCTCTTCCATTCCCTTTTTTCCCTTGCCCCCCTGACTACTTACCTTACTGTATCACTTACTTACCACTTTCCTTGGCGGTCACCCATCCACTCACTAACCTGCCCGATGGGGTTTAACTTCAGCTACTCGATGATCCACTCGCCTAACGCAATGCGCCACAGAAGCAATCGTTGAATTCTATAAGTGCTAGTCATTGAAGCCAGTCCCTCTCATTATGCTATTTGTTTCCAGTCTCTTAAATTTATACGCGAATGCGCACCGGATTCTTCAAAGATGGCCGATGAACCGTGCGTAAGTAAAGAGGCCTTCTATGATGCCATAAACGACTTAAAATCCAAACAAAAAACATTTAAAAACACCTTAACCGTCAACAACGGGTGCTCACTAATTTAGGGTGTTTAGAGCTATAGTCACTACACTTAGAACTAAATCACTGAAAAACTCAGAATAATAATGCTTCTTCAATGGTCCTGTGAACTAATACAAACCCTACCCCTACATTTAAAAATACCCTAACCGTCAACAACGGATGCTCACTAATTTAGGGTGTTTAGAGCTATAGTCACTACACTTAGAACTAGATCACTGAACAACTCAGAATAATAATGCTTCTTCAATGGTCCTGTGAACTAATACAAACCCTACCCCTACATTTAAAAATACCCTAACCGTCAACAACGGATGCTCACTAATTTAGGGTCTTTAGAGCTAGTCACTAATAATTTTAGGGTGTTTAGAGCTACATGTAATCACTAATATAGGATCCCAAATCCAGCATTTAAAATAACCCTAACATCAGTTAACATAACTTCCCTTTTAGAATGTTAAATAATAAACTGGTTTTAAAATTTTGAACTGGTGTAAAAATTTTGAACCGGTTAAAAAAATTTGAACCAAAAATTTTTTGAACCGCAACATATATATATATATAAATATATATATATTCACGGTTTTTTTTTTATTACGCGTGAAAGAAATAAATAGTTTTCTTTGGCTCAGTATGATTGCGTTATCGAAATATTTGAGAGGTAAAACCTTTCTCTGCACAAAGTCTTGAGTGGTCTAACACTTTGTTGTTGTCGACAAAAGGGACAGCATCCTAAAAGCTCGAAAAACTCGTGACATTTTGGTGATCAAACTTATATATATTCACGTTTTTTTCCTTCAAAATTACGCGTGAAAGAAACAAAACGACAAAAGGAATGGACACACCCAACTTTTCTCTAAACCTGATGTAAATTAGTTCATTTGTGTTGTAGAGCAGATTTCGTATGAGTGGGACACACTACAGCACAGTTACTGTACGACATGCCGTGACGTTGAAATGGTTTCCCGTTGTCTTTCTGATCCAATCATATCTCCTATTTTCAGTGCTCCGAGGATGTTCACTCAAGAGGATGGCAAAGTTGCACTGCATCCTAAGTCTGTGAACGTGAAGGTTTCTGTGTTCGAAAATGACTGGCTCATATACCACCAGAAGGTCAAATCCACCAAGGTAATTGTCGACTTCGTTATCGCCTATTACTTGGTAAAGTTATTTTGTATTACAAAACAGAGACAAATTTACTTAGAATGAAAAATGTAACCGAAATTCAATATTGATTCTTGGCCTTCATTTCCGAGAGATTCTAATGACAAAGCCTTGGCGTTGGTTGACGTTCCATAAAAGCGCAGAATAAGCAAACTGTTTTAAAGGAGCTATGTCAACCCACAAAATGATCAACTTTCTCATGACGAAAGACAACAATAACTACTCAGATTAGCAGAGTATTCTTTCCAGGTGAACTGGAGAAAATCTGAGACAATTTTGATGAAGGATGGCGAAGATTCGAGTGGATGAAAAATATTGTTTTTAAGAGGAATTTAGAGCAACTTGAAATCGGTTCACTTTAACCAAAATCAAGTTTCTAAAATAAGCTTTTATAATCCACTTTAATCTTTGCCATCCTCTATCGAAAACGTTTGAAAAGCATATCAGGACATTCACATGGTATTTTTCTTCTATCCCAGGGTGTTGTGTTTGTAGTTTCGTTTTAAAGAAACGTGAAGATTCAATTCGGTTGACAGTGTCCCGTTAACAAAGTTGAAAATTAACTCTAGGAATTAGCTTTTGAGAGGTGGAATGGCTCCAGTTTCACATTTTCGAGGGCCACCTTTTAGGATAATTCAGAGACCAAGATGAACTTAAGAAGCAGAACTTTCTTGGAACCCAATCTAATAGTAAGCGTTTCTAATTTAGTCCATCAATAAATTAATAATTATAGAAATTAATCGATGAGAATTTTAATTCTTTGATTTCGGATGTTTTCAATTCCTTCATTGGTGTTATTTTACTGCCACTATTGACGCTCCAATGTAAATCTTATGCGCTATTATTTTTGGAATCGTGGAAATCCAGCGATGGCGTGCTCTAGATTAAATCCTACACTACAATACTCACGAACTGCAGCCTGTCCTTTGATATCAAAGCAATGACCTATCAGATAATCTGATAATAGAATGTTATGTTGCAGGTGTTTATTCATGACTGCACCATGATCGCACCCTACCCTCTACTTTTCTTTGGTGGTAACATCTCAGTTCTCATGGAAGAAGGTCATGAGATCATTGCAGTTGATAACTTTATACGCTTTAGGTCACCAAGGCGAATTGCTAACTTGGTCAAGGTAAGATCTTCAGTTCTGGAAAAAGTAACTGCCTGGCTTTATCATTTTTAACATGTAGATGCGCGCAAGCATAAGGATAGGTGAAATTATGTCAGCTATTCGAACTGCGTTGTCAGGCTTATATTTGTTTTAAGAATATAAAGGGTAACTACAGCCGATAGTTCCTCGACGGACACACTATTTGTATAATAGAAACTCTGAGCTCATAGTTTAATTGCTAAATAGAAACACGGCTTTCAGCCAAACGTAGCGCGTATGCTATCGAATCTGTTTTATAAAAGCTGTGTCCCCCTCATGCAGGAATTACGTAAAGAACTTGACAAGCTCCTAGAGAGGAAAATCGCACATCCAGGCCTTAGGCTATCCGTGGGGCCTGGAAGCGACAGTGCTGGATCTTCTCTACTTCGTGCAATCATTGACCTGATCACTAGCGAGGAGAGCACCAACTGGGTACTAGTTAACATTGAATTAGTTTGGTGTCGTACCTGTACTTGCTTTAGCTTGACAATTAAACCCATGGCATATATACGCGCAAAACATGACAGCACGGCACTCCAAATCTCGGCACGGCACTCCAAATCTCGGCACAGTGCCTGTAAAATTGTGGCACTGCACCCCTAACTTTAAACGTGTACACAAAGCAGTCCCTTGTTTAGTAACGCACTGGTACCTTAAATTTTAGAGATATTTGGGTGCCGTGCCGTCTTTTTTGCATGGCGTGTGTAAATGGGCTCTAAAGACGCTGTGTCTGAGCCCAGGAATGATTGCGCGCGCAACTGATTTTCGAGGGTCGCGAAAATCAGAAAGATCGGCTTTTCGTTATGTGAATATCGAATCTTTCGAGGTCTATCTCTATTTTGGGCCATCGTGTATCTACGTCCACATATATATGTTTAACTGACTTTCTTTTATCTTAAATCTTCTATACAATGTATATACCGTTTCAAATGTAACTTTCGTCGAATGTCTTCGAAATCACGGTCTAGAGCGGCGAGTAGAGGAAGGCCGAAGAAAAACTCCAGAGCGAGGCGAAGCGACTCGACAAATAATCCTTCAGCACTTCACCTTTTGCTTTCTGTAGGTATACAAGAGAACACTTGCGCTTCAAAAGGACTACTGTGTGAGTTTCCCGGAGATTTGCTGCTCTAAGAACCGGCCGGCTTCGTTGGTAAGACAAAGCAACCAAGGCGACGTGGAAGATTTATAGTTTCGCACGGCTGCAGAAGTGTTACCCTCTTATGTGTGAAACTTCAGATCAACGGAGGAAACCTCTTGAACCATGGTACAAAGAAAGCAGTGTCCTTCACCGTGTTTATCTCCAGACGACCACAGTATCAAAGTCCACCGAGTCCAACTGTTTCTTTGCTGTCACTCGAGTGCGAGTACGACATTGGTACTCAACATATTTCATTCGCAGGGAGAGTAGAGATCTTCAAATACAGCTAAACAATGCTGGAGACATGAAAACAAGCTACCAAGAGTATCTGTTTGCTCGTCGATTGTGAAAAGTCGCACTCGAACTCGAATCTAAAGGATCCCTACCGATCGGGGGTAGAAGCGGAATATTTTCACTCTAAAAATTCCGTATTCCTCTGCTCTCCTGAGGTAAATATTCCCATTCCCTACTAATTTTTTTTTTTGGATATTCCTTATTCTTTTTAATTTTCATTGAAATATTCCGTATTCAGTATAATTTTCAGGCAAATATTTAATATTCCTCAGTTTTCAACCACGATATTCAATATTCCGCTTCTACCCCCGATACCGAGTACTCAAATTATATTCGAACCATCCGGCGATGATACATGGGCTTGATCGGGCCTTTAATGCGCTAGAAATTATGAAATTCGTTATCCCAAGCCTATGTGTATTTCTTTTATGAAAGTAATAAACAATCGAGAGCATTTGAGTTGGACTAAAAGCCTTCTAGCTAGGCGGCCGTTGATAAACAGACTAATCAAAACATTGGCGCAATGATTCAGGGGCTCGGACACAGGGTCTTTAACTCTCGAAATGCATGTCTTGATGTTGTGTATTAAAGCATTGCTTCAACTTTTGTTTGTAGAGATTTCACTGCGTAGTTAATGGAACAATGCCAAAACATTAAATTGCGATGGGATTTATGCCAACTGCAAAGAACTTAATCCGCGACTATGCTATTAAAGTTCATGTGTCTGTATGTATATTTGTGGCAGCGATCTGGTTGAGGAAAGTTAGCTAATCAAAGGTAGGAAATTTCGATCCGTTTTGGAGGAACGACTGATATCAAATAATAAATTGCCACGCCGTGGATAAAATTACACCACCATTCAAGCATATTACAATTCGATCCGGCATTTTTTTTCTTTGAATGCTCAAAAGCGTAAGAAACGTACTTTTCAATAGGAGATATTGTAGTTGAGTCTACGAATAGCAGTTTCAGCGGTATTGACCCGAACGCCTCACTTCAATGTAATGAAGCGCCATTGAAACCATCATTCTTACAGGACACCAACACCCTCCTAAACAAGCACGACTAATTTAGATACAGTTTGAATAGCGCTTCATTACATTGAAGTGAGGCGTTTGGGTCAATACCGCTGAAACTGCTATTCGTAGACTCAACTACAATATCTCCTATTGAGCATACGTTTATAAGTAATAGATGTATACAGAATGAGTGGCCGTGCTTTATGGATCACATAAAACACGGGCACGAATTCTGTAACCGACTTATCCAACGTGTAGATGTATAGAGTCATGTTTTGAGTTATTTTGGCGATACGGCTTATTTTGGCCGAGAAATCGTAGCAAAAGTTTATGTAAATCAGGACGAAATCTGTATCAGATTTACAGATCACTTATCGCTCAGTGATTTCCTTTGTTTTTGCATCATGAATTATTAATGAGTTTGATAAGTAATATATCTATCGAAAACGTTTCAAGTCACATATCTGCGGATTACGGGAAACAGAATTAATGTTACTTTTTATAACGTAAGATGATTATTTTCACATCAGTTCAGGAAATAGTTCCAATGTACGCAGATTGCACCGTGGTTGTATTGAATTTGGGCACAACGGGATATTTTCTGGTCTAAACTTCAATACTATTTTCAAGCTAAAATGCAAAATGTTCGCCATTGCGAACGCACGTATAAAAAATACTTATCATTACTGAAGATCTCTTGGGTTATTTGAAGGAAGTGGTTATCTGAAGGAAGTTATTGTTTAGAGAACAGAACGGCCAGTATGAACGTTCTTACTTGCTTTTAATAGGCACAAATATAAAGTTCAACCAATGCAATGTTATCCATAAAATAATGGTAATGTATTACCGTTTTCAGAACGGTAATTATATGATAATTTATTGTGTTACAGAAACGACGGAGAGCAATGGAACAAGGAGAAAACAGAAGATGAGGAAAGCCATCATCAGTATTGGTAATGACCTTGTTCACGGGATTACTTTAAAACAGAAGATGAGGAAAGCCATCATCAGTATTGGTAATGACCTTGTTCACGGGATTACTTTAAAACAGAAGATGAGGAAAGCCACCATCAGTATTGGTAATGACCTTGTTCACGAGATTACTTTAAAACAGAAGATGAGGAAAGCCATCATCAGTATTGGTAATGACCTTGTTTACGGGATTACTTTAAAACAGAAGATGAGGAAAGCCATCATCAGTATTGGTAATGACCTTGTTTACGGGATTACTTTAAAACAGAAGATGAGGAAAGCGATCATCAGTATTGGTAATGACCTTGTTCACGGGATTACTTTAAAACAGAAGATGAGGAAAGCCATCATCAGTATTGGTAATGACCTTGTTCATGGGATTACTTTAAAACAGTAGACGAGGAAAGCCATCATCAGTATTGGTAATGACCTTGTTCATGGGATTACTTTAAAACAGTAGACGAGGAAAGCGATCATCAGTATTGGTAATGACCTTGTTCATGGGATTACTTAAAAACAGAAGATGAGGAAAGCGATCATCAGTATTGGTAATGACCTTGTTCACGGGATTACTTTAAAACAGTAGACGAGGAAAGCCATCATCAGTATTGGTAAAGACCTTGTTCACGGGATTACTTTAAAACAGAAGATGAGGAAAGCGATCATCAGTATTGGTAAAGACCTTGTTCACGGGATTACTTTAAAACAGAAGATGAGGAAAGCGATCATCAGTATTGGTAATGACCTTGTTCATGGGATTCATTCACGGGATTATGTTCAAGTCAGCGGTCAGTACTTCGGAGGAGTTTACACCGAATGTAGATGCTCTGACAGCGGGAATATGTGATTTACACAGGCGGGTCTAGAACATCGAAAAACACAGCAGCAAAGACGTGACCAGTTGTACACAACGATGTTACTTTTCCAAGTTAGAAGTTATGCTTGCCTTAAAGTGGATATAAGCCCAATTTGTTATCATTAAAATCAATTCTACATCCAGTAAATAGTTGAATAGTAAAATATTCCTTGATTTGAGTGTTGCGTCTATGAGTTATAGTTTATATTTCGAATATGCTAATGACGTGACATCAAATAGGGCATCAATTGTTATACAAAAACTTGCTGGTAGAGATAAATGACCTTTTCTAAACATCTAGGTTATATTTCAAGCTTATATGTCAGGGATTTAACCAAATGTTTTGTCTAAATCAGTAGGTTTCTTTCACGAGGAAAAATGACAGCCATTCCTTGTTTGACGTCATACATTAGCATATTCATAATAGAAACCTTTATAACTCATAGACGCAGCACTCAAATATAGAAATAGTTTACTCTTCAACAATTTACTTGATGTAGAATCGATATTTTAAAATGTAAAAAAGGATTGATATGCACTTTAAAATTGCCCAAGTTGCTAGAAATTGCCAGAATCCAACACAGGGACAATTTAGACAAGTCTTAAAAAAGATGCATCCATTGTTAGTTTCAGTTGTTGTAAGGGTCACTGTCGATCGAATTGAACCTTCAAGTTTCTTTAATACAAAACTACAAAAATAACACCCTGAGATAGAATAGAAATACCATGTGAATGTCCTGATATACTTTACAAACTACAAAAATAACACCCTGAGATAGAATAGAAATACCATGTGAATGTCCTGATATACTTTACAAACCTTTTCGATAGAGGATGGCAAAGATTAAAGTGGATTACAAAAGCTTATTCTAGAAACGTGATTTCGGTTTACAGTGAACCGATTTCAAGTTGCTCTACATTTATCTTAAAAGCAGTATTTTTCCTCCCACTCGAATCTTTGCCATCCTTCACCAAAATGTTCTCCAGTATCCCTGGAGACATACTCTGTTAATCTGAGTAGTTATTTTTGTCTTAGTGTATCATTTGGGTTTTACAGTGCCGTTTAAAGTAATGATTCGCAATGAGCTTATCCTCACATACATTTTTCCTTGAATAATAATAAAATAATAATAATAATAAAAAAAATATTGTACCTGATTAAAAACAAATCATGTGTTACAGAATCGTATGTTACAGAATACCAATAAATACTTATCATCATCATCTTTATTACACACAAACCACCATGTACACACATAAAAATACCAAAAAAATCTAATAAATTACAGTGGAAGACAACCTAAATGGAAGCCAAAGACTTAAAGTGCAAGTAGCGCCATAAAACAACATGAACTCTTTTTGCCCCAAATTCTATTGCTGATATACTTCAGTTGTCCAACTTAGTTTTCGTTGAGAGGCAGGAGCAGAAATTAAACTAGAATAAACGCTACCCGAATTGCGGGATTGTTCATCTTGTGATGTCACAATGAAAACCTACATGATTTTATTGTACTAGTTTTCTCTAGGGAGGGAGTTGATTCATGTTATGACGTCACAGGATCCATGAAAAGTAACCAAAAGTAGGGATTAAATGCCAGAAATGTTGCAGAATTTGCAAGATTAATACCTTTTTGTGAGAAACAAACAACAATACAATAAATACAAACGCATGAGAATATACATTGATATGGAAATCTCTTGAAGAACTATCAGATCACATATACATGTACTGTTCCCCTGTGTATTATTCCTTTATTTCTTGTTAACGCATTTGAAGATACATTGATATGGAAATCCCTTGTAGAACTATCAGATCACATGTACTGTTCCCCTGTGTATTATTCCTTTATTTCTTGTAAACGCATGAGAAGATAGATTGATATGGAAATCTCTTGAAGAACTATCAGATCACCTGTACCGTTCCCTTGTGTATTTCCTTTATTTCTTGTAAACGCATGAGAAGATACATTGATATGGAAATCCCTTGTAGAACTATCAGATCACATGTACTGTTCCCTTGTGTATTATTCCTTTATTTCTTGTAAACGCATGAGAAGATACATTGATATGGAAATCTCTTGAAGAACTATCAGATCACCTGTACCGTTCCCTTGTGTATTTCCTTTATTTCTTGTAAACGCATGAGAAGATACATTGATATGGAAATCTCTTGAAGAACTATCAGATCACCTGTACCGTTCCCTTGTGTATTATTCCTTTATTTCTTGTAAACGCATGAGAAGATACATTGATATGGAAATCTCTTGAAGAATTATCAGATCACCTGTACCGTTCCCTTGTGTATTATTCCTTTATTTCTTGTAAACGCATGAGAAGATACATTGATATGGAAATCTCTTGAAGAAGTATCAGATCACCTGTACCGTTCCCTTGTGTATTATTCCTTTATTTCTTGTAAACGCATGAGAAGATAGATTGATATGGAAATATCTTGAAGAACTATCAGATCACCTGTACCGTTCCCTTGTGTATTATTCCTTTATTTCTTGTTAACGCATGAGAAGATACATTGATATGGATATCTCTTGTAGAACTATCAGATCACCTGTACCGTTCCCTTGTGTATTATTCCTTTATTTCTTGTAAACGCATGAGAAGATAGATTGATATGGAAATCTCTTGAAGAACTATCAGATCACCTGTACCGTTCCCTTGTGTATTATTCCTTTATTTCTTGTTAACGCATCTGAAGATACATTGATATGGAAATCTCTTGTAGAACTATCAGATCACCTGTACCGTTCCCTTGTGTATTATTCCTTTATTTCTTGTTAACGCATGAGAAGATACATTGATATGGATATCTCTTGTAGAACTATCAGATCACCTGTACCGTTCCCTTGTGTATTATTCCTTTATTTCTTGTAAACGCATGAGAAGATACATTGATATGGAAATATCTTGAAGAACTATCAGATCACCTGTACCGTTCCCTTGTGTATTATTCCTTTATTTCTTGTAAACGCATGAGAAGATACATTGATATGGAAATATCTTGAAGAACTATCAGATCACCTGTACCGTTCCCTTGTGTATTATTCCTTTATTTCTTGTTAACGCATGAGAAGATACATTGATATGGATATCTCTTGTAGAACTATCAGATCACCTGTACCGTTCCCTTGTGTATTATTCCTTTATTTCTTGTAAACGCATGAGAAGATAGATTGATATGGAAATCTCTTGAAGAACTATCAGATCACCTGTACCGTTCCCTTGTGTATTATTCCTTTATTTCTTGTTAACGCATCTGAAGATACATTGATATGGAAATCTCTTGTAGAACTATCAGATCACCTGTACCGTTCCCTTGTGTATTATTCCTTTATTTCTTGTTAACGCATGAGAAGATACATTGATATGGATATCTCTTGTAGAACTATCAGATCACCTGTACCGTTCCCTTGTGTATTATTCCTTTATTTCTTGTAAACGCATGAGAAGATAGATTGATATGGAAATATCTTGAAGAACTATCAGATCACCTGTACCGTTCCCTTGTGTATTATTCCTTTATTTCTTGTAAACGCATGAGAAGATACATTGATATGGAAATATCTTGAAGAACTATCAGATCACCTGTACCGTTCCCTTGTGTATTATTCCTTTATTTCTTGTTAACGCATGAGAAGATACATTGATATGGATATCTCTTGTAGAACTATCAGATCACCTGTACCGTTCCCTTGTGTATTATTCCTTTATTTCTTGTAAACGCATGAGAAGATAGATTGATATGGAAATCTCTTGAAGAACTATCAGATCACCTGTACCGTTCCCTTGTGTATTATTCCTTTATTTCTTGTTAACGCATGAGAAGATACATTGATATGGATATCTCTTGTAGAACTATCAGATCACCTGTACCGTTCCCTTGTGTATTATTCCTTTATTTCTTGTAAACGCATGAGAAGATAGATTGATATGGAAATCTCTTGAAGAACTATCAGATCACCTGTACCGTTCCCTTGTGTATTATTCCTTTATTTCTTGTTAACGCATCTGAAGATACATTGATATGGAAATCTCTTGTAGAACTATCAGATCACCTGTACCGTTCCCCTGTGTATTATTCCTTTATTTCTTGTTAACACATGAGAAGATACATTGATATGGAAATCCCTTGTAGAACTATCAGATCACATGTACTGTTCCCCTGTGTATTATTCCTTTATTTCTTGTAAACGCATGAGAAGATACATTGATATGGAAATCCCTTGTAGAACTATCAGATCGCATGTACTGTTCCCCTGTGTATTATTCCTTTATTTCTTGTTAACGCATGAGAAGATACATTGATATGGAAATCCCTTGTAGAACTATCAGATCGCATGTACTGTTCCCCTGTGTATTATTCCTTTATTTCTTGTTAACGCATGAGAAGATACATTGATATGGAAATCTCTTGTAGAACTATCAGATCACATGTACCGTTCCCCTGTGTATTATTCCTTTATTTCTTGTTAACACATGAGAAGATACATTGATATGGAAATCCCTTGTAGAACTATCAGATCACATGTACTGTTCCCCTGTGTATTATTCCTTTATTTCTTGTTAACACATGAGAAGATACATTGATATGGAAATCCCTTGTAGAACTATCAGATCGCATGTACTGTTCCCCTGTGTATTATTCCTTTATTTCTTGTTAACACATGAGAAGATACATTGATATGGAAATCCCTTGTAGAACTATCAGATCGCATGTACTGTTCCCCTGTGTATTATTCCTTTATTTCTTGTTAACACATGAGAAGATACATTGATATGGAAATCCCTTGTAGAACTATCAGATCGCATGTACTGTTCCCCTGTGTATTATTCCTTTATTTCTTGTTAACGCATGAGAAGATACATTGATATGGAAATCTCTTGTAGAACTATCAGATCACCTGTACCGTTCCCTTGTGTATTATTCCTTTATTTCTCGTTAACGCATCTGAAGATACATTGATATGGAAATCTCTTGTAGAACTATCAGATCACATGTACTGTTCCCCTGTGTATTATTCCTTTATTTCTTGTTAACGCATCTGAAGATACATTGATATGGAAATCTCTTGTAGAACTATCAGATCACATGTACTGTTCCCCTGTGTATTATTCCTTTATTTCTTGTTAACGATACTTGTTAATTGATATGGAAATCTCTTGAAGAAGGCATTTAGATGGACACGACAAACAGGCAAGTACAAGGACCTATAGCGATACTTACTGCACGTCCTCCATTGTCATTTATGTACCAACCAGAGATCCATTGGTTCCTGACACAAAGCGGCCTTTTGAAAAAATGGTTGTACATTAGCATAAGAATTGTAATTTTTATCAGCACGAAGTATCGCTGTTTATCGAGAACTAGATTAGTGGATGTGAAGAAGTTATTCCTTAGATCGTCATGGCTGGATTGTCTTAAAAAAAAGTGAAGTTTATCATCCAACTCAGTTCAGGCCTGCAGTATAAGCAGACTCTTTCTTCTGGGTTTTTTAAACGTCTAGCATGTCTGCCTTTTTTGACATAATTCTCAGTTCAAATCATGCTTCCTATGCCATTATGAATTATGTATGACCTGTCCCTTAAAAGTGGAACGATAGTTTTCAAGAGAAATAAGAAAACAAGTGAATTTGTTAAAAAAGTTAGACATACCTGTACATAAAGAGCTGTTTTCACTTGAGTGTCGTAAAACCAAAGCCAAATTATCCACAGAGCCAATAACGGGAGCAAGTAAAAACACAATGAGCCATTCGTGAACTGAACTAGTAATTCGTGATTTGTTTTTACTTGAACCAATCAAGAGTACAAGTAACGCAATCATGGAAAACTCTCGATAAATGAAAATTGATTGCATGACGGAATAAGAGGTATACCTTTAGACTGGTTCAAAAGCTACTTGGGTAATAGAAAACAGTATGTTAAAATTTCTAATACTTCTAAATCATCTCAATACAATCAAGTGTGGAGTTCGACAGAGTCGGTTCTTGGCCCTCTTCTTTTTCTATATATAAATGACATTCCATTCTTCTAAATATTTGGCATTCATTCTGTTTGCTGATGATACAAATATCTTCTTTAGTCACAAAGACATTACGCATCTTGTAAATATTGTAAATAGTGAGATTATCCAAGTTACAACTTGGCTTAATGCCCGGGGCTTAATGCCAATAAATCAACTCTTCATCCTGACAAGACAAAATTCGTAATATTTCACCCAGCTAAAAAGAAACTGAGTACGTGGTGGAGAGTGAGTGAATTTTTTGTAGTAGAAAGAGGTTCAATATGTGTAGGATAGGTTGAGGCCCATATAAGATTACAGTATTGTAAGTAGGGTAGAATAAGTGAGTTATACAAGACTTTAAGGGTATTACAGGCCAGAAATTGGCGTGATTTATTGATTACACCAATTGCTTTAGATATTTTACTTTTATTAGCAATGAATGTGGGGTTTCCATGAGAGATTTTGATGAATGATAATTCCTAGAAACTTAGTGTGTTCAACTCTATTTATGCTAATACCACCAAACCTCTATTTGATGAACTTGAAATATTAACAATTTTTAATATTTACAAATGTTAGACCTCTTGCTTTATTTTCTCATATCAATGATATGTTACCGAATCCACACATATTTGATTTACTCTTTTCATTTTCAAAACATAAATTTTCAATTCCTTCTCAAGACCCCAACATTTGGAACAGTATTCCACTTCCACTTCGTGATTCCCTAAAGTTCTTCAATTACAAAAATAAATTAAAATCTTATTTCCTTAATAATTAATTTATAATTAATTGGGATTCTTTTGTGGAATATACTTATTGGTAGTAATTCGAGTGTGTGCCGTGTCTGTTTCTGACTTTCGGAATTCTCAGCGGCGTATAGCGACGTTTTTGCATTGTAAACTGACGTGTAGTGTTGTAGTCGTACTGCACTGGAGGTGAATTTATCCAGTGGCCACGTGGGCATGCTCCCCTCGTAACGTTTTGAAAATCTCGCCATTTTCATGGTGTTTCATGCATTTTGAGGCAAAAGTTAAAGGAGAGAGACTCGTAAGCCTGTTCTGATTGGCTATCAATGTCTGCCGGTAATTAAAAACAACTCCTTCATGTCTCAGTTCTCTTGGTGAAGAAGTGCTTGGAGGAATTTTTTGGGGTTCGTTTTTACTTGCGTTGATTTTTTGGGGGGAATTTCCACTCCTCCTCTCCCCTCATTCCTAATGGTTCACCCCTTAGAACGTAATTGGCTGATAATTACAATACACTTTTCACAGCCAATAGAAAAGCCGGTATGCCAAGGTTATATAGTGTGACGGGCGTGGAACGAAGTTATTGAGATCATATAACAACTAGATAGGGCTAACTAATCTCCTTTTCATGATTCTTCTAGTATCTAAATGTCAATATTCTTTTACAACAACAATTGCAAAGACCTAACACTCAAACTGTTCAATATTATTGTCTATGACATGATTTCGCCCAATCTATATGCTAAGTTTCTGTCAGTGTGAAAATGTACACCAGTATTGTTTATGACTATACAACTGTAATTACAATTTATTGATGAGTTTATATTACAGTTTGGTAGACGCTTTTTTCAAGTGGTAACATTAATAATGAGTTAAATTTCATCTAAAAAAAAAACAGCAGGGGAGGGATGTACGGCCCCGCAAATGATCCCAGGCCCGCAAATGATCCCGGCCCGCAAATGATCCCAAAATCGTCCCGGAAATGATCCCGGCCCGCAAATGATCCCAAAATCGTCCCGGAAATGATCCCAGCCGAAAATAGAGAATGGCAACGGATTTGGGATTGCGAGACTTTTTATTTGGATTTCTATATGTTTTTATCTTATGCTTATAAATTTGCATATATACATTTCTTTTTTATATTTTTCAACCAAAAAAACTTGCCTGGATACACTGCATGATGAATATAGTTATCCGAAAATAAGTGTTCTGAGTACGTGTTAGTAAGTAATAGACGCCACTTTCTTTGTAAAATCATCAATCTACTGTATTTTTAAAGAAGCTCAAATTAAACCAGCCCGCTCAAAACACATAGGAAAACCTGGGCTCCTTGAATATTATTCCGGAAAACGTTTGACGCAATACTTTTAATTAAAATGGCATTTATAGCTCCTTTGTTTGAGAGCCATGTTTTATTAATGAAAAGAAGAGCATTGTAGTCGACTACCGCTAGTTGATTTGCCCAACATTTCACAGGCAAGGGGTTTAGATATTAAAAGATATCAAGAAAGCAAGATCTCGAAAGCCTAAGCTGGGGTGTCGGGATTATCCTATTTTGATTGAATAAAAAAAAAAGTCAAGACATCTTGGACTGACGACTGTTTAATGACGTCTTGGACTGACGACTGTTTAATGACATCTTGAACTGACGACTGTTTAATAACATTCATACTAGCCTGCTTGCCGACTCTTCTGTAATGTGGCGAACGGTAACATAAATCTACCTAATCCTAAATTGCCAACAACAATTCTGTTAAAATCGCTTGATTGTTTTGGACTGGCAATAAGCCATGTCACTGGATCATGTCTCACATGCCATGACTGATAAATGCAGTCTTTGCAGTATTCCATGGTATCAGAATATACTCGTACCTCTTTCTTGTTCTTTTTGTCATCCTCATCTCCTACCGAGGAAACGCTCAGACAATAAAGTATAAGCAATAGCACAATAAAAGTAGCGAGGGTTTCTCCATTTTGCATTTGTAAACATTGAAGGAACTGTCACACAACTAGGCCACCTACGAAGGGTTGATTCCCTCCGAAACCACAGGCGACCCACTAATTTGTTGTCGGCAAGTTATCATCAGTTATATATTACGCAAGCGTTTCGTAGTGAAGAGACGGTCGTTTAAACAGTAAATTGGATTTCTAAAAATTGCACATGTTTTTTGTTATCTAAGTACCGCGTGAAACGTAGACTAAGTGTTTGTGATAGATTTTTCAAGGAATCCAGCTAAACTTTTTATTGCCTATTACTTTACATGTCGCTAAAGTTAAAGAAAAATATACGCAAAATGATAATAAGCATAAGAAAACCATATGAAGAATTGCAAATCAGAAAAGTCTCGCAATCCAAAATCCGTTGCCATTCCATATTTTCAGCCGGGATCATTTCCGGGACGATTTTGGGATCATTTGCGGGCCGGGATCATTTCCGGGACGATTTTGGGATCATTTGCGGGCCGGGATCATTTGCGGGCCTGGGATCATTTGCGGGGCCGTACAATCCACTCGTTTTCAATAATTGGAAACGTTCTGTTTATATCGGTCATTGGCCATGTGAAATTAGGTTGAACCGGACATTCACCGGAAACCGAAACAGATTGTGGTTCTAGCTTGCTGAAAGTCTGTTGAATTCGTTTGTTTTGGGGTCAAAAACTTTAAGACCAATATTAATGGTCTCCTGCGAATCGATTTTCGAATCACACCGTAGTTTATCCGCACAGCTGCACAGTTATACCCACAATCCATTTCGTTCTGGGAATGGCGCTTGTCTGGGACAAACAGCCTTTTTTGAAATAGCTGTATAAGCTCCAAGGTTATATCTACGTTCCTAGTTATTTGTTTCATTATTTTATAACCGCACACTTTATCACTGACCAGAGTTTCCACCGATTAGAAAAAAAAATCTGACTTTTCACTGACCAGAAAACAATTTTTAATGAACATAATCAGACTGTTAGCGCAGTAAAGGACATTCCCTCATCAAAAACGAAAGTCATCAAAACCTGTACACTCCCCTCGCAGATGCTTTGAGGCATGAGGGGTTGTCGTGACAACATGAAAATAAAATTCCCTGGCTTTGAGAAGTAATTTAGAATTTCCCTGACCAGATGCAAAATTCGGCCCTGACCAGTTCTCTAGATCTGACCTTGAAAAAATATAGTTTTCCCTGACCGCGGCAACCCTGCTGACAGCAATTATACTCGAACTTCGAACAATAAGATTGGAAATCTTCTGATATAAACTTTCTATTAATTTTTGAGGTTATTATGTATATCGATAAAGAAATAATTAAAAGCAACCAACCGCTAATTTCGTATTGTCTAAAGTTAAATGTTATTTCCTTAAAAAGTTATCAGCGTCTAAACATTTTCAATGTAACAGGCCAAATTATGTACAGGCAAAATCAAGTTATATAAACAGTGGACAAAAGAGAGTGACACCTTTTAAAATAGTTTTCGAAAAATGCAGACTCTTTCAAATCGTACACACGATTACTTTGGGCGGAATACATCAGATAAATTTATATCTAATATTTCCAATGAGACATTTGTCTGTTTTGGACGTGTGCCTATTCCACGTATTCTTCCTTATGTTGTAATCTTCGTGGTTTCGCTACTCGGCAATTCCATGACTATTGCTGTCGTTATTCGTAACTTAACATTAAGAAAGAGTGTCCACTTTTTCCTTGTTAATCTGGCCGTGGCTGATTTAGTAATTACGTTGGTTTATATGCCTCGAATGATGGTAATGATGTTTTCTGGTGACGTGTGGCTTGTTACGGGAACCTTGGGAACTTTACTGTGTGGTATAGTGCCGTTTCTACATCATGGCTCAATATTGGTAACGGTATTGACTCTGTTCTCCGTAACAGTGGATCGCTTTTGCGCCATAATGCTTCCAATGAAACGAATCATAACCAAAGGAACTACAAAGAAAATAATCATATTTGTGTGGATCGCTTCGGGTGTCCTTCGCTCTCCATTTCTTCTGTGTCCACTTGTCGCTGTACACAATGGAAAATTTATTTGCTGCCCGAGTTTAGATCTAATATCCATACTGAAAAATCAGATTGAACTTTATTACAATATAATACTCGTACTTTATGGCACTTCTCTGCTAGGAACAATCTTCTTATATACTGTGATGATCATACGATTAAGGGTCAAGAGATCTCCCGGAGTTATGAATGACATCGCAGATGAACGAATCGAAAAAGCAGGGAAAAAGCTTCTAAAAATGCTGATTGTGATTTCGTTGGCTTTTTTGCTCTGTTGGTTATTCTATTTCATAGCGAAGCCAATTTATGGCTCGGTTTTGCCGTGTGACGCGTTTTATTTCCGCACCGTCCTAGCACACAGCAATAGTGCCATCAACCCTTGCGTGTTAGCAGCCTTTGATCTGCGCTATCGTAACGGTTACAAGGAAATAGTTCGTAAAATGCTGCCGTGTTTTCAAAGGAAAGGAAAGGATGATGGGAACTTTGAACTGAGGCGCAGCCGAGGGACCGAGGCAGTTCACAAAACTGGAGTAATAAACAAAAGGTTCAGAAGCCTCTCTTTCGACTACCCTGGATGCACGGAAAGTGATTAATTAATATAATTGTTACATAGCCATATTGTTTTCCAGATACAACGCACGCTATCAATAGATGGTTGCACTCAATCCCCAGAGATTCAAATGACAAATTAAAGGGCATGGCGGCCATGGTGGTGTACAGAACAAAAGAAGCTAACGAAGAATCTATTGTTAACTGTACACCAACATGGCCGCCGTGACGTCATGTGCAACCATCTATTGTTCATCAAAATATTAGAAGCTTAGCGGGAAAGATAGATGAATTGCGCCTCATTTGTTATCATTTTCAGGGACTTGGGCTCAAAAGAACATACTCAAGCATGTTAAGGCATGGTTTATTCAGCAATTCTGTTAAAACACTCTAGATTCGCTAACTTTGTCATTTTTCAATGAAATACCATAGAAATCGGTAATTAGGCAGCAATCATGCCTTAATATTTTAAGTTAGGTATTCTGGTGTTTTAGTGATCACGTGACCTTAGCTCAAGGCTGATAAAACAAAGAACTCAAAATGGGCCGGGCACAGTGCATTTTTAAAGTAACGATTTCTGGCTTATCTGATTACACTTCTGGTTCTCTCTAAAGCTCTTTCTGGAATGGTCGACATTTTGCCATTACCGACTGTGAACTCGAAATTCCTGGATACCAACTCTTCAGACGGAACAGGGGAAGTAAAGGTGGCGACATGGCGGTTTACTCAAGAAACGTCTGTCCGTATTATGAAGAACTCTGTGACCTCGAGGTGTCGAGTGTATAAATATAGAGGGATTATGGTTAGAAGAATGTTTACACAAATCTCGGAGTTTTCTGGTTGGCACTTCACAGACCACAATATATACACAATACAATAACTTTTATTTAAACACGATAAAAGATTAATGCGTTACCGCCTGTGCATGGAGTTGTGTATAATACTAAAATAAACTAAACTATATACAAATATAATATTGTTAAAACTAACTATTTAAAATTAACACTGATATAGAAGTAAAAGTCAAAATCTGCTGTGTCCATATCATTGTTATTAAGCATCTATATTTAAAATTAATAATTCTGTAATATATAAAATTATCATTATTGTGAGGCGCAGTTATGCGGTGATTCAGCACCGAAATATAAATTATACAGGGCCTGTGATTTAATAACCATACTAGTAAAGTTCTTGACATTGGAGGTCTCCGGTACTGAAGTCAGGAGTGAGCAATGAGGTTCCACACAATTGACGCTCTATGTGCTATCGAATTCTTCATGTAATAGCTATTAAAGCGTGGTACTATTGTTACACGATAAAAAGGAAAGAAAAAAAACACTTTTGGGTGTTTCTCTTTTAGTGTATTATTGGCGTTATAAAATAGGAATAGTGGTTTTCTTAATGTATACATGTAATCAATATATTGACCCGTAGGGTAATTACTGTGGAGTTTGCTCTTCTGACACAAGTGTCACTATTGACATTTGAGGTTGGTTTGGGGATACTATACAGCGACTACGGCCAGTCATTTAACGTTCGGCCAAACGTAGCGAACTAGCAGCTCACAGCTAGAATATATATTCAAATATAATTAATAGGAGAGGTAGAGTTAAAGTCAATTTTCTCTGTTGGATTTGGAATCCAGTCCTGAGGATTCGCTAGTAATGTTCCGAGAATATATCAGTTCCTCAAATTGAATATTAATGGTAAAACAAAACTACGGATAAAAGGGAAATTAAAAGGATATGTTTCCTAATTGGATACCTAATTATCGGCACTCGAGATTAGCGAAATTGAGTGACGTCGCAGGTCTCGTTGCAAAGAAAGCTGTTATTATGGCGCCAGAGTGTCCTGACGGCCTCAGTTGGAAAGTAACATTAATGGGACTAAGGGATAAAATGGTGACAGAGATAATTAAATTGCACTTTCACTCTGTATCCTCTACAACAAGTCTTTGCGGTTTGGTGCTGTGCCACATGACTGGAAGCCCTGGAAACTGGCAAACGTCGTCCCCGTCTTTAAGAAAAGACGCTACTCAACTCATAGAAGTCCTCGAC
The DNA here is from genome assembly GCA_030867875.1 of Actinernus sp. WN-2022. Taxonomy (NCBI): domain Eukaryota; kingdom Metazoa; phylum Cnidaria; class Anthozoa; order Actiniaria; family Actinernidae; genus Actinernus; species Actinernus sp. WN-2022. The sequence goes on from JAOWCC010001729.1 coordinate 4,488,442, forward strand.
TACATTGGAAGCCAACTTGACCTTGGGAAACAGATCGACGTAATATATCTCGATATGTCAAAGCCTTTGACAAAGTCAGCCACAAACACCTGGTCAATAAACTTGCCAGTACGGCAACGTCCTCGGCTGGTTTGAATCTTTCCTTCAATGTTGACGACAACAGGTCACCGTACTTGGCGCCACCTCTGCTCCTCTACCCGGTAACATTGTGCCTTCTTCAAGGATCTATTCTTGGCCCTTTGCCCTTCTTATTATACGTAAACAACGTACCTGTCGCAGTATCATCCTCTAAAATAACAGCCTTCGCGGATTACACAAAACTCTTTAAATGCATGCATCACAAACCCGACTGACAGCACTCTTCTGTTGCAAAACTTATCAACATCTGGCCTGACGTTCAACGACTCAAGCATGTTAAGGCCTGGTTCAGGGGTCAAATTTCGGGTAAAAACTCTTTTCCTTATTTCAGCACAGCCGAGTATGGTAAGTACGCCAAGTTTCTCACGATAATATATATCGCCATTCTTGACTACCTTAAATGGTTTTTGTGTAGTAAAACGTGTCACGTGGTCTGTCATGTGACTTAGAACACGAAATCAGTAAATCAAAAATGCGGCTCCGAGTTTAAAACAGCTAGGATGATGAGTGGTTATGTTTAGTTAAGGTTGAAGCCTTTTACCTAAATCAACTTAGAAAAGATGGCTACAATGTTTCGTTAACGAGTAATTAAGGCGAACATATGCAAAATAGGTCTCGTGACTTTTTGTACCCTTAATATCTCCTTATCTTTACATGATAGTCATGTTTTCTAAACGTGATCTGAAACACTGCGGCAGGAGTAATGTTTTAGCAGGGTTACGTTATATTCATATGTTATCGTCGCAGCCGCATTTCACTTAAACGATTTTATATAATTATGACGTCATCGATCACGTGATATGACAGCCATTCACTTAACAAATTTAAGGAAGTTGATATTAGTATTACTGTGTAATTAGTTTATGTTTAAACTGTTATTTCTGTCAGAAAACATTTTTTAACGTACATCTATTTTCCGTTAAATGAACCAGGCCTTAACATGCTTGAGGAGAAGAAATGCAAGGTGCAAACCATAAGCCGGAAAAAGAACAGGATCACGTTTCCCGATATTCAATGAAGAGCACCCCTCTTCAACGCTGCAAAGAAGAACATGACCTGGATGTGTGGATTTCATCTGATCTCACATGGAAAAAACAAGTTGTTGTACTGAGTACAAAGGCGAATCAGATTTTGGGATACGTTAGGCGTTCCACAAGAAGTGTGAAAGCAGTTTTTACGAGACGTACCCTTTATACCTTGCTGTTGTGCGTCCCCATTTGGGATATGGAACGCAAGTCTGGGCTCCTCAGACAGTAGAACTTAGTCAGCGTATAGAACGCGTGCAATGACGTGCTACTAAATTTATCTTGAATTTACCATTTCTCTGTGAAACGAATTATAAGGATAGACTAATAAGAACCAGTCTACTACCTTTGTTACTGGTACGAGTACTTAGATATGGTATTTTTTCTTTAAGGCTATCAGAGGGTTTATCAATTTTAATAATGACGCTTTACCACAGGAAATCTGCCCTCTTAGACTAAACTATAGGTTTAGTAATAACACCAGCGGCACTGAGTTTAAGCAACGCTTCTGTAAAACAACAACATCAGAAATCCTACATGATAAGAGCCACTAGAATTTTGAACCGAATTTTACCTAAGGAAACCCGACAACCAGCACTTTCACTGTCCTACTAAACAAGTCTCACCTTTTACAATATTATACGTCAGCCCTGAAAGCATCTTATAACCCAGATAATCCGCGGACATGGAAGTCAGTTTGTGTAAAATGTAACTCTGTCCGTAGCCAACTCAGTCCTTTAACTTGTTGTTTTTAGTTACCTTGTGGTTGTGAAATCCGTATCATTATTAGTTCTTTATTTGACTATTATTAATTTAATTTAGTCTCATGGGCCCGCAGTAATTGGTTTTAGCTGTTGCGGTCACCCTGCCTTTTATCATTTTGTTTTTACATCATTGCAATTTGTTAAAACTATCGTTCGTGGTATCATTCCTGGTATGTATTTTTCCTTTAGGCGAAGCTTAATAAATAAATAAAACGTCAAGAAGGCTAAACAAACGTAGTACAACAAACGGCTATAGTTGAAAATCACCAAGGTGACCAAAAAGCTTTTTCGAAGACGATGAAAAAATCCTCCCGGGGGGACTATGACAGCCGCTAGAAGCATCAATATTTACGGAGAAGTCTGCGTGGGCAGCAAAAAGATTGCGAATGCGAGTGTTTCAAAAAAAAAATAGCTACTGTTGTCTCGCGCCTTGTGCAGTCGTAATTGCTCTTCCTACATTTGTGAAGGCTGGTTCACTTGCGACATAAGCATAAGAACATACGAAGTGCAGATTGTATTAAGGTTGGATTAATGCTTTGTTCTACTCAAGTATAAAGGGGTTAACTAACCTTGAAGTACAATCTGCGCTTGCGTATGTTCTTATGCTTATAGTGCAAGTGTGAACCAGCCTTAAGCGCACCTGCCGTTTAGTTAATAGATCGTTACCAAACTTCAAATTTGAATTGTGTCTGAACTCTTCGCTACTACGGAACTCGAGAAATTTAAAGCAAGTAAATGATGCGGTCTAGCCGACAATATATCTCATCGCCTGTTCAAAGACTCAGTTGACATTAACGGGAAACGGTTGACCAGGATCATTAATGCAATCGATAGCCCAGGATAACGCCCCTGTTAAAGAAAGGACAGGCTACGGACATGGACAATTATCGCCCGATATCAGTGCTTCCGGTGGCGTCTAAACTGTTAGGGAGGGCTATACACCATCAACTCTACACTGTTATTTTCAAGGAGTTATTTTAACTCCAAAAGAGTTATTCTGTACTAAAAAAATAATACAGAATAACTCTTTTGGAGTTAAAATAACTCCTTGAAAATAACAGTGTATCGATATTAAAGTGAACATAAACTTCTTATTCTATTCCAGTGCGGCTTCAGAAAAAAAAATCACTCGACCGACTCTAATGTGATATCCTTTTCGGAGGCATGGATCAGGAACTTCTCACAGGAGCTGTGTTACCTTCGCGAGGTGTTCGACACTGGACCACGAAATACTGGCCAACAAATTGAAATCGTATGGCCTTCACGACACAGAACTCAGCTGGTTTGAGGATTACCTGAGCAATCGTAAACAGGTCGTTGGCTTTGGAAAGGAGATATCAGATCCATGCGTCATTACTTCTGGTGTGCCTCAGATCAATCCTCGGTCCTTTGCTATTCGTAGTTTGTTAATTACCTGCCCCTCACTCTTGATCGAGTGAGAGGCAGGGAAGTGAAACGGAAGCCATCGCAGGGGTGCGCTTTGGGAGACTCCTTTACGTCTAGATTCTGCAGTTCTAAAATATGAAGTTAATCTATGTTCTTTATTATACGTTAACTTAAAGTGCAAGCATAAAACAACATTAACTCTTTTTGCCCCAAATTCTACAGCTAATATACTTCAGTTGCATAAATTAGTTTTCTTCGAGAGACTGGAGCAGTAATTCAACTAGAATAAAAGTTACCCAAGTTGCGGGATTGATTCATCATGTGATGCACAATTGAAAGCAAAAGGATTGTATTGTAGTATTTTTCTCTTGGGAGGGAGCTGTTCATCTTATATGACGTCACAGGACTACGACAAGTAATCAAAATTAGGGATTAAATGTCAGAAATTTTACAAAATCTTGCAAGCTTAATACCTTTTTGTGTGAAACAAACACAACAGTACAATATATATATATTTCTATTTTGGCATGATACTTGCACTTTAAACATTTCTATTGCCACCTTTCATTTATAAATATGACCTACATGTACGTTACTCCAACATATCTCATTTAAAACTTCACAATTCATTGTATCATTTGATATACTATGAATTATCTTAGCTGTCTTCACATCAATACCTTCAATTTCAAAGAACATGGCAACTGAGCAGCTTCCCCATACAGATAATTTTATCTTAAAATTTATTTTTTCTAATAATCTAGATGGCAAATACCTCATTTTTTCAATGTAGAAACTTGGCTGGTGTAAGTTACGGACAAAACGTGCTCCATGTTTCTGCACCTGCTCTAACTTATTTACATCATGATCCGTATAGGGGTTCCATGCCTCTGAAGCATACTCAAGGTTAGGTCCAACTAAGGTTTGGTAAGCTGTTGTTTTGACTGGTTTCATGCACAGCGCCTTAGAGTCCTGCAGATGATTCCTAGCATTCACATCCCATGTTGGATCGTATTTGTCCAACATTTTTTGCTTGATCAAAATGTTGGATGATGTTTGACAGCATTTTGCCACCATCCCAACAATTTCATCCATTAAAGTTTGATGGTTTCATCCAACATTGTTTGAGAGTTTGACTAGGACTTGATCGACACACTGCATAATTATTGTCATGGCATGGCAGACTGATTTTGAGAGCCAATCAAATCACTTGTGCATGTAAAGTTATTAAAGTGAAAAAAGGAAAGTGATGTTTAAAGTCGGTAGCCCCTTCAGTTTAACTGACTGCTCTTCCAGGAGGCTGATGGTGCATGCCTTTACCTGGCCCTTCTCTGACAGAACTCCCAATTAAGGGAATTCAAAGTTATACAAGCTACTCGGATCATGCAGAGAAGAGTCGGTATGGATGGGGCAGGAATCGAACTTGAGATTGCATGCTCAATGTGCCATGCACTAATTAACCCATTGCATCATGTACATGCACCTACATGTATATGTTACAAACATACAATGTATACAGTCATATACCAGTATGTTATCCCCTAAATGGGTATAATTTTATTTAAAATGGCAACGAAGAGAGGCCTACTGTAGCTCTTATTAAAGACGTTCACACAAAAATAATCTCTTCATCATAACAAAGTGAAACTTAAATAATATTTGAATACGAAATAACCTTGGATGCAAATTGTCCACCCACCCCCAAGGAAATCATTTCTACATGTACATGAGATGTACATTAATTACCAATAATCATCCAATGAGTGAATGCTACACTGGCAAATATACATCTCTCTCTTAGCATCTTCACTCAAGGGAAAGTTCTCAAGACCAGAAATGATTGATCGCCTGAAGTTCAGAGTTGTGATGTATGGGCATCCCTCCTCAATTAGGACAAACAAACAGGGGAAATTCCTGCCTTGCAAATCCTGCACTGGCATCTGTCCCCCAAAGTGGTAATACATAGCCAAGTGTGCATGATACTGCTGATGTGTTTCCACAAATAGCTCATCTAGATTTGGAAGATCCAGACTTTTAATATAGATACCACTAGAACATGAGGAGCGAGTAGAGAATACCCGTCCATTTTTTGGAGTTTAATAAAATTAAATGTACCGCAGTCCCGCAGTGATCTCAAAGCCTTATGGTTAACTATGAATCCTATAACATTTGAGAACGAATTGTATATTTGAATTAACTTTGAATCCTACAATCTTTTGAGAACGACAAAGTTATATATTTAAGTGCTACCGCAGTCCGCAGTCCCGTAGTGATCGCAAAGCCTTATGGTCAACTTTGAATCCTACAATCTTTTGAGAACGACAAAGTTATATATTTAAGTGCTACCGCAGTCCGCAGTCCCGTAGTGATCGCAAAGCCTTATGGTCAACTTTGAATCCTACAATCTTTTGAGAACGACAAAGTTATATATTTAAGTGCTACCGCAGTCCGCAGTCCCGTAGTGATCGCAAAGCCTTATGGTCAACTTATGGCTTCCTGTGTTTATCTGACGGACTGCGGTAGCAGTGAAAATATACAAGTTCATTGTGGACGGGTATTCTCTACTCTAGCCCATTCCGATTTGGGTTTCTTTCTTTTCATCTGTATTTTCTTCCCAGGAGTTCGTCCACTTCACTCCGATATACTTTAATCCTTTAATTCTCTGAGATTGCACTTGTTGAGAAACTCTCGAAACATGTCCATCTCTGTGCCAATGTCAAACTTGATTCTTACATGAGTAACGAGTGCTCGGCGTTTGGCAAAGAACCTGAGGCATGACCGCCCAATATCTGTCGACAATTTCAGATCTGCAATTCGCCAAAGACGGGGGTCTTGACAAACTTTGTAAAATTTCTTACAAACCTCTGACAACTTACAGATTTTTCGTGGTCTTGTACAGAAGTGTTCAAAAATCACGAATAAGCATTCATCAGGGAGATCAAGGATTGTTAGAGGACTGCTCCGATCTTTACTGCTTGATTGGTCACTCATAATGCTCGCTTTTTTAAATTCGACGCGTTAGCGTTATAACTATTAGAATACTGTATTTTTGGAAGAAATGCGCAACATCGTCCCCAGGGTCTTCTCGGTCAGCCATCTTGGATCTGACCGGGAAGACACTGGGGACGAGGTTGAGAAATCGTGTACTCGTCCCCAGTCGTCCCCCTCTTTTCCCCTAGACGACTGGGGACGAGTCAGGCCTGGTCTCATAGCAACAACCGTTTGCAAACGAAATGGCGGCCAGGCCCAGAGCTAGGAAGAGGAACTATCACTCGAAAAGAACGGACCAAAATACTCCCATAAACTATAACATGTGGCCATAGAAATACACCATATAGATAACCACATCATGGAAGAAAGAGTCGGTCCTCTTACGTTCTTCTCCAACTTCGATTCTGGGAATTTAGCGAAGGTTGAACGAGTGAAATTCGATGAGGAGTTGAGCGATAAAGAAGACAACAACAATTTACCGCCCTTTATTGTTCCTGATTACGAGTACAATGCGTGGACCTGGCCCGATGCCGTGGGGACAGAGTACGAGAATCTTAACAGGACGTGGTTTTATTTTGGTGTGAAGGGTGGGACACCGGGACGCTTGCTGAAGATCAACATGATGAATTTGAATCGTCAGGGAAAGTTGTACACTCAAGGCATGAGCCCCTTTGTCAAAGTCGTACCGGGTCGGAATAAATGGGAGAGAATTCGAGATAGGCCTACATTCGAGGTAAAGAGGTGCCATACTCCGTTGTATAAATATTAATAGCAGTTACTGGTTAGAGGAATTGTGTGTTAAGGCCTGATTTGAAGTTTGTTGCCATATTGCAGTGGCATATTATAAAACAGGAGAAATATTGCAATGGCAATAATATAAACTAATTGAGATGCCGATACCGAATTATATTGCCGATCAGCATGAGTTTGGTGCTTCACTCTCTTCTTTCTTTTACCAATTCACGAATTAATTGTTGAATCGTGATACAAAACTAATTGCGATTTTGAGACGCCGATACCGAATTATATTGCCGCCGTTGGAAGAAAATATATTCTTCGTATTGGGCTTCGACTCCGCCCAATACGGAATATATTTTCTCCCAACGCCGGCAATATAATTCGGTATCGGCGTCTCAAAATCGCAATTAGTTTTGTAACACGATTCAACAATTAATTCGTGAATTGGTAAAAGAAAGAAGAGAGTGAAACACCAAACTCATGCTGATCGTAATTTCAATTCTTAAAAGGCACCTAGTACATCCATGGCAACGGTTTTACGGCTTCAGTGGAGAAAACTTTCGCGACGTGTTTTGAAATCTCTTATTTCTTGTCAAATAAACATCAGTTTCAAAAATGATGTGATTTCGAATTTAAGGTTTATCTAATTTTAAAAGAAGTGTGTTTTTTTTTCTTTGAAAGAAATCCTTTTCATTTATTTAAGAACTTTGCTTTGACTTTGTGCCTTGATTTGGACGACTTTTGCAATTTTACTGCTTTGAGACGGTGAAAATTGTACTTTTAGCTGATAAGAGTGTTAGATTTCTGACGAAAACTACAATGCCAATCTTACCTTTATGATTGAAGAATCCTTATCTAGTAATTTACAACGATTTGAACTAGGTGACATGGTAGCCAAAATCTTGCCACGACGCGCTCAATAAATGCTGCTGAACAAACCATGCGACTTTTGAACTTGACCGGGAAGCCATGTGACTGCAAGGGCTCGTGCAAGAGCCAATCAGAGGCTGGTATTCTGAGACGCCAATACCATGTTATATTGGCGTCTCAAAAGTAAACAAAATGATCAGTGAATCGTGATACTGGACAGGATGGCGTTAAATAGCCAAACAAAATCGAGCAGGCAAACTCAGAAACCCACGTGTTCCGCACACTGGTGCAGTCTAGTCGGGCGGGCAATAACATCCAACAAAATTTCACTCGTGGTATAATTATGTATGGTGCTCCTCTTGCATGCACAGGCCTTTGGCCTGTGTGGGAACTCTGCTATTAATATTATATTATAATATTATTAATATTATTCATAACACAAATTACCCACTTTTGCGGGAAACTGTTGCAGATTATTGATAGGATGTTAAGACAACTTTCAATTGCTGTTAATTCCTTTGTTTATGCACCTATCAATGTTAAGCCCGAGGGGGGGGCACAGGGGGTGTGGATTTGACATTTTCTCCCAAAATAATGTCAAATTCCCCACCCTCGGGACAACACATTTAATCAAAAATATCATATACATGTACATATAATAATAATAACGGATTAATCAGTGGCATTTCCACGAGGTGGCTCCTCATCCACTGATGGGCCTACGATTTAACGTTCTTATCCGAGAAGACGTGAAGGTCTAACCATTTGCAGCTCGTGAATGAAATTGTTTCACAAAGGCAGCACCTTCTACTCAGTTATTTTAAGACCCTGAGTGTTGGTCCGGCCGGGGTTTGAACCCGCGACCTCTGGCCCACACAACAGACCGGTGCTTAACCACTGCCATGCCATATCTTCCTTATATTTCCTATAAATAGCCCCACCCTAGGCAGGCAGTGTCTACAAAGAGACAAGTCAAACTTATCTAGTAAAGTATGCTGTGTAAATTAGCTTCATTTTATGCATGTATATTACTTTTGATTCAGACAGTAGATGGCCAATTTCACTTGTCCTTCACATACCGCTTCCCAGACCAGCGTAATTCAGTTCACTTTTTTGCCTTCTGTTACCCCTACTCCTATGCCGAGCTACAAACAAGACTCCAGGGACTGGACAAGATGTATACAGCCTGTCAGCACATGTCTCCATCCTCGCCAAAATCATCTGTGTACTTTCATAGGGAATTGCTGTGTAATACATTGGATGGATTAAGAGTTGATCTCATTACATTGACATCTTGCAAGGGAATGTTGGAGGAAAAAGAAGAAAGGTTGCCCAAACTTTTCCCAGATCTGGATACATCAAGAGCTTTTAAATTTGAAGGGAAAAAGGTATGTTATATTGTTGATCATGATGTACATGTACATGTACATGTATAGAGGATATTATACATGGCCGTGTGGAGATACGCTTTTTATCTGTAAGTGGTGATTGTTGTAATACATGAGTGAGTGTGGCAAAGGAGTGTATTATCATGACAAATTCACCACTAGAAGATAAAACCGTATCTCTAAGCTGCTGTGTAATTTTCTGTTTATTTATTTTTATTAAAATAAATTTTAATTTTAATAACTAAAACAAATCAAGCCTATTTTGGTTCCTTGCCCGTCGGGTATTAAAGCCATAATGCAAACCAATCTACTGGCCCAACAGGGAAATCCACTAGACCTGGGCCATCGGACAGCACTTCCATTAATTGTGTCGTGCCACTGATTGAACATACATTGTACAGTCAGACATGTATCTACAATGTTGGCCATGCATTTTCAATCAAATGCTGAATAATTTGGTTTGCCCAGGAAAATTTACATATATTTAATATTGAAAGTATTATATTTTAAATAACAGTGTATGATGTCTAGTCTAGCTTGTCAGCTATATTACAGTATGTTAAATTTTTAATTGCTACTGAAGTACTGCTATAACCTTGTAATTATTTAAATTTCTTTCAGGTTTTCTTTTTAAGTGCGCGTGTTCATCCTGGAGAAACACCTTCCAGTTTTGTATTTGATGGCTTTCTAGACTTCCTCCTTAGAACAGAAGACCCTCGTGCAGCTGCTCTGAGAGATCAGTATGTCTTCAAAATGATACCAATGTTAAATCCTGATGGTGTCAAACGTGGCCATTATAGGACAGATCCTCGTGGTGTTAACCTCAACAGAGTGTACTTAGAACCAGACCCAATTTTACACCCATCAATATTTGCTGCCAAATCCGTTATCACATACTACCACAACATGAATGCATGCATAAAACTTGAAACACAAAAAGCTGTTTGTACATGCGGTAAAAGTACAACCAATGGGACTAAAAGTTCTTTGGAAAATATGTATTGTACTACAGTGGAAAGAACTGAATGTTTTAATGAGAACGGAAGTACAATATGTAATAATGGTACAGTCAAAGAGAGATTTATACCAACTCAAGGAATGGAAAGCTCACACAACTTGAAAATTACTACTTTCGATGATAGCATTACTGTTACCATAGCACCTGATGTTGAGACTTCAAAGTCAGAGCTCGAGAGAACAAGTGATGAGAATGGCGGAAATGATAAGCAGGAGAAAGGTGTTGCTGGAAGCTCAAAGATCAGTAGTGCTATAATAAAGGATGAAACTACTGTAGAAAATGGAATTAAAACAACATCAGCCCAAAGTACTGTTGATTTGTCTTCACCTATGAAAGAAAACATCACTAAACAAATAGATGTACAAAGAGTGAATGAAAACAAAAACGATCTTGAAGATGTAACAGTTAAAAAAGAGATTTTAGCTACACCTTCTAAATCTGAGAGGAGCCAAGAAAGTTCTGAAATTAATAACAACAAAGAAATTTGTTCATGCTTCTCTGACAATATGCAGCCAGAGAGTAGACTAGCATATTATGTAGACCTACATGGACATGCATCAAAGAGAGGCTGTTTTGTTTATGCTAATTACATGGAGAACGAAGAGGATTATATCAGGTCAATATTGTTCCCAAAGCTGATATCAATGAATTCGGCTAACTTTGACTTCACCGGCTGTAATTTTACTGAGAAGAATATGTACACTAAGGATAAAAGGGACGGCATATCTAAGGAAGGCAGTGGACGTGTGGCCGTCTTCAAGACTACGGCAATTGTACACAGGTGAGTGAATATTATTTATGAATATACATTGTATTTAGCATAACCATGCCGCCGACAGTATCAGCAAACTTGCAATCTGATTGGCTAATTGCAAGCACCATCTATAAATTAACAATTAGTCCCACAGCCTGAATGGGCTACGAGTCAATAGTGCATGAGGTGCAGCCGAATGGGCTATTTAACTTGTAGCCCATGAGGGCGAGAGCAGTGTCTAATTGTTTTAGTATAAACTACATGTAACTAGCTAGTCGGACAGTAGAAAATTAGATATTTGCGCCAATGGCACTCGATGCTCGCCGCCTACTCTTCAAGTTTTGCCACTTACTTCAAATGTTATTGAAAACCCTGGCCAATCAGAATGCAGGATTTGTAATAGTCCACTAGTTGGTTTATACTAACTATCAATAGACTGCAATGTCCAACAAAGAATGCATAGTCTTGCCAACTGTCCAGGACTGTTCAGGACACTACTGCATTTTAGCCAAATTAATTGCCCTGCTGTCCCACATGACCACAAAATGTACCGCATTTTCGGACTGTTCCACATTGGCAATCTCCAATGTTGGTATTAAGTTTGAGTGTGCACAGACAAAAATCACCAAGAAACCCCACCCCCCCCCCCCCCCCCCCCCCCCCCCCATTTTCTACAGGTTTTTTTTTCAATATTAATCGACAGCTAAATTGAAAAGAACTGTAACTTGGTTATAACAGGCCTTCTGATATTTCGCGCGGGTGCGGGCCCGCGAAATTTAGGTAAATCCGCGAAATCCCGCGAAATTCACTAAAGTCCGCGAAATCCCGCGTAATTTGCTAGAATTTTGCAAAAAGTCCGTGAAATCGCGCGGAATTTGCGAGGAATTTTGCAAAATACATACCATTGAACTACAATAACCGCTTGTCACAGTTATTGAGGTCATTCTTATGCCATAAAGTCCAAATGTGTCGGTAAATTGCCTTCAAAACCGATTCAAAATCAATCGAGTACGTTGCCGCGACAAAAAACTGCAAGGCGTTCCAAGTGTAATACCGCGGAGAACTGGGCGCTAAAACCGATACTGCAAGGCGTTCCAAGATTGGATTACCGTGGAGAACTGATTTAAAACTCAGCAATGTAGTATTTCTCAAGTATGTAGTCTTTACCGCATGCGGCGGCTTTAAAGTTTCAAAAGTATGGAGAAGTTTCTGACCAAAAAGAAGGACAGCCACACTGCCCTGAAGACCAAAGCATATGATCGGTTACGAAGCTATCCCAAAGGAACTCTTCACGTCGACGATGGCCTCCTATTCTGCTCAACGTGCAACGCTGTGTTGGACAACACGAGGAAGTCGACTATTGACAAACACTTCGAATCAGTGACACACGTTCAAAGATCGAGAAGCGATAAAAGCAAAGCCGCTGGCAAGCAGCAAACCCTGAAAACCTCTCTTAACGTCAAAACAACTGCCCAGGTATATTTTTTAGACCAATATTTCCCTTGTTTTAAAAAGGCTTATTTTCGATTTAAGCATGGTCGCTTTTATTTATTCACGTGGATAAATACATGATGTTTTTGAAAACTGCGTGTAGTCATTTTCGGCTGAAGCGGCAATTTTTACATTTGTAGAGCAACGACTGTTTCTGCTGAATATAGATTGCATTCGTTTCCCGTAAAATTAACTTTTTATACGCAAAATGTGTATCACAAAAGCGCCAATATTCTATACTATAGATACGTTCGCAAAAATAGCAAAAGAACGGCGAGAAAAGTTTATTTTCGCGAAATTAAGCACCGAAATTTTCCGCGAAATTCCCGCGAAATCGCCGATTTTTTCCGCGAAATTCCCGCGAAATACACCTTAAAATCCCGCGAAATTCGGATTGTTTTTCCGCGAAATATCAGAAGGCCTGTTATAATGTAGCCTCCTTTGCAGCCGTTCTTTGTGTCGGTCCTAAACTCCCTCCCCACTAACGCCTGCTCAATGGAGCGCTACATTCCTTTCCCATTGTTCTTTGAAAAAATATTTTAACCAATAGAATTTAAGCTATTGTCCTGGAGTGACCAATCAAAATTGCAGGTTATATCGATGAAGTTTATGTTTCGTCAAGTAAAGGGTTTTTCCCGCGAAAGTACTTGACATGACAATACAAGGTTTGTATGGAAACTCCTCGAAAAATAGTAGATGCTGATAGCCAATGCTTTTTATGCTCAAGTATCCCGCCGATTAAGGAAAGGATAAAGTTTTTTGGGAAGTCGTCCGTTGATTTTAAAGGTTTGCTGAAATCGATTGAGATCGACGTGTCAACTTATCTCAACGCTTCGAGTTTATTTATCTGCAGTAGAATTTGTTACAAACGTTTATTGAAGCTTCAAAAACTTCAAAACGAGCTGAACAGCGTAAAGCAAACCTTGATAGAGGCATTCCCTAAAACACGAACTAAAAGATTGCGATCGAATACTGACGAAGTCGATGCCTGCAGTTCCAACGAGTCAAAAGTGTCAAAATCTAAGGTCGTGAAATCGCTACGCTTTCAGAGCACATGTACTACCACTTATACTTCTTCAACTACTTGTTCTTTGCTGGATCAAGCACCAACTTCAAATACATTGAGAAGAGATGGCGATGTTTTAAGTAGCCAGGAAGCTACATTTATTCCTCCTCCAAAATCATTGCCCGTGTTATTGAACTTAACGTCAACTCCAATCGGAATTCCCAGACCTGTGAGCTCAAGAGTCAATCCAGCGTCATCTGTCAAACTATCTGTTCACTATGATTCAAAGACTGTAAACAAGACTCTTCCCAAGGAGTATGAATTACTTGGAAAAGCGCTAGCTCACGGCCCTCCACAGAGGATTGCAAAAGCGATACTCAAGTGCCTTAATCTCAAGAAACTTGTGATTGAGAAGGTTCTTCGCCTTGTTTGTACGGAAGCTTCCAATCTGTGTTCAAGGAAAACACCCTCATTATTAAGAAAGACAGGAAAATCAGACATTGTGAATTTTAGTTTCCAATCATTGTGTGAGGAATGGAAGATGAAAGCGCCTATTTTTTATGCGTTTTTAATGGCAGTAGCTGGCTCTAAGATTGCAACATGGCTACCAAGCGTGGCTGTAGCAGGGTCAGTCCTCCTCAAACAGAGAAATACACAAATGAATGCAACTGCCACCACACTTGGCATTATGCTCAAGACCGGATCTATAGAGGTGATGAATTTAATTGTTTGATATTTCTGAACAATTGCATGAATGAATAATATCTAATTTTTTTCTGGGCCTAAAAATTATATCTAATTTATTTTCATCATCTCAATATTTATAAACTTTACTTTTAGGCCAACTTGATTAGATTTTCAAAGATGAAGATTACCACTTCAAATCAAGGTACATTAGACAGAATGAATACTTTGGGTGAGGAATATGATTATGAACTCAAACAAGCACAATGTAGAATTGTAAAGGAAAGCCATGAAGCCCAAGAATTGAAAGGGAATGACCCAGGTGAAAAAGAGAACTTAGCAAAGAACAAAGACAACCTATCACTGTATAAAGCAACATGCCATCCAGGGTACTCCATTGTTTTTGACAACATTGACCTAGAGATGAAAAGGAAAGACATGACAATGGTCAAGCAAAATAGAGATGTACATTGGGTCAACCACAAGATTGTAATAAACAGAGTGTCTGGAAACCAATTTGAATGGGAAGTGCCAAAACAAGAAATTGTGGAGGTTCCAAATATCAAGTTCCTTCCATCTGTACATGACTATAAACAACAAAGGCATAACTACATTGTTCTTGTGTCAAGAATCCTTGTGGACTACTTCAATTGCTTTAACCAACTGCAGGAGGCCTGCATTCACCACATGAAACATAAGTACACAAAAGAAATGTCTGAAAAGTCTGAAAAGGTAAAACATTGAACAAACATTTGCAGTACCATAGTTCTTTATTCATATATTTCTTCCTATCTTTCTTCCTTTCATTCATTTCTTCATTCCTTAATCAGTCAGTCAGACATTAATTCATTACTTCATTTATTTCACTTAGTAATAGAGAATGTAGATACATGTTTATAGTTCTAATATACATTTTATCACATTTAAAAATGTAGGTTCCACTGGGTGTGATTTTCAAGAATGAAAATGAGAATGCAGAAATGTTGGAAATACTTCAACAATTCCAAACATACCTTCCTAAAATCACAGAAAATGCATTCGATCCTCAAATTCTCACTGGAGATCAGCTTTCAGTTGAGAGAGCAGTGAATGTGATAGCATCAGTGAGCAATGGACTTAGTGCCGAAGAACACCTTGAAGGCTTCAATTTGCAAATTGGTGATTGGCATGCAGCTGTGAAAATTTTGACAGTAAGTTTTTTTGTAATTCTCTCCTAATTCTAATAATAAATTATTACTTTCCCAAACACTAAAAGTGTGCAACATAAATAATGCTAAATAGACATGCTATTTTATGCAAATTCTATTATTAAATTTTCTATTGTTTAATTAGTGCTATTTAGTATTGCACGCTTTTGGTGTTTGTTCTCTATTCCATTCATTGTACAATAATATTGTCAATCAGTGTCAATTGTCAATCAATTATTTATCTCAAATATTTTATAAAAGCTATATACCATCTCACAATACTATAAGAATGCGCTCCATGACAATGAAGGTAACTCACGTGAGACTTGGCGGGTCATTAATGAACTTACATCAAGAAAGTCACATAGCTCCTCTGTGAAAGAGATAAAGCTTAATGACAATTCTATTTGCGATCCACACGAGCTGTCATCTACCTTCAATAGCCATTTTTCTTGTGTTGGGCCGAAGCTTGCTAGCGACATTCCTTACAACGAAAACAATCCATCGCATTTAGATTATCTCAAGGTCACTGACCATAGATTCGAACTTAAAACAACTGACAGTGCCAAAGTGTTCTCGTTATTATCTAAGCTATGCAAATCTAAAGCGACTGGATTAGACAAAATATCTGCTCGACTCCTTCGGGAATGCGCAGATTTGATCGCTAGTTCTCTTTGTTTGATTTTTAACAGATCCATTGTCTCGGGTGTTTTTCCCAGTGAATGGAAATGTTCTAAAGTAATTCCATTATTCAAACAGGGAGAACGTTCCGACTTAAATAATTATCGACCTATTTCTATCATCCCCGTCGTGGCAAAAGTTTTTGAGAGAATCGTTTACGATCAGTTTTATAGCTATCTAACTGAAAATAATTTAATCTCAAGCAATCAGTCGGGGTTTCGATCACTTCACTCCACTGTTACGGCCTTACTCGAAGCCACTGACAACTGGGCTCTCAATATTGACAAAGGCAATGTTAATGCAGTGGTATTCCTTGATCTTAAGAAGGCTTTCGACACTGTTGATCATGCCATTTTATTATCAAAATTAAATGTTTATGGTGTTGGAAGCGCCTCACTTAACTGGTTCAAATCATATTTGGATAGTCGCAAACAAAGATGCTTCGTAAATGGTTCTCTCTCAGACACCCAACCCCTAACCTGTGGCATTCCCCAGGGAACTATCCTAGGTCCTCTCCTCTTTATACTTTACATAAACGATTTGCCTAATTGTCTCTCTCATTCTCAACCTCGGATGTACGCCGATGACACGCACTTAACTTTTGCCAGCAATGATATCAATCACATAGACCATGAGTTGAACCAAGATCTTGTGAGGGTTAGTGAATGGCTCGTTGCAAATAAGCTCACCCTTAATAAGTCCAAGACTGAATACATGTTAATAGGGTCAAGGCAAAGGTTAAGTACGTTTGACAGAGCTCCCTCTCTTTTTATTGATGGTGCCTCTATTAATCGGGTTACATCCACAAAATGTCTTGGAGTGCATATTGACGAACACTTATCTTGGAATGTGCACATAGACAAACTGTCAAAGAAAATTGCCTCTGGCATTGGCGCCCTGAAACGCACGAGACCTTTTGTACCTATTGAAACACTTTTGTGTATCTATAATGCTTTAGTGCAGCCCCATTTCGACTACTGTAGCGTCGTTTGGGGAAATTGCAATAAAACTCTTGCCACTAAACTTCAAAAGTTACAAAATCGTGCTGTACGAATTTTGACTTTCTCCAATTACGACGCCAATGCTGATGATCTTTTCAAAAAACTTGGCTGGAGAAAACTAGACAATCACCGAAAATTTCTAACAACTACTATGGTCTATAAATCGCTAAATGGCCTAGCGCCTGAATATCTGTGTTCGAAGTTCGCTGACCGTAGTAGCGTTTCGAGCTATTCCCTAAGGGACACTGAGGGCAAACTAGCTATTCCTCTGCCCCGCACCAATTTTCTAAAGAACAGCTTCAGTTATAGTGGTGCGGTGCTTTGGAATAGCTTACCTGTCGAGCTGCGGCAAGCAAACTCTCTCACTCGTTTTAAATCTCACTGCAGCGATTTCTTTAACAATTAATAAATTTCATTAAACACACGGCATTCATGGAAAGCAGGCATCCTATTTTATTCATAGTTAATATTAGTTTGAGATAATTATAGTCAGTTATTGTATAGTTAGATATAAGTTAGGTGTATGCGTTATTCAAATTATTCGATATTAACATTGTATACGTACTGATTAGATATTTTAACTATTCCTACATTTTATAATGTAATCGAAGGCCTGATGTTTTAACCGTGTATAAATAAAGTTATTACTTACTTACTTACTTACTCACCTAATCCAACCTGTGTTTACTTCCAGTAACTGGGAATGGGGGGGGGGGGGGGGGCTAAAATACTAAATAAATATATTTTTCACTTTTCACAGCAAATGTTCAAACGCTTCTACAATTGTAAATCTGAGAGTGATGCCAGCACTTTATACTCGGATCGCACCTTAATTAATAGGAGAAATGTCAAAGAGGACCCCAAAACAGCATACAGAGCAGATCGAGACTTCTTCGTGCTGGTGATAAAGTCAAGGGTTATAGCTGCAGCAATGAAAGTCCTAGGTATCAATGACAAGTGCTCAAGCCCCACCGAGTGTCCAATGCCAGAGGATATAGCAAATGCAAGCAAAGAACAGAAGCTACACTATTTACACAAGGCATCAGCCAAAATCATTGACGAACTGGTTCTACAAAAATCTACTGACGTCTGTAACCAAATTATTCTGACACAAGAACAAGAGGACAGAACAAACCAGCAACCACAAACCTCTGATGGTCGATATCCCTGTAGAATGGAAGGCTGCAAAACAACATTTAAGTATGATGGGGTTAGTCGAAGAAAGCACGAGCAAAGTCATTCGTGTCATTCGTGTCACACACCACCAGAGAATCCAAACTTGCCTCTTACTTCTTCCAAGAAAGAGACAAAGAACAGAGATGACATTTACAGCTACAACTGTGCCTTGTTGGAAGATGGATTATTTTTCCTAAACTTTCTCGATGCTATTGCAGAGGGGGATGGCAATAGGACTATCAGACAGTATAAATTCCTATTACTGTCCTTCAGGGCAGATGGACAACAAAGTACGAAATATGCCCTAGAATGCCTTTACCAGTCATTCCTTGTAAATGCTCTTCTTTGTCCAAGAGATATAGAGCGGTTTACATGGAACAGAACAGTAAACACATTTGGAGGCATTGGAAGGAATGTGCCCCTTGATCTTGACATGGAGCACAGTAATAGATTTCTAAAGCAAGCTATTAAGAACCTAGGGCCAAATGTCACTGAGAAGGCAGTTGAGCGCATTTGCCATGCAGAAAGGGACATGAGAACACTCTTGAAAAGCCTTGACGATAGCTTACAAAGGGTAACTGATTCTGGCAAACATACCCATAGTGACACTGAAACAGACCTAGATACCTTAATAACAAGAGCAGTGACCACAGACATATACACAAGAAATGACAGCAGACCTTACAGTCATTTTAAAAGCTTTGAAAGGGATTACCTGAAAGATTTGGACATGTCTTCCATGTATAAATGGATCAACGGTCACAAAAAAAATGTTGTTCTTGGCATTAAAGCTAGATAGAATAATAATAAATTTATAACAAGAGTACAGCCAAGTATGTATAATTGCAGATTTACTTTATACAGTAGTTGTAGAAGTTTTAAATAATCACATGATTACTTTTTCTAAGAGGAATGGAATTCATTACCTATTTTAAAAACCAGGAGACTGAGACACACGGGTCACGTGATGTGACCTGTTGGTCCGCATTTAAGCTATTTTTAGACCTCCATCCACTAGCATGCGCTGAATTATTTTAAATATTTGACATGCATTTCGGTATCAGAAAGCGTTCAAATCAAGTTCTAAAAATAGCCGAATGTGGACCAACACGTCAAATTCAGCCGCCAAAGGTTTTTATTAGGGCGCGCGTGGAGTCTCAGTTATGCTCTCCTGTAAAAACTTGTTACTGTTAAGTCTATCCAACACAGCTGTTGCAGTTGATCAAACAGCCTTTGAAAATGTAATGTAATGTACATAGAATGAATTATTTATGACATATGGATATATGTGTGTTGGAGTATAAAATATATGCAACTGTTGGAGTTATAGCAAATTACTGATACACAATTTGCAATTTTTACAAACAAATTATATAATACATCATATATACTAGTTATAATTGTTTATCCACGAGTCACTTCTATTTTCTAAAGGATTTACTTTATACAGTAGTTGTAGAGGTTTTATTAATCACATGATTAATTTTTCTGAGAGGAATGGAATTCATTACCTATTG
The DNA here is from genome assembly GCA_030867875.1 of Actinernus sp. WN-2022. Classification (NCBI taxonomy): domain Eukaryota; kingdom Metazoa; phylum Cnidaria; class Anthozoa; order Actiniaria; family Actinernidae; genus Actinernus; species Actinernus sp. WN-2022. Next base: position 4,508,257 of record JAOWCC010001729.1, read on the forward strand.
TAAAAACTTGTTACTGTTAAGTCTATCCAACACAGCCATTGCAGTTGATCAAACAGTCTTTACACAATTGTAATGTACATAGAATAAACTATTTATAATGAAATATATGTCTGTTGGAGTATAAAATATAATGTAGCATACAATTGTTTTGAGTGGAATACCATAGGATATCCCATGAGTCACTTGTATTTTCTAGTATACACACCAGCCTTTAGACGAGTGGGATATCCCTAGTATGCCATTAGAAACTCTTGTATAACTATTTTATCACACACCATAGAAAATACATCCAATTGCTGCAACTGTTGAATATAGCCAAATAGGCTTTTCTGCTTTCTGATTGGCTGTATTTTCTATTGTGTGGGATGAATTAATATCTTAATCATCGCAAGATGTATTTAATGTCATATGGTCCAATGCACTCAAAGCTGAACTAGGAAGGTCAGCATTACCTGTAGAACAGTTCAATGTCTCATCCATGGAAACATCTAGTAGAGAAGCAGATAAGTTGTTCATTGCTAAATCAAACAATGCATCATCATCTAAGATGTAATTCCAGTCACCAAAGTCATCGTCATCTTCCATAGACTCTTCTTGTCCTACTTGGACGCCATCACTTGTATACTCCATCTCAGATACATCTTCAAAGGTTTGGTTGACAATTCTCAAAATATTATGTGCATGTTCAATATCCCATATTTCTACATAATTTACCACATCATCAATGGTAAACAGTTTATCACAGTTCTCGATGACTTGATCTATTTGCAATTCCGAAAAACCAATAAGAAATTTTATATTACTGTTCTTAACATTAAAAGTAGAAGTCTGTACCAGTTGCTTTAATGATTTATGGTAGGAATGAAGTGAAGTCAAAACCATGTCAAGTTGTTCATCAGTAATATCCCTTGATCTTTCACTGTCACTTGTGGAGGTCTTCTGTTCTGGGTCATAAGGGAATTTGGTAACAATTCCACATTCAGGGCTTTTGCATGAGCATTGTTTGGCACATATATCACAACATAAGTGCATGGGACTTGGATTATCAACCTCACAAGCTAAATCAAAACTGCTAAGTAAATGCTTTCTCCTGCAGCAATCTGTCTTGAGGTACTCTTTAATATCTTTGTTCACATGATTGAGCATTAATCCCTTATAAAGAACAAATGATGAACTTTGCTCTCCATCTCTACCTGCACGCCCACTTTCTTGAATGTAGGATTCAACATTTTTGGACGGGCCAAAATGTATGGTACGGTTAACACCTTTACAATCGATGCCCATTCCGAAGGCAATGGTTGCCACCAGGACACGTATATCGGAGTCGATTTCTTGAAATGCTTTGAGTACAAGATTTTTATTCGATTCAGGCGTGCATGAATGCAACATTTCCATCAAAACATGTCTCCTGTCATTCAGATCTGCAGTAAACAGCTTATTCCCTAGCATTCCCTTGATAGTAGAGTATACAAGGGTGCACTGTTTGATTGTTTGGCAGTATATTATAGTGCGTGTGGTATGGATGCCTAACTCTTTAAGCTCCTTACCTAACCATTGAAAATATGCATTCACTGATTCGTCTTTTGGCATATAGCACACTGAATAGGCAATGTTTGGTTTACCTGGACTTTCATAAATTATGTAAGGGTTTTCCATCTGTAAACTGTCAATAATCGTCTCCCTCGTATGCTTTGTAGAGGTTGCAGTTACAGCAATCATTTTCACTGAAGGTGCTATAAGAGCTCTCACTTCATGTAGCATGGAGTAGGTCTCCCGAAATGCAGCCTTGTCAGTATTATTCGAGGTTCCCCTAACATATGAAAGGAAATATAAGTTAAGTTTCGTTATTACACATTTTGAAAGAAGCCATTTTGTCTTGAATAAGGTTCGATTAATCGTCGATTTTACTTAGTAAACGGATAACTTTTTAATGACTTGATAAGAATTACTAACCATTGTTTTATAACGTGAGCTTCGTCCACAGCGATACCACCCAACTTCGAATTGTAAGTACTGCTACTCAACAACTTTCTCCATCGTTCACACTTTAACCAAGCTTCTGGAGTCCCATACACAACCGAGAATTTCCCCTTTTCAATGTCCTTTATCTCTTCATCTTTGATATCACTCAGGCTTACTGCTGATATACCAAGCCGCTCAAGGCTACTCACTTGATCCTTCATTAGACTGATCAGTGGTGAAACAACCACGACGATATGACCAGAAGTGTCGTACATGCTATCGAAAAGCAATGGCAGAGCAAGATAGATCATGGATTTTCCGCTTCCAGTTGGAAGGTTTACGAAAACATCCCTTCTTTTTAGCACGAATTGGTCCAAGGCTTCGCGTTGATACTTGTTTAATTCCTTCAAATTATGTTTCTCGCAAACGATCTTCACTGCTTCGTCGAACGACGCCATTTTGTTTGCCAAACGAGCACGAAAATTTCAGCCAATCAGGGCCGAGCTACCCGATTATAGTAGGTTAACTGTGATTGGCCAGAGAATGGGAAAGGAATGTAGCGCCCCATTGAGCAGGCGTTAGTGGGGAGGGAGTTTAGGACCGACACAAAGAACGGCTGCAAAGGAGGCTAGTTATAATGCTAATAGTTAATTAAAACAATTATTAGACTTGGTTTCTATCAACACTGATAGCTAGTTGACTTGGGACTTTGCCCCTCGCAAACTATCAGCCATGCTTATAGTTCAACGTGATAGCTTTTAGCCAGTGAGTGCATGGCAAAATTTTGTGGGGAACTATAACAACAAATAGAGTGTGGCCATCAATGAACTATCGGCTGATAGTTTCCCTTGGAAATTTTATGTTCTTAAAACAAATATATAAGCCCAAGAACGCAGTTCAATATATTTAAATATGCATTAGGACTGCTTGCCTGTCTTTTCAGCTATACTCTAGAATGTAACTACAATGGAGGTCGTATGCTTAACCCTGTCCCACCAGCAACATGCGATAGCGGCAGGGCCACACCACCTCCTCTTCCTGGCTTCCCACCCAAGTTCACTACTGAAATCTTTGAAGAGGTGGGTGCATGAACCAATTTGAAAATAAGTGTAGTTTGTTATAAACTATAAAGGCATTCACTCTTTGACTATTATAAACTATAGCAGGACTTTTTATATTTTAGAAGTATTAAATACATTGTGTAATTATAATTATGAAGAAATAATTATTTAGTAATTAACGTGTAGTGGATATTACATAACATTACTGTACTTGGCTGTGCGGAGCTACAGATTTTCAAGAGTTGTGTTCTATTATAATTGAAGGGCTGTGTGCAAAAAGGGTGTAAGTGATTCTTGATCATGTTCTAAATTCTCCCCTAGAACACAATGAAATTGAAGGAGAATTTAGAATGTGATCAAGAGTCACTTACACCCTTTTTGCACACAGCCCTTCAATTGGACTCTGCTGTTCATGTTTGTGAACTGACTAATTGAAGCGCTTTATTAAAAAGAAAATGCTCATGACCAGGGACTGTAAGTAATGCTCCAGCTAAGAATGGAAGCACTGGATGGCAAGAAATGTAAAAAGGTGTTAATTTTCTATCATTCTTCTCTCTATATAATATAGTAATTTCATTGGTTGATACTCATAATTTCAATATAAACCCATCGAAATAAGACATTTTTATTCAATAATTTTTGAAGTTTTAATTTATTTTGATCAAACTAACTATATGTGGTTATTTTGAAGAATATTGTCTAATTATGTGGGGTTAGGTTAGGGTTAGGTTTTCCTCCCTCCACTAAAACCAACACGCTAAATTCCAATTTGATCTGAGGATTAGGCAGGTCCTGACTTTGATCAGCCCCCATGGTTGTTTCAGGTCTCATTAGAAATTCAGAGTTTTATATCAACATGTGTCATTTCTTTAACTCATGCAAATAAAATTGACAACTTAATTAAAGTCACCTATGGTATTAAAAACTATTCTGCTATGACAGGGACCCCTTCAATTATTAATAAATACCGTTAATAATAATTTGATTTAGTGTCCGGGTATTAATTTAATTTTTGGACCTGGATAGTGGGCACTTATTGGAAACAGGGTACTTAAATATTACCGGGTATATATTTTTCTGACAAGAAGTGTGAATGCATCAGAACATTGCAAGAGAAGGCTTGGCCTCAGCATAACAACAGTAACAAGACCATGCAGTTTTTGTTTGGTGTGGGAAATTGGGAAATAAAATGTGAAAAACTACTGTCACAACAGTTGCATAATTATACATATAACAAGTTTTCAAGGGCATTTATTAAAATATGATTGGGTGCTATCTAGAGCTTATTGTAATAATTATTGATAATTATTGATAATTATTGATAATTATTGATAATTATTGATAATTATTGATATATTATTGTAATAATTATCAACTAATAATTATTATTATTGGAATGGGGGTGTTTATAATATTAACTAAAAACACTTGCTAGTCCCGAGGAGCTTAATTAGAGACATGATGCTTATTGGTTGCACTAGTAGCTAATTTAGCTACATGTATATAGGGCACTAAATCAAATTGTTACATAGCCATAAGTTTTCCAGACACAACACACGCTCTCATTGGCTGATTCAGGGTCACGTGGCAGTCATCAAAATCCAATGTTTCCCGCACGGGCAACAATTAATCAATTGTTGCCTGCCACGTGATCACATCGTGACAGAAGATGGTGTGATGTGTCGCGCGCACCACTGCCTTAATTAGCTAAAGGCGGGAAATATTTGTTTACGAAAAATTTAATGTCTATATCTTCATCAAAAGCTGACCATTTTTCATCAAAAGAAAGCATTCAAAATGGAACCAGCTCCAAAGAAACAATTTATCTTTATCAAGCGCAAGAGAGATATTAAAAATTGGTAGCTAAAAGAGGATTCAAGAAAGACACAAAATGATGCTAAAAATGCTGTAGCGATGCTGGCAGCATTTTGAGTTAAAAAGCAGCTTCCCGAAGAGAAGACGAGAAACTCGCTCATATCAGGTAGTAAAACTTACATGTATGTCTATATAACAAATCACTTAATGACTGTCCCTTTGGGAATCAGTGAGTTTTGTTTCCCCTCGATCCTCGATGTTCCCCAAGACGGAGTCAAGGGGAACATCGAGGATCTCGGGGAAACAAAACTCACTGATTCCCTTGGGCCAGTCATTAAGTGCATGTTTATTATTACCTATAATTACGGTAATGATGAATTTATGAAATAATTTATTGTCATACTGTATGATGAATACTGGATATCTTCCTAAGTTTGTTATTTACTAGGTTGGACGTGCTCTTGCTGTGGCTGCATTAGACATGAACAACTCCAATCCATGGACTCGTCTACCTCTTAGTGAATTTGGATCATTAGAGGGAGTTAGGAACTGGGTTAGAAGGTTCGTAAAGAGTGCTAAGAATGCTCCCTCTGTTCCTAGAAAGCTGTCTAGAGCTGCTGCCAAGACATCGAGGTATGCAGTTAATGTTCTTTTTAATGATCATGAGTGTTTAATAATTAATATAAAATATTTCTGTCTCCAAATAATGATTGAATATTTTGAAGGAAAAAAAATGAGTGTGCTGGAGGTCATGCAGTGACAAATGCTTCTTGGTCAGGGAAAAATCAGGGAATTTTCCCCCTGCAAATGTGTGGGGGTGACCCTGTTCTTTACTTTAAAGAGGTACAGACAGTGGTATTATATTACGTGTATTCATGTACATTTGTACGTCTGATAAAATTCGAACTGTACTGGAACATTTAAACTGGAGCTGCTATGTTTTTCATGTGGCTGTGTACCGAAAACATTTTGTACTCTCACTCTGGTACAGAGCTGATAGAAGAGGCTAGTGGAATCTCTGATATATATAATTTTAATTTTTAATTTTTCATCCATTTTATCAAATTGTAGATATCATGATATCATGTCACAAAGTGGCCCTTTATTAGTCTTGCTGTGCTCACTCAACTAATGCATTAATTATTAGTAGGCTCATGGGAAGAGAGGGAGGAAGGGGAGAGATTAGAGCCTGCATGGACCTATACAAATGTAAATTATGCCGATCATTGATCTATCATAATAAGGCTTGATTCAGACGCTGTTCCACTGATGTGCTGAATGCAATTATAAGGACAATATTTGGGTGGCTTTGCTAATATCTAATTAGGTTCGGCACGTGAATGCAGTGGCATCTGAAATGGGCCTAAGATGTCAAATCTAATTTACATGTGGATCGATTTCATTGTAGAAATTATGGACCAATAGGAGTTTGTGTCGAAAATTTAGACAGACATTCAAATGTGTATTGTGTCCATGCAGGCTCTCCTTTCCCCTTCTTCTCTCCCTCCTATGAGCCTGTTCGCAGGATAATGCATTAGACGCCGAGAATGAAATATGATTTACATGATTGCTTGATTTTGTAGTATTGTCGCTGGTGCAACTGCTACCACACGGCAGAAGATTGGTTTGTCTTTCAAGAGCTCATCATCATCAAGTGATCTGTCAAGTGACAGCTTATCTGCAGCGGCTCAGAAAATCACTGAAAGAATGATGCAGTCCACTAATGGCAACAAGGAAGCAGGTAAAAAAACTAAAATCTAAAAGGAGCATTGTCAATGGAATTGAACCTTCACGTTTCTGTAGAACAAAACTGAACAAATTAAAATATACACCTTGAGAGAGAAGAGAAATGTGAATGTCCTGATCAACATACTATTTTGATATAGCATGGAAAAGAGTGGATTACAAAAGCTTATTCTTGAAACTTGATTTTGATTACAGAACCAATTTTAAATTGCCCTAAATTTATCTTGAAAACAGTATTTTTCATCCACTTGAATCTTTGCCATCCTTCGTCAAAATCGTCTCTCATTTCTTCTGGCACATCTGGGAAGCATATTAGTGACAGTCCATTATGTTCATGCCCATTATTTGCTGGAAATGAACATGACGTTATGGATGCCTTCGGCCGGAAGGACGAGTAAAGCTTCCTCGTTTTGGAGAATCCTTAGTACTTGTGAGGTAAAAACTATAATTATATGCAAGCCTGAGTAGTTATTTTTGTCTTTTGTTAGGAGAACATTTATCATTTTGGGGTTGAAAGTAGTTAACCCCTGGAGTCTTTTCTATCATCATGGCAATGTAAAACGGGATTTGTCAGGAGCAATTTCAAAGGAAACTAACAAAATATTTGTATTAATTAATTTAACATTTCATCATGATGGTGAAGCTTATAAGTGAGATTTTTCCAAAAATATTTTGGTGAGCAAGGTTGTCAAAGTTATGAGGGTGTGACTTTGTAAGCAAGTGCTGCTTATAAGTGGTAAACTGCGGTTGTTAATAATTGGAAAAATAATAGTTTGATCTGATCATGATTTCAGACCTTACATGTATAACAGTGGAGGGCAAGAATTATTTAATCTGATTGGCTAATCTGATAGCCTGCGAATACAGGGCTCCATCTTGCATCAGGTGGTTATGTGGCCAGGATCTGGTCGTGTCATTTGATTGGCTTGTATATGATGATTAGGTATACTAGCCAATCAGATGACGTGACCAGATCCTGGCCACGCTACATGTACATGTATGTCAACAGTATGGAATATTTGGCCTCAAATCGCAGACATCTCTCTCAGAGGATGCATTTTGATTGTGGCTCCCAATGCAAGGCGGCTGTATAAATTCGTAGGCTAGGCTAATCGAGGATAACTTTTTCTTAATTTGGAGCAAATTTCTACCTTTTGTTTGGTCGATAAGTTGCCTAGCAACAGGTTTCGCACTGGACAAAGTTTATCGAGAATTTTACTTCTGCTCCAAAAAGCGAACAAATTAAGATTTCTCAAGCATTTCATGACAGCAAAATGTTTATAGGTGAGTCCATTAATCTGTTAATTGTATTTTTATTTTTCTAAAGGATCTTTTAAGGTCTCGATAAAGGTTAAAAATGGAAAAGTTTCGAAAATACGTTTTTTTTGCAAATTCTAAATCTGAAAGCCCTAATCTAGCATCACAAAAAAAACCTCAAATATCATTTTTAAAGCAAACGCGACTTTCTGATTTCCCGCTAAAAAAGGCATGAAAAATGATTGACAGCTGCTGTCATTCACTGGGCATGTTATTTCATTTTCGCTATCCTGTTATTTTCTGTGCTACTTTTCGTTCGTAAAGATTTCTACATTTATAATGCAATGCACAAAAGTGTATAAGTAGATCATTCTTGTTGCCGTATTCAAAAAAGAAGAAAAGAGAAAAACAGCACAATTTTATAGTTAATTTGTATTAATTTATGAAAACGGTCTGCTAAATGCAATTTTCCAAACGAGACTTGGATCTTTCAGTTTCCCACTTCAACGAAAACATTAATATAAAATCATGATGGTAACATCTAGCCAGAATGATGGCAAAAAGACAGTAGGGTCAATTGTAATAAAAGGTGAATAAAAGAAACAGTCCAAAGAAGCTAACCATATTTTAGTGTACTAGTTAATATTGTATTTATTTTTTACAAAGCTGCCAAAAGAACTCCAGATGACATCAAACCACCCAAGAGAATCCAAGCACTTGTGGTGCCCAGACGACTGTCCCAGCCAGTAACAGGCTCACCCGGCAAGTTGACTGACTCCAGCAAGCTTGGTCCATCAGTGAATAGTAACATGAATGCTACAGCTTCAAATAGTGGATCACATCAGGCAGATGTACATAATGGAGGAGCTGTAGTACCCCTACGGACACAAGTTAGTTTGTTGCGAAGCTAACGATGTGTCTCTTCTCCTGCCTTCCCAACTCTCTTCTTGTCTTCTTCTGTTGCTGTAGGTCTCCTATTCTGACTTTTCTCTCTACTCTTTTAATGCACCTTGCATGTGTCATCATGCATGTGTGTGGCGCATTGGGTTAGTGCATGCCGTCCCAAGTTCGATTCCTCACCTGTACTGACTCTTCTATGATCCGAGTATAGCTTTGAATTCCCTTAATCGGGATCTCTGTCAGAGAAGGGAGTAATAAAGTTGTGCACCGTCGGCCTCCAGAAGGAGCAGTCTGTTAGGCTGAAGGGGCTACCAACATTAATATAGAACTTTACTTTATTGTTGCTTTGAGCCAGGTAACTTGAGCTTTCAGGAGAATACCTGTGATGCAGCCTGCTGTTGGAATATTTTTCTCTTTCTATTTTCTGAACTATTAAATTATTTTGGATTCTACTATATTATTAGAGCAGTTTTGGTTAGAGAGTAATGTGTGATTGCTTTGGTTGTGCTAGAGCGTCAAGGTGCTAGAGCGTCAAGGTGCTAGAGTGTGGAGTATGATGTTGTGGATGGACACTTGCTATTCAAAAAATGAAGACATGATTGCTCGTGCTTTTGGTACTCAATGGTATGAGGTATTAGTAACTATTAGTTATTAATTAATTGTTTGAATTTTCAGTTCAAGAGCAAAGAACAAGCCCGGGTTTCTCTGGAATTGCCTAAGACGGTATGTTAACAAGACTGTAAGATTTATGACTTACAGCGCGGTGCACAAATGTACAACCACAAATGCACGTGCCACGTGCGAGATTATCCAATCACATACGAAAGCGGCTCGTAAAATAAACATACAAAACCACAAATAAGTGTCGATGTTGAGCGGAAGCCATTGTACAGTATTTATTGGGAGTAAAATTGAGCCTCCGATATTTTAGGGGGTAAGTAAGTAACTTTATTTAAGTGTCAATGTATTTAGCTTTGCAGCTAATTGGCGACACAAGTCCTACGATTTTACGTCCTTATCCGAGAATACGTGAAGGTCTAACCGTTTACTGTATTATGTAAAGGCAAGGCAGCCTAAGCTCAAGTTACGAAAATATAAGGGTTGTATGGGAGCGTAGCGAGCAGAAATACTGTAAAATATTTGAATAAAATGACTTACATGTACCTTGCCACTGTGATGTCTTCTGTCGTGTTTCTCTCCTTGTTGGGTGGTTTTAAGCTGATTTCAGCCGGGTTTTTTTTTCGGAGCCCCTATGTATTTGGGCAGCTGATTTGGCATCTGTCACTGAGTTTTATAAACTTAAGAGAAACACTCAACGAGGACGCACTGGGAACCAGGATGGTTAAAAACCGTGTTTCTTTTTTTCAGTGTCCTTCTCTACGCATTCCAAGGCCCAACCAACCGCTGGCTGCAAGTATCAAGGCTCGCTGCTGTCCGCCTGAACTTCGGATTGGGTAAGACAAGAGTGATTTGTACAATGATAATACTGGTCAGTGGATAAACAGGATGAGATAAGGAAAAATTTCGAGCTTTAATATTTCTAAAATGACGTAATTGCGAGTAATTTAGAGTTCCCTAAGGCCAGGATCCGGAATTGCTCTTGAAACAAACTAATTAGCCTTCTATAACAAATAAAATAGTATTATTACTAAACGTTCTTCATTATCAGATTCTGTTGGGTTTTCATTGCCCCACATTTCTGAAAATCTATATATCTTTTTGTATGTTTGTATAAGTCGTTTTACATGGAAAAAATGAAATCTTAAAAAAAAAAGGCGCACGTGATCTGAAATATGGGGCAACAAAAAAGGGTCCATTTAACACATTTACGATAGTTACCATGGTGAATCATCTTTGTACTCATGTGGCTCACTTGTACAGCGGTAACGTGATGGAGATACACAGTCATTTGATTGGTCCACAAACCAGGACGGTGACAGCCTCGAGATCAGGCGGCGGAAGTGCAAGTGACGAAGAGAAAAAGAAGAAAGCAACGAGACTAAAAAAGAGAAATGCACGAAGAAAAGGTGAATGGAATTTAGCCTCCAGTTTATTTTGAATTTTTTGGTATTTGGTGATACGTGGAATTTCCTTATTTGATACGAAAATTCAGTGGAAATACTGAATACGTACATTGTACACTTCAACAGAAAAAACCGACGAACCAGCCAGGTCGGCATCACGATATTCCGAGATGAAACTCGCTAGGTAATGATTCTTGAATGAGCGAATTCACCCGCGCGGCGGCCATGTTGAGTCCCAGGAGAATAAAAACCTTTGTTTTTGCGCGCTAAACTCGTTCTGAATCTGCTCAGTGCGAGGCTAGCCACGCAAAATCTATTGTTTCTATCCAACATGGCCACTGTGTGAGAAGGGTGAATTGTTGTTATGGAAGAAAGAAAAACGTTAAACCGCAATTCGCTCATTTGCCATCCAAATTAACTAGAGCCCACCGTATTAATCGGTCAGCAGTTCTCTCGTTCTAAGTAAAATTTAGTTGTGCGCGGTCAATCTTAGTTTTAACGATTTCGTTCGTCTTCTTCCCTTTATCCCAATCATTCCTAGAATTCCCTGAAACCACAAGTCATCTCATTGTCACGTAAAAACTGAAAGCTTACAGTGGGATCCGTTATTAAGACTCCCGGCTATAGCACCAAAATGTTCATCATATCAGGATTTTCTACTAACAGTTTAGACTTGCTCCAAGTTGAACTCGCTTAGTCACTGGGTAAGCGATTACTGGGTCAAAAAGCGAGCGTGAGAATCGAAGCGAGAGGCTTCTTCACTTGCAGGAAATTGAATCGGGGGATTATGTTTTGGCGCGAAAACACATTTCAGGGGCGGAGCTTATATTTCGCGCCTTTGACAAACTCTTTATGAGTACAATCAAATTGTAAATACCACATCCACGGTCGACTGACTTAACACGTCAAAATACAATGCCTGAAGAATTGACGCTTTATGATTGGGCAAATCTTATTACGTCATAAGCCACGCCTCCGGTTGAAAAATCAACCGGTAAATTTGGCGCGCTGCAAGTGGGAAAAGTCCTTCGTGCGGGGGGCTAAGTAGGACTTTGAGAAAGTCTACTAACAGTTCAGCAAGATTTTTAGAACATTTATTAGTGACTCGGGCACTTGGCATGAGAGAACATGCATATGTGTAGCATATGTACTGCAATAAACAACATGTATCCGGCTGTGTACAGTGGTTTACATGTGTCAATAATATGTATCTGAAAAGTGAGCCACCCCAGAGGAATTAAAGAATCAAAGAGAGTTAATTAATCGTACAACTGAAGCAATTATTCCTTGCATCCGAGTAGATTTCAAGAATGAGCCTCTGTGTTCGTTATACAACGGAGATTTCGTAATAACCGGGTTTGTTATATGCATGTTAGACCTGCGTACAGCATCCCCTACTTGAGGGAGAACGGCGATTTCATCGTTTCCGTTTCTCCCGTTTCTCCAACGATGAAATCGCCGTTCTCCCTCAAGTAGGGGATGCTGTACGCAGGCTATATGCATGTAGGATCTAATCCATACAAACTACTGTATGTTTGCCGGGCTGAAAAAAACATGTTCGCTATATCCGAGACTTCGTTATAACGAGAGGTTCGTTATAACGGATTCCACTGTATAACTACAGTAGTCTTGAGAAAGTCGCATTATTATTTGTTCTACGTTGCAGACCACGAGAGGTCGAGCCATTGGTTAATGGCGCTTTGAAGAAAATACCTGAAGTAACTAGAAAGGGAAGTGGCCGCCCATTACTTCAAAGATCGAATTCTAAGAACAAAAACACGGTAAGCAACTGGTAAGAGCAGATTTATATGAGTGGGACAAACTACGGCATGTACGTAACCGTACTGTAGAACAGTTTTAGTATGAGATAATAAACAATTAATCTACAGGGGGAGTAAAAACCAATTTCAAGTTTTAGGTAGAAATTCTGTCAACTTTCATCAAGGATTATCCAACTTTTGGACCGTCGACATATTCTTATTCGTTATTAAGGTCGGACCCCCTCCCTCCATAATGTCCACTTTAAAACGTACCTAAAGCTCATGATCAATCGAAAATCACACTGAATTCAGTCGATAAGAAGCTTTAGGACAAGTAGCGATCGATTGTTTTCTTGTTACCTGATCTATGGAAGCATCTGCATGTTTGGTTGGTTCTGTAATTTATGTCGAAAGTCCAAACAGTTTGCTTAACTTCAGAAGCCGTGGCTGCCATGTTGGCTCATGTTTTTGCTCTAAGGCTCTAAGCCGACGTTCCCTTGGCAACCACTAGTAAACAAAACTGGTTAAGTGTGATACGATAGGTAACTAGTTCCTGTAAACACTAGTGTTGGTCTGCCTCGGCCGGGAAGATAAACACAGGTATATAATCAACTAAAGTCAGGAGCCCATGACCAGGAGCGTCCATGTCACCGGGCTATTTTTAGATTATTTTCCCGCCAATAGATGGGTTGCACATGACGTCATGGCGGCCATGTTGGTGTACCTTTAACAATAGACTTTTCGTTAGCTTCTTTTGTTAGGTACACCAACATGGCCGCCATGCCCTTTGTCATTTGAATCTCTGGGGATTGAGTGCAACCCATCTACTGGTGGGATACACCGTGGCGGAACAAAAGATGGCTCATTAACTACTTTTGTTATACCAAACAACATGGCTGCTACGCTTTTGTGATTTTATTCCCTTAGGAATAATTGCTACTCGGTTTTTGCGGGAAACCGTTCTAAAAATAACCTAACTTGTGAAAACGCTGTGACATAGACCTAGTATGCGGGACGCTCCTAGTTATGGGCTCCTGCTAAAGTCGATTGAGGTATGCTAACCCCCGCAGAAAGCGAGTAGCAGCTGACGTTTCGAGCGCAGCTCTGACGAAGGGCTAGCGCTCCTACTCGCTTTCCACGGCGGTTAGCATACCTCAATCGACTTTAGTTGATTATTTACCAGTGTTTACGTGTGACAGAAGGTTTTTGATCTTTTGTAAAAATAGGTTTGCTTTTTTGCGGATCCCTGTTTATTAATGACGTCATCCTTAGCCCAGGGGCCCAGCAGAATAAACAGGATATAAACTTCCTGGATTTTCCTGTTTTCTCTATTGACTTGATATTTTAAATTGTGGTCCACTTTATACATGTATCCAGTCAATGTATTTATTTGTCGTGCAATGTATATTCCGCAGATCAACTGCACCATGAGATCGTGTGAAGTGGTCGACATCACAGAATTACCGCATTCGCCGCAAACCGGAAACCAGGCTGTAGCATATTGGATAGATGCGTGACCGTTACATTTTGCTAGCGTGACACTAAAATAATTTGTTGTGTGATCATTAATGTGTGACGAACTAAGGCAGATTAATTATCTGCAGTTCAAATTTGCAAAATAGAGTATCTATATCAAAATGTTATTTTATAAAGGAGAGTGTTTTAGTGAATGTTATATATTCGAGTGCTAACAAATATTATTAAATACAATAAACTGAGAGCATGCACTTTGTTTGATTGTTATTAGCATAACCCAGCCGCCGTCTATTGGGAAACAAGCGATCTGATTGGCTAGCCAGGTGACCCTCGCTTACTATCAGCCGTTATAGCTCACCACAAAATTTTGGCGCGCGCTCATTGCCGAAGAGCGATCACGTGACGTGATAGTTGTCGTCCGCGGAGACAAACTATCAGGCGTAATAGTTCACCACAACATTTTGGCGCGCGCTCATTGGCCAAAAGCGATCACGTGACTGATAGTTTTCGTCCGCGGAGGCAAACTATTAGGCGTTATAGTTCACCACAAAATTTTGTCCAAGAGCGATCACGTGACGTGATAGTTGTCGTCCGCGGAGACAAACTATCAGGCGTTATAGTTCACCACAACATTTTGGCGCGCGCTCATTGGCCAAAAGCGATCACGTGACTGATAGTTTTCGTCCGCGGAGGCAAACTATTAGGCGTTATAGTTCACCACAAAATTTTGTCCAAGAGCGATCACGTGACGTGATAGTTGTCGTCCGCGGATGCAAACTATCAGGCGATAGTGCCAAGGGGTTAGGTGCACTTTAAAGTACTGGGCCGGGTTGTTCAAAGTCCGATTAGTGTTAATCCTGGATTAACTCCGCTGAGAGCGGAAGACAATTTTGTGACGAACAATAACGACAAATAGACTGTGTTTGTCTCGGAACTATCGGCTGATAGTTTCCCTTGGAAATTTGATGTTCTTAAAACTAGCATATATAAGCCCTCGAACTTCGTTCTCGGGCTTATATTTGTTTTAAGAACATCAAATTTCCGCGGGCAACTATCAGCCGATAGTTCCTCGACGGACACAGTCTATTTGTATAATAGTGCCCGCTGAGAGCGAAAGACAATTTTGTGATGAACAATAACGACAAATAGACTGTTTGTCTCGGAACTATCGACTGATAGTTCCCTTGTTCTTAAAACAAATATAAGCCCGAGAACGAAGGATATGCTAGTTTTAAGAACATCAAATTTCCAAGGGAAACTATCAGCCGATAGTTCCTCGACGGACACAGTCTATTTGTATAATAGTGCCCGCTGAGCACGAAAGACTATTTTATGTTGAACAATAACGCAAATAGACCGTGTCTGTCTCGGACCTATCAGCCGATAGTTTCGTTTTCGGGCTTATATTTGTTTTAAGAACATCAAATTTCCGCGGGCAACTACCAGCCGATAGTTCCTCGACGGACACAGCCCATATCTCGACCGCTTTTCATCATATTCACCTCATTTTTGGTATGTAATGTTCTTTCATCGAGTTCTTTCTGAAACTGGTCAAATGTTCTTAAAGCGAATTTTATTTATTTATGACGTTATCACTTCGGTACTCTATTGTATAAAACAAATAGACTCCCTGAATTGGTCACATGCATCTATAAAAAAACAAAAACGTCCCAGGCATGTAAGCGACATTCCCAGACGACCGCAATGGATTGTGGTTGTAGCTGAAAGTCTGGTGAATTCGTTTGTTTAACATGTATGGCCTCGTGCGAGTCGATTTTCGAATTACACTAAGTTTACTGGAGAGTTGGACCCAATCCATTTCAGTCTGATGTCGCTACTGTGGTGTATACTCTTTCAAAGTGTTAGGGGAGGGGTGGTTCCCCTCACTGCGCATATCTCCAGAAATTATTACTCTCTTTAAAAGTCGAATATTTGAATTGTGTAGTTACTCTGAATGCCGTGCGTCTGTACAAATGACGTCAACAAAAGAAAAACAGTCGCGGCACTTGACTTCTCGGAGCGTTCTTTTTGTTTCTCGTCAGGTTTTGACGTCATCAGATCGTTACAAGAAAACGTGAACATTATATCTCGGCAGGGTTCACGAAGAAGATCTAGAAGAATAACGAATCACGGATGGAAGAAAAATTATTTTCCCGAATCACGAAAATAAGCAAGTAACGTTCATCGAATTTCCGTTTAAAGCGCGAATAAGATAAGAGATAAAAATAAACCTCGGGGAATTTCAAAATACAAAATAGTGACAAGAATAAAACGTTTTTCCTAAATCGGGAAAGTATTGCCTTTAGTTCCCGTCAGTTTCGGAGTATTTGGAGGTCTCGGGGAAAAATCTCGAGACTGAATAGGAAGTCAAATTACGAATATCGTTTGTTTCAGTTGGCTTCTTCACGCGTCGATCACTGCGAAATCCGTTGAGCACGGATCACGAAGAATAATTGTTAAAAACACGTCGCGAAAAAGGTTTTTTTCCCTTCCAAAAGGGGGCAATCAGGGTCAGTTGGAGCTCGGATTTTGGGTCAAACAGGGTCAGGGTGTGAGCCTGTTGGCCTCACATACATACCCATTTTTCATGTAAGTACTCCCCCCCCCCCCCCTCCCCCCCTCCCCAACCCCCCCTCCCCCCCGCGGGCCTTAAACCATGTTTATTATATGGTTTCTTCGTTTTCTTTGAGACCAAAAGTGGGCGGAAGGTCCGTACGGGAAGTTATGGAAATAATCGGGCTTCGAACAACCGGGCCCAGGCGTATACATAGCCGATTAATTGCATGATGTAATGTACCGATCAATTCGAAACATCACCATCCCCCCCCCCCCGGGCAACCCCCGGGCATTTGACTCATTTTCGTGCCCGGGGAGTAGGGAATTTGACATCGGTAGCTGTCCTTGGGGTGGGGAATTTGACACCGAATGGGAGGGGTGGGGGGGGGGGGGGGATTTGAACAAGTTGTCTCGATTTCGAATTCATGTTCCGTTCTCGTCCTCGATCGAATCATGGAGGACACTTTTATATTAGATACATTTAAAGGACAAAACTCCGCTTTTGTGAGTGAGTGGCTGAAGAAGAAGGGACTCCAAAAGCTGTGTGCTGTGTTTGAAGGTATTAAAATGTAAATGTAAATTGCTTTTGAATATTTATAAAAGGCTCGACATGTTAAACAAATACCTAGGACACAAGGTCAAGGGCCGGCTGACTGATATTGAATGCTTTTACGTTATTATGGAAGCTGATGTTTTATAGTGGTTGCCCCTCCCGTGACAACCACAGCTCGAACGTTGCTTTATTTAATACTCTGTTGTATTTTAATATTAGATTTTATTCTCAGTCACGAGTCTCACAAGAACTATAAGTTTTTCTACCCCTTTTTATATACGTACTACTTCGAATTTCGTTGCTTGTTAAAAAAGTACATGCATGCAACGATGGGAAAACTTCAAGAACATATAAAGCATTGAAATCAACTCCATCCGAAATTGTTCACGAAGACATTTTAGTCGGCTCATTCACTCTCCCGTCAGTACTGCTATTTTCGAATGACCTTCGGAACTGTGAAAAAGTAATAACGTACTGACAACGTATCGTCGTATTAACCGAAACAACGTAGTGTAGACAATGGAACGCCTCCTTTGGACATTAAGTTTATTAAACGCAATATTGAAGAGCAGTTTGCTCCAGGAACATGTTTTTATATTTTTATATTTTAGATTAACAGGGCACAGCCTGGTTATTTTAGTAAGATACCTGGTTGTCATCAAGTAGCGCTGTTGTGCCTGATGGAGCGTTTTTTAACGATGCTGGCTATGAGGACCCAGGGGATACAAACAATGGGTAACTAACGAGGTGAACCAACCCAGAACGAGATAAAAACTTACATCACGTGTTGTGAAACTAAAAATAGATTTTAAATAATTATCATGGGACATGAGGATTCGTTCTCTTACCTCCTTTATTTGTTACTCTGCGGAGAACTTCTCGCGAACTCCCCCAGATTCTACTGCATTATAGCTAAGTAGTCAGTAAGTTCGTACATGCGTGTACCGCAAGTGGGCAAGCCATGCTAGGAAACGGGTTTAAAAAACATGTTGTACCGTACTTATAAACTAACGCCCAAAGCACTTTGAAAAAGATTTCGAGATACTACTAAAGTCAATTGAGTCAATTGAACCCTGGGATTGAACCCCAACCACCGACCCCCGCGACATCAGTAGTGGGGTTAACCGGGCCTAAGGCCGTGGCAAACCTCTTTAGCACCTCGCTTTCTTTGGATTGGCCAGGAAATTAACGCCTGGAGACAATCTACCGCTGATTTAACATTGTATAGCTACAGAGGGAGAAGTAAATGTACGTGCTCTAACAGGGCACAGTTTTGAGCATAGAACTGATTCGTTTAAATAGCGTGGAGTTCTACATTTTCAGAGCTCTGGATTAGTATATAGGTATATCTCGGCGAATGTAGCGATCATGCATTTAAAATGTAAACCACTCTCCAGTGATCGTAGCGATCAACTTATCCCTGTATGGATTGCGAACTGCTCAAAACATGTCTCAGATATTCATTGATAACGGTATGCAATTTTAATGTTTTTTTTAACAGGAACCTAGTGTTTTTTGGCCGGGGATATGATTGCTATGTTGTTGCTATTTAACAAAAAGGCTTTGTAATCAAACGTTTGTTGAGTACGTATTGGTCGGCTAGGTTTCATGTAAGTAAAATAAAACCTATATTGAACCAGCAGTTTATCTCTATCCTTTTTAGAACTTTGTTTCAACAAGGAACAAGTCGCATCGCAAAATAAAGGCTGTGCTACAACTGTCTATTTAAAAAAGATGCGGTGTAAACCACTATGTCCCGGGGGTAGGGGCATTTGATCGCCTAATACGGCGATGGGGTGGGGAATTTGAACAACATTTTTGGCCCGGGGGACGGGAATTTGAACAAACCAAACTCCAAAAATTCAAATGCCCGGGGGTTGCCCGGGGGGGGGATGGTGATGTTTCGAATTGATCGGTACATAAAGGGAGGGATCAGGAGAAGAAACTGGCTAACATCGACAGGAAACCAGGTAAGAACACTTAATTTACGAGTTCACAATAACATTTGAATTTCTAGAATTCAGCTGCCTGTGGTTTTCTTATTATTTTGGTTTGTTTTCCGGCACAACTTTTCAAGCATTCTCTTTTAATGTCTTTTTTCGTATGGTAAATTTACAAACCGCACATTTTTCGTCGCGCGATATATAACCATTTGGGATCAATAACGGTTACCCCAGCACCTCTGTTTGACCCTAATGATCAGTAAATACACACATACCTAAGGGAGGGGTGGTGCGTAGTTATTGGGTCACCATGGTATTATTGCAATCAAGAGCCCATGTTGCAATCAAGTGTCGAGAATAAAGGTATGGCAATTAACAAATTATGCGAAAAGCTGAGTGGGTGTGTGTAATAATATCTCACTTCAACCGGCTAAATTAAGCCAAAAATGAGTAAAACAAAATTGCAACGAACAGTATTCAGTGAACTGTAGCTGTTTATACTTCTGCTGCGTTAAAAATATCTAGGAATCAATCAGTATTAACGGTTAACCAGCAGGCCCCAAATAATACCAACTGTCGCCCAATATAGTATGCCAAGAGTGGTAATTCGTTTTGATACTATCAATTCTACAGCATCGCGAACTATATTGGGCGACAGTTATGCAGCTTTGATATATTGGCGACCGGGCTCAGCTACATAAAAAAATTTTTTGACGCAGATGAATATATTGAAACATATTTTTTATCTAATCATAGAACTTTCCGTCTTTTTACATTTTATGCTTGAACATATTTTCCGGCTTATTTGTGAAATATGTTTCCGTGATAAATTTACTGAATTTTCGCCGCTAGTGATCCGTAAATACTATGTGCGTAAAATGCAAATTGTATGTGGGCGTTTTCCGTGTGGGCGCTCTTTTACGGCGGTAGATTCTTGCGTTCTCAACTGTGCACCATGGAAGCCGAATTTGAAAAGTCGAAAAATCAATCCTTACTTCTGTACACAAAAAAATGACATGTTATCCCGGTGAAAAACAATATTTCCGTGAAAAGGAAGTCGATATTCGATCTGCTTCGTTGGTTTGAAAGGGAAGTAGAAATTAATTTAGCGTGTTTGAAGGTCGTGGCACGTTCTGATTGGTTGGAATAAGATTGACGTTGTCACTCACAGCCTTTTATGGAAGCAAATGATGCAACACCAGAATGGCTTTCAAGAGGGTTTTCCTTATTTCAGTCAGTAACGCAGGAAAATAATTTGTAAGAGGATGTTTTGAAGTCTTCTCTAAAAAATATTACAGTAAAATGGAGTCTCCAAACGTTAACAGGGATGTCGTGCTAAAGTCATTGATATCGAATGAGGTAAATACAGAGGGACAGCCTCGAAAGAGACGAAGACTGGATAATTTAACGATGGAAGAAAGAGCTCTCCGAAGGTTCGTGAGTTTTGACTACGAAATAGACATCTTGTAATTTTCTTCGTTCGGTGAATGGGTTCTTTAATGGCATCTGACCAGTTGGCGTCTCGATCTGTCAAAACGGACCGTCAAAACTTCTTATTTCTTTTGCTTCATTTGATTTCAAGCAGAAAGTTGAAAAACAGAGTGGCCGCACAAACTGCCCGAGACAGGAAGAAGGCTCGAATGCAGGATTTGGAAGAAGCCGTAGAAAAGCTTGAAAGAGAGGTTAGTGTTCCTTCGATATAAGTTATAATAAGCTTAATAATTTCTCTGTTAAAAATCTCTTTCGTGTAATAATAGACAACACCTCAGTCAAATAATGTGTTCGAATCTCGTACATTTCTTTGGGAGAATTGTTCACATTTTCGTGCTTCAGTCTTCAGAACTTTTCTGTTTTGCTATCGATCGAAAACTTATTAGTCTTTAGCTTCATGTATTTTTCATTTTAAAAAAACAGGACTTGCTTTGTTAAGTTATCCTAAAAGGTTTTTGAACGTAAATTATAGCAACATGTAATTTTGAAGTTGTTCTTCGACTAGAACGAAACTCAAACTGTTCTTTGTTCAAGGAATTCGGAGTAGACACGAAACGACTTGTCTGGCATTGATAGAGAAATTTGATATTCCTCCTCTGCTAAAAGGTTTCGATATGGCTGAAAGGATTAGAAGGCGGCATTGTTGTCGAATTGAATAACAACTTTCATTCATTCAACCCCAATTAATTTTAATATAGCCTATCGAGAACTGAAATATATTTCTAAACTTTATATAAAGCTTTTATTTACCAAGTATTTTATAATATGAATGGCTTAATTTGGACAAAAGACACAGCTCTTAATTTTAAAGCAGGTTGATCACATGCTTTATTGGTGAATGGCGATGGGGAATACCTGTGGGAGGTTGGTAATTGTTTATTTAAATTCAAAGTATTCTTGGTCTTCCACAGAATAAACTCCTCAGAGATGAAAATAGAAAACTGCAGAAACGAACAGAATCATTTTCTATAGAGAATTCAGAACTCAGAGTAAGACTTGGGTTCACTCCACCTGTATCTCCAGAATCAGTTTCAAGTTCGTTATCACTTCCACCAAGTCCCCTCCCCTCCCCAAACAAGAACGACACAGACAACAGCTGGGCTGTGATCAAGAAGGAATCAGAATCAATTGAGTTAGCAGCACTTGAAGCTTCTCAGCAGCAGAAGAATCTGATTCTGTTTCTTTCAGTGGTCACGACCTGGCTAAGGATAAATTCCAGGTAAGCATAGAGCAAATAAACTCTCATAAAAAGTATTACAGTGTGACTCCAGTAACCAGGGCCACTTAGATAATGAAAACTAAACATTGCAAAACAAACTGATTGGGAAAGCATTCCAAAGTATAAATCCTAGCATATCCATGTGATTTTCTTAATTCAAAAGACTTCATAACTTGGAAGTTGACCAAATGTGCCTTTTACTGGTCAAAGCTCGATCAAGTTATTGTATTGTAATCAACACTGATTGGCTCAAATAACCGTAAGTTTGGATTCTGTGTTTTCGTTCTGCAATGTGATTGGTTCTCATTGTCTAAGTGCCCCCCTTTCATTGTTTTGGTACATTCTACTTTGACAGTGAATTATAGCATGGAAATTATCTATTAATGCAGGGGATTCAGTAGAGGCTAGCTGGCATTATGTACTTATTAATGTTAAGCCCAAGGGGGGGTGGGGCAGGGGGTGGGGATTTGACATTTTCTCCTCCCCCCCAAAAAAATTCTCACCCTTGAGACAACTCGCGTTTGGTCAATAATATGAAAATTCTCCACTCTACTGCCCTATACCTTAAGTTTCCTAGAAGTAACCCTACCCTAGGCAGCGTATGTCAAAATCCTCACCTTTGGGGTAGCCCTGCATTTCAAATCCCCCCACCTCCCTCCCCCAATTCCCCCCCCCCCTCCAAAAAAGAACAGGTTTAACATTGATAGGTGCATTATACTACCAGCTTGGGTTAACTCCTTCATTTTGGTAACTTGTAGTATACTTGTAGTAAAGCCACTGTTAATGCCTACTTTAAAATTATTGAAGCCCTTGCATGTTAATGTACCATGTAGTCAAACTTTCTAAACTGAAAACACTTGAAACTTTAGGAAATTAAAATACGACTCCCACACAGAATGTTAATTTTTTAGTATTACTGTTAATTACAGCTTTATGTACATTAACCAATAGTATTTAACTTAATGCTGCTATTAATTTCTATTAATTTTCTGTTTCCTGTTAAATCTGAATATCCCAACCATGATCTGTAACAAATACATGTAGCATCAGACAAAACTGCTCTCATTTATCAAATTAATAGGTTAATTCTAAGTTATTGACATGTAGGCAGACAAGTCAAATGTAATAATTCTTCAGGAGATACACAGCTGTCTAAAAAAACAAAGAACAACCAAAACTAAAGTATGACTTTTGACACTGTTGTCATTTGTTCTTTGAGACAGAGCAACAGCAAGTTTAAAGACATTATTTTGTACATGTATGCATTGTCTAATTTCTTAGGGAAATTTCATTTAATTTGACAAGGGGAGGGGGCATGTATATGTTTTAATTTATTGGGAATGTAATTTTTTTCTAGTCCCCTCTAATCGTTTCAACTTTTTGAGCCCCCGTGTTGCAGTGAAGAATCCCAGTGAAAATTTCTCAAGCACCCCCCTCTTGTAACTCCAGTATTTTTCAGGAGCCCCCCTTTAACTGCCCAACAAAGTTAAGAGCCCCCTCCCCCCTAATATTAAATGAACTTTCCATTGGGGACTTGTGAGAAATTAGCAGGGGGGAAAAGAGAGGGTAAATATTTTGAACCCTACAAAATGGAGGGTAAAAAAAAAGACAACTAAAAGGGGGGCTATAAGGGGCAAAATGTGGGAGGGTCAGAATATTTCATACTTTATAATATTGTCCAGGGAGGGTTACATATAGTTTTAGACTTTTTGATTTCATTCTCCAGAATAATATAAGCAATTACACAGTACTCGTTAGCAAACTAAAACAAAGGCTACGAGACGTTGAATACCAAAACTGGTACAGCGAGATCCATAATGACTCGAGAAGAAATCCAAATCAGCGAAATAAGTTAAGAACATACAGAATATTCAAGAAATCTTACAAATTCGAAAATTACTTAAAGGAAGTGTACAATGTGAAGCACAGAATAGCACTAACAAAGCTAAGAATAAGCAACCACAAACTAGAGATTGAAAAAGGAAGGTATGCAAGACCATACAAACCAATCGAGGAATGATTATGCCATTTCTGCCTCTCTGAGATTGAGGATGAAACCCACTTTGTCTTGAAGTGCAAGAAATATGAAAACCTAAGGAAGGAATTCTATGCTTCACTAAAGAATAAATTTAATATAAATGTGGCACACCAATCTGAAAATAGCCTATTATGCACAATCATGAACCCTGACAGTAGATCGAATTTCTAGTCTTTCAGCAAAATTCATTTATAACTCAGTGCTTCAACATCAGAGCTGAAGCTCTAACGCAGTGATGCCTGTTCCCACTAACAGAAGTACATAATCTAATTTAACTGATGTTTATTGAAATTTATTGGACCCATGTCGAAGTACTTGCATGTACAAAACACCAATAAAAATGTGTCTGACTGTCTCCACCCCCCCCCCCCCCCCCCCAAATCCCCATCCCCTCTCTGATCATTTTTACTTGTTCCTTGCAGTCTGAGCTGTTTGTTGGTTTGTTTGGAGATGCTCAGTCCGCTGATGATGAGTCTCGGCACTTGCAACCTAAGCAAGAAAACAAGACAGCCTGTTGTCACAGTGATACAGGAAGATGCATCGGAATCAGGGCATTTGGAGACCAAGAAATCGACTCCTTTGCACAAGGTCTTGACAACTTGGTGGGGCAAGCATCAGAGCAACTGGAATCCCTTGATGAAATCTTGAGCTGCAAGGACATTTCAATGGAACTCAAAGAATTGGACGTTGAACCTGGTACTCTTGGTGACAATGGAATAAATGTCTGGGAAGAATCCTTCACAGATCTTTTCCCTTCTCTGCTTGCTGTTTGAGCTCTAATGCATGAACAATAAGCTAATATTCTTAACAGTGAAATCTTGAGAGATTTTCAAATTTTATTGATACCCTTTATACACAGGGCAACATGCAGTCTGAATGAAAAATCTAACTTGTACAATGTAGATTGTTAGACTGTATTTGGGCCTTATGGTTTTCAATTAAATTTGGTTCTGTATTTATGTTGTGCATAACGACAGTCATCCATTGTGTCAACTACTGACAAAATGCCAAAAACTCACATACAGTATATATATGGCCCTTGACAAGCCTATGTACCAGTAATGTAACATGTTGTCCTAAGATCTATATATGTAGATGATGCCTTTTATAGAAGAATTCCAGTGTTCATTGACAATAACAGGTAGATGTGGAGTACATGAAATTTTCATGAAGTCATGCTGTGGTTTTAGAAGTGTTTTGGTTTCTACCAGTATTTGTGAAATTGCTGGAAACATGCAGTTTCTTTGAAATCAGTTGAAACACTGGATCTGAAATCCTAGCTCAGGTTGTCTTGTCCCACATGGCAACTTAGTTGGTTGTTACACAGTGTATGAAAGAGCTCCAGGCAATTTCTGATCCCGCCAATGAGGAGCAAATTGTCTAAGGGAAAATTTGGCCAAAACAGTTTACATTCTTGGTGACCATCTTACGCATACATTGGATATATATGTGAAACTAATTGTGAATGGCAGGTAAAAGGTATGCCAAACTTTATACAAATCATAGAACCAAAATGTATATAATTATTATTTTAGAATTATTCAAATTTGTTGATGTAATGACCAGTATTAAGAATTAGTTATTGAACACTAATAATGCATTAGAGCTCACAACAGCCTACATATCCATACCCATAACAGTAATGTATATATGTGATTGATTCCAGCTAAAGCAAGGGTCAATTGAAAATGTTATCAATAGATAATTTTACCTCTATGTAAATACCAATTCATTTAAATTAGAATGTGAAGGATTCCTCGATGTGTAGTGATATCATAAGCCAGAAATAAAGAGTTACAGGTTCAACTCGAGCAAATTGAAGTAGTTATTTTTTAATCTCTGATTATTGTTCTGGCAAAAGTTATTACTGTTAAGGGTTGGAAGAGTTGAAAAAAAGAGAAATATTTGCTGTGGGGGGTGGGGGCTTTGTTTAAGAGGGGGACTGGAACCAAGAATCTTGGAAATGTATGGGGCAGTTCACTATAAATGCCTAATTCCTTAAGTTTTCATAGTTGGATGGGGGTTTCTGCATAAATGCAAAAGGAATCTGGGACATTTTCACAACCATTTATCAGGCACCATTAATGAATTTGTACAAATTGGCTGGGAATAAGCCCAATATGGGTTTACAGAGCTGGGACTGGGTAAATCCCTATCCATTGGGTGAGCTAGTAGTTTGTTTTATACTTACCCAGTGGATAAATTGGGGGTACTAAAATTGTTTGGCTTAATGGAGGGGGCTGAATTTTTTTAACTGTTTTCAATGATAGGGTAGAGTAGGGGGTCCTTAAAAGTTACAGTTTTGCTAAGGGCTACCACAGGCAGCCCAAGCTCTGTATTTGCACTGTGACCACTATATATATTGAGCCATTTCACTTAATTCTCAGATTAAGAAGATAAACTTACCTCAAGAGTTTGTTGTTGTTCTGTTTCTCTGGGGTCTAGAAATGGTGGTTATGGGGCATTTCTCTATTCCCAGATATATTTATATATACAAAAGAGTACATGAAAAATGGTTATGTATGTGAGGCCAAGAGACTCAAACCCTGATCCTGTTTGACCCAAAATCCGAGCTCCAAAACCCTGATTGCCCCCTTGGGGGATAAAAAACCCTGATGCCTAAACAATACTGAACCCCGACCCTGACTGCACCCACATTAAACTCAAATCCTGACCCTGATCTGCCCAAATCAGGTCAAAACCCTGACCCTACCTACCCAAAACGAGCTCAAAACCCTGACCACCCCCGCGGCACATACATAATACGTCACAAACAGGATAGGGGATCAAGTATCGTATCCCAGAAGGATCTTCCACTTGGGAACCCTGTGTTTATTAGTAACCCAGTTTTTATGAATAAATAGCACACTATAAACTTCTTTCTAATTGGCTCATTACTTTGCCACTATTGTAATATCAACCAATAGGAAGGCGCGATATAAAATGCAAACTTTTTAAAACATGGCCACTGTTAGCAAATTATCCAGAACTCAATCGTGATTGTCAGTCTTTTCGGGAGGTTTTAATATTCGTAAGACAACTCTAATCCTTGCAGAGATGCCTGCAAAAGGTAAGACATTCTCAAAGTTAAAATTGAGGTAAATCAAGCCGCTGTTAGTGTTAGGAACGTCTCGCCCCGCGCCTCGGATTCTGAATTAAATCGAGTTCGAGTTCTATATATTTCCATTCAGACTATGTTATGATGTTAACCTCCAGGAAAGAAGGGAAAAAGAGAAGGTAAAACAAGACTAGTGAAGACAGAGGCAAGGCAAATGGATAAAGAAGAAAGTCAAGCGGTAAAAGTTTTAATAATGATTTAATAATTTACATGTATATGTCACTTAATCAGTTATGTAGACATATTTGTACCTTGTGCCAGTTGTGGTATCTTGTAACAAATAGCTCTCAAGTCCAAGTAACAAGTTTCACCTTTTTATAAGCTTATAATAATAATAAGCTTATAAATAAGTTTTAAAAGCTTACTTTCAAGTAGACATTTCCATTGATGATTCTGACGGATTCATGTAAGCTTCTAATTTTGTATCTCGCCATGAGCTATAATTATAAATTAAGTAATTTGTATTTTAATTCTTTACTCCAGGGTTCAGTTGTTCAAATGGTAGATAACGCTATCCACCAGATAAACCCCTATCCAGTGCATATAAAATAAGCTAGGCTAGGTTAATACTTATCCACTGGATAAGGATTTATCTGGTGGATAGCATTATCCATCTTTGGAAAAACTGGGGCCAGTTTGGTAGCACACAGTTTGAGTGGTGGCCCCTCCCTCAATAGACCCTTTGCAGGACATAGTTACGCAAGCTTTTTAGCCTGTCAGTCCAAAACAATTTGGTGCTAGTTCTAACAACGTGTATGCCAGAAATGGCTGGCTAGCATGGCTTGCTCTACTGCAACCTCATAAACTCTGTTATTACCTTTTTCATTGAAGTGCAACTCTGGAAGTTTCAAGTCTTGTTTCGAAAAGTGCATTTAGCCGACCATCAATCAAACACCTACCCTTGGTTCCAGAGGTTTTCTAGAGAGAACAGCTGTGGAGAAAGAGCCGCGAAGAGGCGATCAACAAGCTGCGAAGCAGCGATCGAGAAGAGAACCTCTGGTATCGCTGGGTGCGAATCTCACTTTCATGTTTTGAAAACTGTCAAACATATCAACTGAGTAATTAATAAATCAACCAATCAGGAAAGAGATACCCAACGTGTACGTCACATTATAATTTTGTTCAGTGGGGTAGCCGGAGTAAAACAATGCTGTGCCAGAAGATTAATTTGTTTACATTGCAATTTAACCAGTTTGTGGACCCAGGGATATTTTCACAGCGGAGCGCTCCATGCCGCACTCCCCGTAAAATTAAAACACCAATCAAAGCTGTAAAATCTCGAACAATTACAAGTAAACGACCATTGCAGAGTCTGCAGGATAAACATTAAATCACATAGCCGATCTACAACGAATACCGACCTGATCATGAATGGCATTTCACATACAAGTGATCCAGTGTCAAGAAAATTGTGCTACAGAATATATTCTAAAATTCGAGAATACCTTGGATCAATGCGAGAGTCAACCTATGATTTTAGAGGGTAGATATAACAATATTATATAACTGTTGCATTCCATGGATAACTAAACCCTCTGAATGCTAATTCTTTGCTTATATCTTGTAGCAACTGAAAAATTATCGACTTGCCATGACCAGTATTTATAACGGAAAATAAACACTTTGTCTAAAAGTTGCTCATCAGTCGGTCACTGATGTTATCTTGGGAAAGCGATCTTTTAGTACAGATGATAGGATGTCTTCATAGATGCTTTGAGGAATCGCCATACATTCAAATACTACAATTTGCTTGTACATGTATGTGCAAGATCGAGCAGACTTCGATCGAAGCTGTCAGCCAGCAAACGTAAATAATTCCTGTCCACTCTCTAGTTGACCATACAATATCTACAGTGATTATACTTAACCTATACCTAATCAATCACAGTTCTTGTTGGGCTCATTAAATATTCCTCCAATCATAAAAGACTGAGTTCTTGACCCTCATGAAAGTGAGATTCGCACCCACTGATACCAGAGGTTTTCTCGCAGTTCGCTTCTCACTGCTTTGCAGCTCACTGCTTAGCGGCTCGCCGCTTTGCAGCTGTTTCTCTGCAGCAGTTCTCTCTTGATCTAGAAAACCTCTGGAACCAGGGTATCAAACATGGAGTCTGACATCTCAAACAAAGCTTCCAAAAGTGACTACTGCTTAATCACCACCTGAACTAATTAAATTTTGAGGTACTTGATTGATGGTGGCTAAATGTACTTTCCAGACGAGACTTTCACAGTCACGCTTCAATGAAAACGGTAATGAATTTTGAGTTTTCAAAAATGTGTCATTCCTTCAGCTTTAAAGATGTGAACCTAAAACTTGTGCTGTTTACTAATTTTGGCTAGCTCTTTCCATTTCAGGCATCCATGTTGTTCTAGCACCAAATTATGTTTTGATTGACAAGTTAAAAAGGTCTTGTGACCATGTCCTGCAAAGGGCCTATTAATGCACTTGTCATCAGCTTCCCGGAGAGGGGGGGGGGGGGGGGGGGGGGGGGGGGCAGGCAATGTGGGGACTTTGCTAATTTTGTATTGCAAAGCCCCTGTATTTCCCCACATGTGTTCAGACCAATCAAAATGCAATAATGTTCTCCCGAAAGCTGCCATATTGTCTCACGAGCTCCTCTGAAGGAGATTAAAACAAAGCTTGATTTCTTTGCAAAGATTAAAAAAAATTGCTAAATCATCTGAATTGACTATCACCAAACTCAGCCTTAATCACCATATTGATTTTGAATTTTCTCTGGTTAAAGTCTACGGCTTGGAGGGAGGAGCTAATTTGGCAGCTGTCAGAACTATCAATCACAGATGAGATTGTACATCATGAGCCCACATTAGTAAATAGTTGAACTTTTAATTATTATTAATTTTAATTTGAGTGTGGCGTCTATGAGTTATAGAGGTTTCTATTTCCAATATGCTAATTATGTGACGACATGTGAGGCCGACAAAAGGTCACTTCTTTCTCTCTCTGATTTAAACAAAATATTTGGTAAAATCACTGATATAAGGCCTAAATATTACCTGGATGTTTAGAAAAATATGTATATTTCTGCCAGCACATTTTTGTATAATGAGTCCTCACATGTCGTCACATAATTAGCATATCAGAAATAGAAACCTCTATAACTTATACATGTAGATGCAGCACTCAAATTAAGATATATTTTACAATTCAACTATTTACTTGACGGAGATACAATTTTAGTGATAAAAAAGTGGGCTCATAATGCACTTTAATTTTAAAAAATGCCAGTAAAATCTAAAAACTACAATAATTTAAAAAATAGTCTTGATATATATTTGTTTATCTTTAGGAAAGTAAATCATCTCCACCAACCAAACAAGCAAGTGAGAAGAAAATCTCAAGTTACTTTCCTATATCACCACCTCCCACTAAACCATCCACAAAGGATTCCCTTACTCCAAACACTGCTGCTGTAACAGAAGAACCAAAAATATCAGAAAGAACTCTAGACTCCACTAAACAGGCCAACATAAATCAAAATTCAAATGATTCCACTGTAACAGTTCCTACATTTCAAGAAAAGACACTAATCGAAAATAATCCACTTGCTAGCAGTTCAGATGTTGTCATTCCAAAAGCATTGCACGGAGAGGAAGAGAAATCAGGGGGGTCTACAGAGGGTAACAAGGACACTGTTGCCTCCCCTCTCATGAAATTACTGTCAAGTCCTGGTGACGGCAGTACTGCAGTGCTGAAGACTAGGAGAAAGAAGAAGAAAGGAACCAACAAAGAGTGAGTTTATATCATGCATGTACATGTAGTCAGGTGTGTCAACTATACAGTCAGTCAGAATTCATAGTCAGTCCTGAAGAATTTTCATATCATTCAGCAATTGTGCTAATAATTCATGAGTCAATGATTTTGTTACCTACATGTAGTAGATGTTTTGTGTTATTCAGACACATAAATATGAAGAAAGATGCAATACATTTGTGACGATCGTTACTAATGATACATGACCTATGAACAGCCTTGTAATCTTATCACGGTTATGACTCATGTACACACCTAGATGACCTTATAGTTAAAGACCTCAAACTTCAGGTGTGGATTGCGTAGTCATGCATGTACAGTAATTCTTCTTGTATAAAGGAGATCGAACATCTCAATAAAATAAGTTCTGCTTCGTGACTCGGTGTGTGCATCGTTCATGGTGCTAGCCGGCCGTTAAAGGCCAGCACAGAAATGTTAACTAAGGCACGTTACACATTTTTCAGGCAATGGGTCACGTTCTAATGATTGGTTCTTAAGTTGATTTTGATATCCAGTCTTAGAATGTGGTAAACACAAATCGGTTTTCATTGGTTTAGCTCAGACACAGTATCCAGACTGTAGTGGTCAACTCAAATTTTCCAGTTTAGCTTGGCATTTTCCATTTTGAAATGGCACTTTGTTTGATACAAATGGCCACATTAAACTGTATAGGGTAGATAAATACCCTCATTAATAATAATAATATTATTATTGTTACATGTATATCATGCGTCACCATTAATTGACATAGCACAATTGAAGGCAATTAATTGAGATTCATATGAATGTAGTAAGACCACTGGTGCCCATTTACCCGTAGCATCCATCTCTTAGATGGTTTTATAGCCAACTAATAAGTTGTTTATTATGTAAATCTGTAAAACACTATGCAGGCAACTGGGAAGCCATTTTATCTTTTAAAATTACTACCCTGATACAACAACTTTATTATAATACTCACATACATGTATAAGTAGAAATACATCTATAATAATAGTAACAACAATAGGAGTATTAGGGTACCTGAAATATCCATTAATAGATAATCTAGGTCTGGTAATATTAACTACCAATACAGTATCGTATTTCTTGCATTCTTGTGCATGTTGACATGCTATGTGCAACAAGGATGTAAGTGACTCGTGATCACATTCTAAATTCTCCCTTAGTAAACAAAGAAATTGAAGGAGAATTTAGATTGATCAGGAGACACTTACACCCTTGTTGCACACACTGCCTTTCAATTATTGTTGTTGTTGTTGCTGCTGCTGCTGCTGCTGTGATAATTATACTTCATGGGACCTACATGGAGTTTAATATATTATAATTTATTGCTTCTCAGACTGTTATTGGAAGTTTTATTAAAGCTGTATAGGTCTGGCATGACAACTCTTTGGTTTGATTGCAGAACAAAAACAGATGTAAACAAAAAGCAAACTACAGTCACAGAGCATTTTGTTGTCAGAAGAAGTCAGCGAAAATGCAAGTCAACTGTTGAGGTTAGAGGCCACTCGATTCAGTCTGGGCTCAAAATAGTATCCAAGCAATGTTGAGCATGTTCAATATAAACTAAGAAATATAGTTATTTATTTATATTGTAATATTAGAAAAAGGGAATTTTTTTGAGTGGAAAATGTGCAGCCACATTAATGACTGCATGAAGCGTTTCTCACCTCAGTTGCTTCAATACATGTACAGTATATCTCAACTCCTTTATTTATCAGTAAAATCTCAAACCAATGTTGTTCTTAATATATAGTATTTTCTTTTAGCAATATCACCACAGCTAGGACATTGATAATCTGTTGACAGACTGACTAGATTGTGACTTTTCTTTGAGAAACAGCTGTGAAAAACCTATCGCATAAAAATACTAGTTTAAGTGTGCAACAAATTTCATTTAAAAATTATGCTCTAAAAATATCATCATTTGGATTGTGCTCATCAATGTACACACTGTAAAAAATGGTTTGCCAACATTAACCAGACTGACTGTCCCAGAAGTTGGGGCTGCGACTTGACAATATTAAAGCATGCTCAATATACACTTGACAGGATTTTGGCAGAGCCTCTGCTCTATTCTCTTTTTAATAGTGGGAAGAATGTTCCACCCCACAGGATAGTATATATGTCAGACAACAGGCCTATATCCATAAGTCATACAGACTGATTTACCACAGGCTGTGACTCCAACAAAATGGAGGAGTCGGGTCATAACTTTTTAATAAATGTCAACTAGCAACTATAATGCCCACCACTCACATATAATAATTTCTGCTTTTACCAACTGTAGGAAGAAAAACGAAAACAGATAGAGGAAGCTATACTATCAGAGAAGGAAGAAGGAGTTGAGGTAATGTAAGCTAAAGACAACTTACATTATATAATTATATACTCGGGAGCCCTGATTACCCACAGTGTCTATATATTTATCTGTGTGTTGGCATATTTACATCTTGCGCTATTTTTAGACTTTTTCCCACAAATAAATGTGTTTCCTAAATGTTTTTGTCTATGAATAAATGTTTTTCTTTGTTCGAAAGGAAAACAAAACTTGTGGAGATAATAGCCTGTACCATTTGTTCATGCGTTCAGTGTTCGAATTCTAGCAAATGAAGGTACATTGTCTATAAAACAATGAAACCTGGCTCTATAAATAGCCCAATGTGTACATGTAAATACTCCAACACAAAGCTATAGTATGGGAGATGGATGCTACGGGTAATGGGCTCCTGGTATACTGCATTCATGAGTCGGAGCTTTCTGGTGGTGTGGCTATTAGTACAGTTGTGTGCAATGTAGTTATTAAACACTGCATACTCAGAGACACTACACAAGTTTTATTCCCTATAAAGTCGACCATATTTGTAAATTATAGACAGCCGATTTGCCTCCTCATCAACTGGGATTGTGAATGTATTCAGTTTTATTATTATTTTAATTTAACATGGCCACATCAGCATAAGAGCTACAGTTAAATTCACCGTGTATAATTAAGTACTGCCATGATCATCAGTTATGTGTCACTTTATTGGTATGTTGTTTTTGTGGGTGTACACAAGAAATTGACAACTTATTTATTTATAGCTTGCCAGCTTGTCTACATTGTATAATGTTTTTCAGTCAAGGATTTTTTGGATTGGGCTATCTGTGCCCTTTCCCTCGGCCACACCCTCACCCTCACCCCATTTTGACCGCACATCACAAGTATCCAATCTGAAAACATAGGGCCCCTAAGGGCAACTTGTGGAAGGTCAGTGAACTATTTTGGCATATACTAAAAATCACGTGACCGATGACGTCATCGTTATGTCATCGCCACTAAGTGATTTGTGGGGACCCAATACCATGCCTGTCCAAGTTTGAACTGTCTGGCATTAGAAATGAGGGTGATATGGGCATGTACTTAATATCATGTGACCGATGACGTCATGGATATGTCATCACCACAAAGTGATGTGTGGTGACCCAATGCATGTCCAAGTTTGAACTGTCTGGCATTAGAATTAGAAATGAGGGAGATATGGGCATCTACTTGAAATCACGTGACCGATGACGTCATCGTTACATCATCGCCAACAAGTGATTTGTGGTCACCCAATACCATGCCTGTCCAAGTTTGAACTGTCTGGCATTAGAAATGAGGGCGACATGGGCATATGCTTACAATCACGTGACCGATACGTCATCGTTACGTCATCACCACTGGGTACTTGATAGGGACCCGCTACCATCGGTCTGTCCGGTTTGAGCCGGCTGGCATTAGAAACGAGTGAGATATCGGCATGTACTTAAAATCACGTGGCCGATGACGTCATCATTACGTCATCACCACTAAGTGATTTGTGCGGACCCAATACCATGCCTGTCCAAGTTTGAACTGTCTGGCATTTGAAATGAGGGAGATATGGGCATGTACTTAATATCACGTGACAGATCATCACCACTAAGTGATTGATAGGGACCCACTACCATGTCTGTCCAGGTTTGAAGTGTCTGGCATTAGAAGGGCACCGTTAATACATCTTCTCCAGCATGACCAAATTTGAACGCGTACCATAAAACTCTGTCAATACATCTTCGGAAAATCGAACACTATACATGTTACACAGAAAAACCGATCTGCACACCATAAAACGATGAATAAATTAGCTCGGACCACTAACCCCAATAACTCGTGTTCTGCGCTTGCGCGCATCCACGAGTTAAAAACCTTGACTGAAAAAATATTACAGAGCAGGCAAGCAGGCTATGTTTTTTCCTCCAACATGACAGGACCTTATTCTAACTTTCTAATTCAGGTTAAGCATGTCGAGGGAAAAGGAAGGGGTGTATTTGCAGTTCAGCCATTCAACAGAGGGGATTTTGTATGTGAATATGCTGGAGAGCTGATTGACTTTGACACAGCTCAGGAGAGAGAGAAAGTTTATTCTGAAAACTCTGAAGTTGGGTGTTACATGTATTACTTCTGCTTCAACAACAAGAAATACTGGTGAGTACAACGTGCACATTTTCCCATCCTGTTTTACGTTAAATATGAGAACCTTTATTACCAGATTTACTATCCAATGAATATCAGTTAAATCACATTCCAGTATTTCAACTTGTTTTCACTGATCAATTACCCTATATCATTATGACGTCACGGCTTGTTTATGAGGGGGACAGAATCGACTTGAACAATAGAATTTTGAACTAAATCTGCTCTGCTTAGGAAAATTTAACTTCGAATTGTCTGGTTTCCAGATATCAGCTGTATCAATGTTTATCCCACAATATTTACCGTATTTGGTGGCTGTTACCGCTATTCTACGTTCTACAAAATGCATTTGATAGCTATTTCCTTTGTGTTGTTGCTGTTTTGTCCCCCTCCCACGACCGTGATCCTTAGCGTTTAAACAATATATTGTTTTGATTTGACGTCATAATGATATAGGTCAATTAGACTGAGCTCTAAGGTTTCTATCAGCAGATAGTTGGTGAGGTTCAGTGATGCAGCCATGAGTCCATTATCACAGTCAATAGAAACCAAGAGCGAGAACTCTAATTGGCAATCGAGAAAACTTCAAAAACTTGCAGAAAGCATTTGCGTGCGCACGGACGACTATCGATCGGTCCTAGCTAGTCGGTATGGCAATAGACTGCGCTAGCCAATCGGTATGGCAATAGACTGCGCTAGCCAATCGGTATGGCAATAGACTGCGCTAGCCAATCGGTATGGCAATAGACTGCGCTAGCCAATCGGTATGGCAATAGACTGCAGTATCCAATCGGTATGGCAATAGACTGCGCTAGCCAATCGGTATGGCAATAGACTGCGCTAGCCAATCGGTATGGCAATAGACTGCGCTATCCAATCGGTATGGCAATAGACTGCACTATCCAATCGGTATGGCAATAGACTGCACTAGCCAATCGGTATGGCAATAGACTGCGCTAGCCAATCGGTATGGCAATAGACTGCGCTAGCCAATCGGTATGGCAATAGACTGCGGCTGGGTAAATATGCTAATTTTTAGTTATTTTTAATCAGATGTATCACAATATAATTATGTGTACACTACTATACCAGTAAAATCCCAGTTATGGTATGACCCACTGTTATTTAAGCCAGTCAGTGTTGAGTACAATACTAAATACAATTATAGCATTTCAACTTGTTCGAGTGTAGCCTCCGATGAAGACGTTTCCATTCAGACCAACGTCTGCGAACCCGAGCCACATTTTGTGTTCCGTGGCTTACGGATTGTTTGTTTTTGCCAATCAAATTGCGAGTTAGGTTTTTCCCCTCAGCCCGTTATATTGAGAACATTAATTACATCTTGGACTATGGGAACACGACCACATGATTGGCTGACTGATTTGACATCCATTCTTGCACGTGCAGCACGTGCCAGCCTGTGCATGCAAGCCTTTATCTCATCGCAGTCGCCTAGACAACAGAAAATAACTTACAGAGGTTGCCAAGTGGAAAAAAAAACGATATTTCACAGCATATACGGATTTGGAAGATTTCAAATATCTAAAAAAGAACGATCTTCGCGTCTTTCCCGTCACCACAAAAGAAAACACCTCTGCTTTACTGGGAAGAAGAATACTCAGCTCAGCGACTGTGGACGTTTGTAGGGAATCCATTCGTATCGACGGGCTGTGCATTTTAATTAGCTCCCGGAACTGCTCTCTGATTGGCTGAACAAAAAAAGTGGGCTCGAGTGCGCAGGCGTTGGTGTGGGAGGGAACGGAATGGAGTCCACTTGTAGATCGAGTGTGGATCCGGTAAAAGGTAAAATTCTGGGCAAGTTATGGAGTCATTGTCTTTTTAATGAAGAAAATCATGTGGATTTATTAGGATTTGTAAATTTGAATGCCTTCTTTTCGTTCTGCAATGTGACTGGTTCTTGTTGTTAAAGTGGTCCTGGTTTACTACAGTAGTTGCACTGTAAATACCTCTTATTATTAACCGACTGGGAGGTCCGTAACGAAAGTTATGGACCGAGTGTTTCCCTTTTTTATGGCCCAAGCGCGAAGCGTGCAGACCATTAAAAGGGAGGAAAACGAGGATCGGCCATAACGTATGGTACGGACCGAGCGAACAAGGTTAATAAGATGTTTATTATATGGCTTCTGACCGGAAGTGGGCGGAAGGTCCGTACGGGAAATTTTGGACCGCACATTGTCCAATCATAGGTTGCGAAATTACTTAGCTAATATTAGTGATATCTTTTATGCCTATATACTTTCAAGCTTTTAAATTCATTCGACGTACTTGTAAAGTCTTCCCTTCCTCTGACAGCATTAATTAAGCTCCGCTGATCTCTTTCATTGTCTTGTTTTGTTATTCTTTGGTAACATTTATACGGTTAGGCCGCCTAAATAGATGCAAGTGGGGGGGGGGGGGGGGGGGGGGTGGGTGGTTTAAAAAAAAAAAATCCTGCAAGCCAACGGTGTTGAAAAAAAATATCCTGCAAGCGGAAAAGCTTTGTTCTGGCTCCGCTTTTTTCGCAAAAAAATGCGTGCAACAACACTGCTAAAGAAAAAAAAATCGAGCACAGACAAGAACACCCATCCCCCCCCCCCCCCCCCCCTCAAAAGTCAAATGGTCGGCCCCTAAGTGAGCTACATTATCCTATAAATATTATGTTTCAGCCAGTAGATAGACCTAGCTGTTCTTCTGTGTGGTTCACTGTTAAATACAGAACTTGTTCTAAGGGAGTTTTAAGTAATGCTCCGGCTAAGAAGGAAAGGCGAGGTTAACAGCAAGGAATGTAAAAAAGTGTTAATCTTCTATTTTCCTTCTCGTAATTCCATTGGGTAAGAAATTCAATAGAAGACCATAGAAGTAATGCACTTTCATTACATAATGTTTGAAGTTTAAATTTATTTTTGATCAAACTAACTATGGTTTGATTTTAGAGAAATGCGTATACGAGGAATGTTATCAAATTTGTGATTGAAAGATCTTTTGTTTTCTCCCTTTCCCCTTGACTGGATGGTGTTTTCTTTCAGTTTTCACAGTAAAAAAGGTCAACAGCATACAGTTTCCTATAATTTTTACTTGTAACTTTGACTGTGGATATCTCAGACAGCACCAGACATATTCTAGCAAAATCGTATGTGCGGACATGCGCACTGCCACAGCCTATTCAGTCTTTTGCTTTACTTCTGTGCTTAAATCTGTGTATAAACTAAATACAGGATATGCGTTAAAGTTCAGTTGTCTTAGTTATTTAGGTCTAATTGCTGTACATGCGGTATAGTCCAGCCATGCATGTTGTTCCGTCGACGTGTCTGTATAGACATTAAGTGTGATCTTAGGATTTAACCTTATTACGCATTAGTTATAGATATTTAGTATTATCGTAGGATTTGCTATTCCATGCAATGATTCTTCTTACATATCTTACTCTGTAACTTTAACACGTACGCGTTTTAAAGAGCCTTGCGCTCATAAATAAAATACTACTACAACGACGACAACAACGACATGCTTGCTCTAACTTTTCCTGACACTTTTACTTGCTGTGTTTACTTTGTAGTGTTGATGCTACAAAGGAGTCCAATCGTCTTGGTAGACTACTGAACCACAGTGTCCATGGCAACTGTACGACAAAGCTTACCTGCATCACGGACAGACCCTACCTCATGCTTGTCGCCGCTCGGAATGTGAAGCCTGGTGAAGAGCTGCAATATGACTATGGGGAACGAAACAAGGGTATCATCGAATCACATCCATGGCTTAAGGCCTAAAACAATGTCTCAAACATTGTACCTCAAACAGCCGATATAAAGACAAAAGACATAGGCAGTATAGAAATCTTACAAAGGCCGCGTTCACACTTTGTACCTGGTGGGCACATGTGTGAACATGGCGTTGCCGAGCATGCGCACTGGGAACGAGGTCCCAACCTTGTACCCAGGCACTCGGTTCAGCCAGGCATTTGACCCACAAACCCCTGCTCCGATTTTCGAAATGGTAGAAAAGTCGAGATGGTCGAAGGAGGAAGTAATGTGAACGCTCATTGAAGTGTGAATGCGGCCAAAGTTAACAACAAAGCAAAGCTGAGGCGCTGTAACGCTGTGGGAGTTTCTCTACAACTTCGTATACCGTAAAATTCCGAAAATAAGCCCCTCCCTGTATAAGCCCCTACCGAATATAAGCCCCTCAGATTCTTAACGCGAAAAAGCCGCCTATATTAAGCCCCTCCGTATATAAGCCCCCGGGGGCTTATAATTGGGAATTGCCCCCAAATACAAAATAAACCAACGTAAATTATGATCAAGCCTTTTTTATTTATAAAACAACGTTTCCGTACGCTGAACCACTGTGGAAGAAGTGTCAGAGTTTATTGTCCTTTACGTAGTTCACTCCTCACTCTCGCCTTGTTGTGTTACAAGTTGGCATGTTAAGAGGGATTACCATACCGTAAGTTGTCACGAATTTCTAGTTAACGCCCCAATATTATCATTTTGCACATTGAAAAATTGCAGACACAAATTTCCCTCCAATTATAAGCCCAGCTGATTTGATTTCTAAACGCAAAATTCACTCCTATAGTAAGCCCCTCCGTATAGAAGCCCCTGCCGAATATAAGCCCCGCAAAAAGGTGCGTTGAAAAATATAAGCCCCGGGGCTTATTTTCGGAATTTTACGGTATAGTATAAAAGTCGTCCCAAAAAGCACCGAGGAGCTTCAAGTAGCCATTTTTTGGTGCTGACGTCCTTGCTGACGTCATTGTTTACACTTTTGCCTTATTAGCATAAATTAAACTTCAAGATACAAACAAACTTAGTAATTACCGAAAATTTGAGATTGATATGTTCAATATTTACGGAGAAATTTACTTTTCAAAACTGTAAAATAGGCTGGGGACAAGAGTTGCTGATAGCCATACATTCTTTGTAAATTTTGATATTTTGAGACATGGTTATCATATCACTCTCAAATTTTCGGTGATTATTAAGTGTGACAATCTCTTTCGATTTATGGACTCTGTTTGTTTGTATGTACGTCGCTTGAAGTTTGATGTATGCTAATGAGGAAAACAAGTAAACTAAGCTTCGCCTTTACCGTATAAAAGCCGCCCTTGGCTAAGCCTTTGAATGCGAAATTTGAAATAAATTCTCCATTCGAGCAGCGCTGGGGGAGCCACACAATTGAATGTACGAACATAAGTATACGTGGCGTTACTTCGGGTTCAATTTTTTTAAACAAATAATTCTCTAAAGCGAGCGAAAACTGTACTATATTTTCTTAGTTCACAACTCGTATTCTGTCATTGTTACGTCCATGCAAAGCGCTCGTACCGCAACAGTTCTTCATCATTTCGACACTTTGTTTAAATGCTCTAAAACTTCACGTAGACAACGAGGCCATTCTCGAGTTGTTGTGGGCTGTGTCTGGATGCCGCTGAGTCCAACCTTTTGTTAAGCGGCTGAACAGGAAATTTGAAATAAGGAGAACAACGGTAACGTGTCCTCGTAGTTATGGACATTACCATATCATTTTTACCCTTTCCACAAGAACAATTTTTATTATCATTCTAACCACTTCTGTCATTTCCCTAAAGTATTGATGCCTTACGATTTGCTGTAAGTATATATTTGATTAAAATGACAACGCATAAAAGCGAATGCCGATAATTCATTTGTTTCTGTTATTGTGAAGGACACGGTCTCGGTTTTATGTGCAAGTACTCTTTCCCGGGGAGGTTTCAAGGCTTGAAGTTTAAAGTGTATATATATGATCAAAAATTGTTATCATTAATATCGATTCTAACATCAAGTGAATAGTAGAATATTTCTTGATGAGTTATAGAGGTTTCTATTTCCAATATGTGACGTCAATTCGGCAGTTTACTGCCTTTTCTTTGTGAATGAAACCTTTTCTGATTTTGACAATATTTGGTAAAATCACTGATATAAGCTCCAAATATAACAGATGTTTATAAAAGGTTATTTATCTCTACCAGTATCTTTTCGTATAGTAAACGAAGACTGGTTTTACGTCACCGGCTTGAATATATTTTAAATACTGATGAACCTCTAGCTCATGGTGCAACACTCAAATCGAGAAATATTCAACTATTCACTTGTTGTAGAATCGATATTAATGATAAAAACGTTTGACCACGTACATTTATTTCAAAAAGGTTGTCACCGACAAGCTAGCGACAAAGGATTGTCATTATAACTGGCGGCAGCTATGCGGAATGGAATACGGTGGAACTCGAAAATCCATTCGAAGTAAACCATCGATATTCTTCTTAAAGCCTTTGACTTCAAAAACAAACGAATAGGCCCTTTGCAGCTAACACATCACGTGGTTGTACTGGAGAGCAAAAAATATCTCGCTTCATTTATTTAAATGCCTTGTACAAGATCGGTATTGCTATTAGCAAAACCTATTTGTAAATACTATTTTCGACCTCCAATCGATTGTCGATCTTAAAAAAAAAAACGATTTTAAAGATAGCTTGCTCTCCAGCATCCATGGCAACGTCTTTTCCATGGGGATCATGAGCTCCATTCATTCGTTAATGAAGTATTATATCAGCACGTGACTGTTAGCTGCAAAGGGCCTATTCACCAGTCTTAGCAACACCCATAATCCATTTCGGGCTGGGTATGTCGTTTGCCGCTTGTCTGGGACAACCTTTTTGAAACAGCTGTAGACACCAACAAAAAGCTATTGCTGTTAATTTTCCTGGTCTTCACGTTCATGGTGAACCTAATATACCCTTTGCACGTGACGTCATAGGCGCCATGTTGGTGTACAGTTAACAATAGATTCTTCGTTAGCTTCTTTCGTTCTGTACACTAACATGGCCGCCATGCCCTTTATCATTTTTAATCTCTGGGGATTGAGTGCAAACCATCAATAGACCCTTAGCACGTTACGTCATAGCCGCCATGTTGGTGTACAGTTAACAATAGATTCTTCGTTAGCTTCTTTTGTTCTGTACACTAACATGGCCGCCATGCCCTTTATCATTTTTAATCTCTGGGGATTGAGTGCAAACCATCAATAGACCCTTTGCACGTGACGTCATAGCCGCCATGTTGGTGTACAGTTAACAATAGATTCTTCGTTAGCTTCTTTTGTTCTGTACACTAACATGGCCGCCATGATCTTTATCATTTTAAATCTCTGGGGATTGAGTGCAAACCATCTATTCAAAGCTCAGTAATGAACCATAACAATAGATTAAGCTCATTAACATTGGATTCGGCAAATGAACGCTTGCCACGTGACTCAAAAATAGGTTTTCGATATGCTTCACTTGTCATACACAAAGGTTTCTATTTGAGGCTCTGAGACAAATTAAATTTGTTCACCGGTGAAAAGAACCATTTTAACTTATCCGGAGCCTCGTATTGAAACCTTCGTGTGTGACAAGTGAAGCATATCGAAATAGTTACTCCAAATTTCTTAACGCGGTTTTTGTTGGGTGACACTGATCAACTAAAAGTCGAGGGAGCGAGTAGCAGCTGACGTTTCGAGCGCAAGCCCTTCGTCAGAGCTTCCACTTTCGTTTCTAACAAACACCCAACCAAAGCAATAAAGTATTCCACCCGCGTATCGAGCCAGTTCCACTCTCCTATTTTACTCGCTGGATATTGAGAAGTTAATGTATCTATATTTTCTGCACAATAGACTTTTTTTTTTTGCTTGGCTCCATGTTGTCCCATTTCAAATATTTCGGGAATATTATTCTTTGTTCGAAGTATTACCATGTATCCATGTATCTCCTCATGCCATGCGTTAACCAGAAATGAAAAAAACAATACACTCGGTGATGAACACTGGTATGATCAAATAAAAGTAGATTAAGGTATGCTATCCGACCTGGGGAGCGAGTAGCAGCTGATGTTTCGAGCGCAAAAGAGTGTGGGTGGGGGAACGGTTTGTATAACGTTGAGTGCATGATTACCGCTGATAAATTACGTACTGGGGATGGTCACGTGATCTGAAACTGAGCCAAGAGAAACAGATCTGTTTAGTACCGTTTTCACTGAAATATGTCAAGACGCATTTGGAAAATTGCTTAGCTGCATTGCGTTCCTTATACTGATTTACAAGAGGAGCTACAATCTTCTCCACTGGAAAAACGACTTCTTGCATGGAATGAAACTTTGTTGGAAATTCGTTGATATTTCCATGTTTTTACAACGGATGGAAATATGTTAAAATGCCTTGGAAATGTTGTTGGAAACACTAATTACCATGCCATGGTAGCGGTGCAGTGTTTCCAGTGCTCGTGTAAAGTAAATTACCGACATTTTAAGGGAGCGAGCTGTGAGTTATTACAGCCAAAGGTGGCGTGGAGTATTCGTAATGACATACAAAGTGGGAGGGACTAGCCTCAAACGTCAATCAAACAAAGTGGGAGAGGCTAGCTTCAAACGTCAATCATACAAAGTGGGAGGGGCTAGCCTCGAACGTCAATCATACAAAGTGGAGAGGATAGTTTCAAACGTCAATCATACAAAGTGGAAGAGGCTAGTCTCAAACGTCAATCATACAAAGTGGGAGAGGCTAGTCTTAAACGTCAATCATACAAAG
Organism: Actinernus sp. WN-2022; assembly: GCA_030867875.1. Taxonomy (NCBI): domain Eukaryota; kingdom Metazoa; phylum Cnidaria; class Anthozoa; order Actiniaria; family Actinernidae; genus Actinernus; species Actinernus sp. WN-2022. The sequence continues at coordinate 4,552,014 of JAOWCC010001729.1, forward strand.
TGGAAGAGGCTAGTCTTAAACGTCAATCATACAAAGTGGAAGAGGCTAGCCTCGAATGTCAATCATACAAAGTGGGAGAGGCTAGTCTCGGACGTCAATCATACAAAGTGGGAGGGGCTAGCCTCGAATGTCAATCATACAAAGTGGGAGAGGCTAGTCTCAAACGTCAATCATACAAAGTGGAAGAGGCTAGCCTCGAATGTCAATCATACAAAGTGGGAGAGGCTAGTCTCGAACGTCAATCATACAAAGTGGGAGGGGCTAGCCTCGAATGTCAATCATACAAAGGGGGAGAGGCTAGTCTCAAACGTCAATCATACAAAGTGGGAGAGGCTAGTCTCAAACGTCAATCATACAAAGTGGGAGAGGCTAGTCTCAAACGTCAATCATACAAAGTGGGAGGGGCTAGCCTCGAATGTCAATCATACAAAGTGGGAGAGGCTAGTCTCAAACGTCAATCATACAAAGTGGGAGAGGCTAGTCTCAAACGTCAATCATCGAATGTCAATCATTCAAAGTGGAGGAGCTAGTCTCAAACGTCAATCACAAAGTGGGAGGGGCTAGCCTCGAACGTAAATCATACAAAGTGGGAGAGGCTAGTCTCAAACATCAATCATACAAAGTGGGAGGGGCTAGCCAATACAATAACTGCACGTGAAAATGCACTCTCTCGCGACACATTTTGGCCGAGAAACTACACAACGTGAACTCAAGGTTTTATGTTAGAAAGTAAATCTGTTTTTCATTTAACCTGAACGGAACTCTTGTGTTTATCCTACTCTTTTAGAAAGCTTGTGTAAGAAAAGCAATAACTGAAGGCGAATAATAAAAGGAACTATCCCAGGATTTGACGACTACGTTTTCACGTCTCACCGTCACAGTCAATTACACCTCCCAGTGTATGATTCAAGGGCACCCAACGAGTACTTTTTGAAATTCGTTTGAAACCAGTTGTCTGCAGCTTATCTAGCCATTTTAAGGCGCCTACTATGTCTTTTGACGTATTCGAGAAAGCTATTAGCTGTTCGGATTTTCTAGGTGGAAATCGCGTCAACCGAAAATACTATGGCAAAATATTCACGGCCTACGAATTTGTTAGTAGTCTAGAACATAAACAAGAATTTTCTAGCCCAAGTAACTTCATGTTGCAAAGTTTTGTGGAGGTACGAATTTTTTAGGAGTTCTTTTTTCCTTTAGGCAATTCTTTTAGGTGACCTCCATTTGCTAAAGGTTTATTCTTTCGGATTTTTGATGTCAGAATTTCTTAGAGAATGAAAATTTGTTCTCGAAAACTTTGGGTGGCCGCTTCACTAAATGGTTTGTGATAATATGTTTTTTTTCCATTCCAACCAATGTCTTTTTCCGGATCGTTCTGACTCTATTTATCAGACGAATTGCGACGTACGAATATTTTAGTGGAAACCTTTTAGTCTCCCTTTTCTTCTATAATTTTCTAGGGATTGAAAACAAATTTTCTAGCCAGTCTTTCAGAAAACAATTTTCTGGGGACAATTTTTTCAAATCCGAAAGTTTTAGGCTAACTTACTCTCCCGAACCGCTTTTCAACCGAAAACTTCGTTGGGTGCCCTTGATGATTGACGGAAGTCTATTGCCAACTTCACGTCGCGACTTTGGTCTCTCCCATTGCGTTGCCTTTATCGTCACCCTTTTTCATGGCTACGTTTGGGATAAGATCCTAATGCTCCTGTGTTATCATAAGTCATGATACAAGACATTTGTAACGACACGATTTAGCGTTTAACGAAGCTAGTTCTTGCTGTTTATTATTACCAGTCAAGCTAGTCATTTTAATAAATATTGTAATATCTGTCAACATTTCAATAATCAAGTGAACAAGTAACTCACTACTGTAAAGCTATTCAGTGTGGACAATCGCAAAGGCACCACATAGCATAGTCGGCCCAACCAAGTCAATGAATAGAATTGAGATTTTCACAGTAGCCGCGTCTACGAATAGCAGTGTCAGCGGTATTGACCAGAACGCCTCACTTCAATGTAATGAAGAGTCATTGAAACCGTCATTCTTGCATGACACCCTCTAAACAAGCACGACTAATTTAGATACAGTTTGAATAGTGCTTCATTACATTGAAGTGAGGCGTTTGGGTTAATACCGCTGACACTGCTATTCGTAGACAAATATTGTCTCCTTCGTAAACTTTAAAAGGACTGCGACCGAGTGTAAATTTCTCGAATTTAATAAAATTTATAACTTATTTTATTTTTACACTGACCCCACCATAAGAAAGATTACATCGAAATTAGTATGTTTAACGAGTTTGAAGATGTTTGAGTAAATAAAAACTGAATCAGTAAGCATTTAAAAATCACAAATACACGAGAGTTCACTCAGGAGCTAGCCTATATCATAGCGTTTTCACAAGTTGGGTTATATTTAAAACGGTTTCCCGCAATTCTTGAGTTGCAATTGGCTAAGGAATAAAATTACAAAAACGTAGCAGCAATGTTAATTGTTGTTGGTATAACAAAAGTAGCTAATGAGGCATCTTTTGTTCCGCCACGGTGCAACCCACCAATTGGCGGAAAAATAATCTAAAAATAGTCCAACTTCTGAAAACGCTGCGACACCTGTATAGGAGATATGGACACACCTGATTATGGGTTCCTGGATCAGTGTGGTTTGGGAGAACGCCGTCACCCAGAATTTTCAAACACTTCCTAGTCAGTTCTTATTTGCTCAAATATCTTCAAACTCGGTAAACATAATAATTTACATGTGGTCTTTCTTGTGGTTGGGTTCATTTAAAAAATGAAACTGATAAAATTATCATTAGTTTTGAATTCGTTTAAATTTGCACACTCGGTTTAGTCGTTTTGTAGATTGCGAACTGGCTAAGACGTGAGTGAATAATAACTTATTTCCCACACGACTCGCAAAGAGTCCAAAATCTACCAGCTGCAAAATCTGTGGGTAAAGGTTACGATATACCTTTGTAGAATGGAATGTATTTTCCTTTTATACTGCACAGATTACCGGATAAGGAATTACTTTTTCGTGAGTGAAAGTTACAATATACTGCTGGGGAATGACTTATTATTATGTTTCGATTCCCAGATCATAGGCCGAGGGACCATTTTTCACCGAGCCAAAGTAACAACATATTGCTGGTTTTCGCTTGACGTCATAGTGCCTTAAAGTGCATATAAGCCCTGGCTAATTATATTTCTTACGAAGAGACTAGAGGCCATAGACAAAGGATTCCGGAATAAAAAGTTGATTTGATTTATTTGTCATGGTGTATTGGCCGTTCAAAGTTGCCCAAAAACGTGTCTTGGGTTGCCTGTGGACGAAAATCAAGCGCGCTCAGAGCGCTTTACAAAATTGGCACTGGGTCTAAAGAATGTGATGTAAAGTGGTAAGCTGTAGTGCTACAACGCATCCTCGCTCTACAATTACCAATAATCAGTAAATGGCAAACACGCTTGAAATACCGATTATTGGTAATACTACGAGAAATCCTAACCCGAACCATAAACCAAACCCTAACCATCGGACGAGTTCGCGGGTAAACGACGGGTTCTCACTCACTAGAGCTAGGGTTCACAGGTAACAAGAAGAGAAGGCAAACGAGAGAGAAAATTTGTTTGAGCGCTCCTACTCGGGCTCGAACTCGTAATCGTTTGCGTGTTGTGCTTGGCAGTGCAGGCGTCACGACCACTACACTAAAAAAGCCAATTACTGATTATTGGTAATTCTAGAACGAGGATATGTTGAGTGCTAAGTGTGCAAAACGCGTCATCTCTCTTAGATTGACTATTATCATCAATTGTCAAAATCGCTAGAATTGATTATAATCATCATTCTAAGACAAACCCTAACCATCGGACGAGTTCACGGGTAAACGACGGGTTCTCACTCACCTAGAGCTAGGGTTCACAGGTAAACAAGAAAGGAAGGTAATCGAGAGAAAGAATTTTTTTGAGCGCTCCTACGTATACTCGGGCTCGAACTCGTAGCCGTTTGCGTGTAGTGCTTGGTAGTACAGACGTCATGACCGCTACACTAAGCGCGTCTACCGCCGTTCGGTAGACTGGTTTTGACCTCGAGGCTAAATTGAGGATTATAATCAATTCTAGCGATTTTGACAATTGATGATAATAGTCAATCTAAGGGAGATACCGTGTTGGTGTGCACGCCCTACGAGGGAAAGAGAAAAAATCTCTGACCCAAGTCCCACTTGGGTGATTTTATATCATAACTACATTGGCACTGGGTCTAGTTTGACGTCATCAACAGAACACGCTCGATGCGCAATTGCATGAAACGCCTTGCCGAATAAAGCTCTTCGAAACGTTTAGCGCGATATTATAATTTTTTCTCTACCTTTTAAGGTCTAAGCTTTAAAAAAAAGCATAATTGGCCAGGGCTTATATGCACTTTAAACAATAGATTCCTCGTTAGCTTCTTTTGTTGGGGCACCAACATGGCCGCCATCCCCTTTGTCATTTGAATCTCTGGGGTTCGAGTGAAAACCAGCAATTGGTAGAGCTGAATATATTTCCTTACTTAGCGGCACAGGCCACAGGATATAGGGCATAATTTATTGAACGATATCCTCTTGTAATAAGAGTTCGTCTCGCAAGTGTTATTATTGGTTCTCAGGAACCGTCTGCAGGTGATTTTCTTGTCTTCACATGCTACAATGAGAAAAGGACGCGCTATTAGAACTGGTTCAACAGGACAAAACCTGAACTGGATCAATTTCGATTGCTAACACAAGACTTTTACATCGGAATTTTGTGTTTAGGCAGTCGACTAAACCAGTATTTAAAAAGGTTTTGGAAATTTGGCATTATTTGGCGTTTGAAAGCACGAGGTCTGCATGAGAACTTTGCAATTTGTCGTTGCTGTAATTACCAGATTCAAGACTTAAGAAATTAAAGAAATGGTTTATATAGGTTTGCGGTATCAAGGAAGTCATGTTCACGATCTTGCAGAAAGACGCTTGCACGATTTCCATAAAAATGTTTTATCCAGAGTTTTATCCAGAAAATGCATGTCATGCACCTCCCTCTAAAACAGTTACTGCCATTGCCGCGATATTTCTTGTTTCCATATCTACTTACGTGGACATCGACCGTTAACTGCTACGTTTCCATCCCAGCAACATTTCTGATTAGGATGTTTTTTCTCGCAAATTTCCTGAGGCGGAGCGAGGGCATCTAAAGAAATAGAAAAACGCGAAGATCAAAAGGACGGTATATCTGCGCGTGTACATGTACATAATAAAAACGAGTTTTCCCTTCCCTACCCTACAATACTTGTAGACAATTCTGAAGTATTTTTTGTGTACTGTTTAATAAACGAGCAGCAGTGTTTTATCAGATATAAAAATGCGAGGGCGTAGCTTTTTAGATCTGATAAAACACGTGCTGCGAGTTTATTAAACAGCTTCAAGCACCTGGGTGTATCTGCAAGTACCCGTTTTCAGAATCCAATTAAGTTCCGGTTTATAGAGGTGTAATATTCTGTCAACAAGTAATTTAGTATTTAATCAGAGCTCTGCCTCTGGCATTCTTACTTCTCTGATACAGTACGGGCCGGTTTTGAATTCCTTTATTGTAAGAAACGTTTTATTCCGTGTTATTGAACCGGAAATCTGCTCCAAAGTACGGGACGCAAAGCGATTTACAGCCACGTTTAGGTTAACGTTCTTTAAACTAGTAAGTTCCGAAGCCTGGGATACACTACTGAATCGATTCAGCTACGCCGGTTTAGGTTTTAACTCAGTATCGATAAGCTCCGATTCCCGGGACGCAAAGCGATTCATCCACGTTTAAGTTAACGTTTTTAAAACTAGCAAGTTCCGAAGCACGGAACGCAACGACGTTTAGGTTTTAACTAGTTAGTAGTAAGTTTTCCCTCGCTAGCAGACGTCTCTCCGTTTGGGGAGCCGGAGGTGACCAGAGGCGAAAGTAGAGCGATATCGGCTAATTTAACTTGTAAGTTAGATAAATGTGCTATTACGGTAACGTAAAACAATTTCAGCGAACTAATGCTGCGGTCAGACTCGCGCTAGAGCTTGGAGTTCAGCATGCTTGCTTATGAGATACTTGAGCAAATGCTAAAATTCGAAGCAAGCATGTTGCGGTCAGATTAAAGATCAGCGCTTGCTAGTTTCAAGGTGTTAACAGAATCCTGTCAGAATGAGTATTCTGATTACTTCCACTCTCCAGACTGTCCTATGCACTGGGAAATTCAGCGAGGTACTTGGCGATGAATTATTTGGGAATGGATGTTGAGAGTAACCGCGGAGAGTGTCGAAACTGTTCCTTAAAGGCAGACTGGGACTGTTGTCCAAAAGAAATGGAGCGGGATTTATTACAGACGAAAGTGGTTGGCCCTGAATATTGCAGACAGCCATCTCATTCATCATAGCAGCTGGAACGAAAGGACTTGGGCTTCGAGACATTTCAAGACAGTATAGAGAAGTGGTAATGAATTGTTACAACTGTGCTCGTATTGCTGTTAGAAACCAGAGAATACAGTATTTTGAGATCACCGCTTGTCAATTTTTAGCCGTCAATTCAGCAACGCATTTTATAGGTTGAACAACGAAATCCAATTACTTTTATTTGCCTAGCGCAGCCCTAGCGTGGTACAGACCAGGCTTGAGCTACGCTTCGGTCTCTTTGTAGTTTTATTTACCTAGGCATCGGTTTTCCATTAAGCAGAAGCTGCCGTGCTTGGTCGGTCACATTCGCCAGCGTGCTAGGAATGTGCTAGGTAAACAGAAATGAGCCAAGCAAGCACGGTTCTAGCGCGAGTCTGACCGCAGCATAAGTCAGTTACATCACAGTAACTTAGTAAATGTCTGAAATAAAGTCTGTTAATGAGTGAACAATGTCTCTTAATTATTAGCAGTGGGTTTCATCTCAACTCTGATCTAAACTCAAAGGGAATGACAAAGACAGGCCACAGTTTGATGGCTCATGTTCTCTGTTTATTTTCTGTTCTTAACTTTTTAACACTACAAGAAACAAAAGAACCATTTCAATAGAAAACGGCGGATTATAACGCCTAATTCTCAGAGGCGTGAAGACTCAGCTTGAGCGAAATTAAAATATGAAAAGAATGCGGGCAAGTTGCCCCGCATTCCTTAGAGGTACTTGCAGATACACCCCGAAGCGCCTCTCATGTTAATGAACCATTGGACCTTTGTATTCAGAACGCCATGCAAATATTTGAGTAATCACCGCATCTCAAGGGAAGTATATGAAGAAATTATCATACTATGTTCTTTGTTTGGCTTGCTTCAAGCGGACGTTTCGCAATGCTGAAAGCATTGTGGCAAAGAACAAGCTAGGGCAAGAAGAACCTGCACTTGAAGATTTGGTGTCGTGGTTGACATCGATAAAGTTCAAGACTTGGAAAGCGATGTGACTGATATGACGGCATACTCTAATGAAGAGGATGTTTGTAAGTTTAATGCACGTTTTTATTATTTTACGGCTTTGAGTTTGGTTTAATAATTGGGCTCTACTTCGGTGTAAGAACCTCACAGACTGCGTCACAAAACTCTCTTTGTTAACTATGAATAATTTGGGACTTAGAATATTTCCCGAGCAAATGAAGCGGCACTTTCACTGCGCTCAGCGTAGGAATCGAACCCAGGAAAATAAGATTTATAGAACGACTGACCAACCCTATCCTAACCGCAATCGTTTTTTCACATATTTATATCCACTAATGATAGTAGCTGCATAAATGATAGTATTATAGTATTCAATACACTATAATAGGAGATATTGTAGTAGAGTCTACGAATAGCAGTTTCAGCGGTATTGACCCAAACGCCTCACTTCAATGTAATGAAGCGCTATTCAAACTGTGTATCTAAATTAGTCGTGCTTGTTTAGGAGGGTGTTGGTGTCGTGTAAGAATGATGGTTTCAATGGCGCTTCATTACATTGAAGTGAGGCGTTCGGGTCAATACCGCTGAAACTGCTATTCGTAGACTCAACTACAATATCTCCTATTGTAATACGACTACTCGCCGAGAGCGAGAGGGCATGGTCTCTAGGGAATGGTTCTTACACCGAGGTAAAGCCAAATAATTGGGACTAAACAGTGGCTCGGTAAACAAGTAATGGTAGTTGGATAACTTCATTTAAAAAATATATCGGTAGTCTGCTGATATTAATAAATTTAGTGCTAAATTGATTACCTAGGTACCTTATCATCGGTGTACTTTTTGCTATCTTTGGGTCTTTATCAGTGAATTCTTAATTAGGATGAAACCTTTATATAAAGATTCACCTTAATTTAGAATCTTTATATAAAGATTCATCCTAATTAGGATCCCAAAATTAGAACAGAGGTACACGTATTTTAAGTACCTAGATAAGCAATTAGCATACCATTATTTTGATCAATTAACCCCATTTTCCCATAGGACTGAAGTCAAATCCCTCCGCGGGCTTTTTAGAATGATGAGATTTTATCAGGTATAAAGGAGAATGCACGTGACTGATTGGACAATATTCTCAATAATTATGCATGAGTTTTTGAATTAAGGTTTAAAGTTTTTACATTTTCCGAGTTGAAGTACTGTTTAAAACACGAACAGCAGTGTTTTATCAAGTTTAAAAATTCGAGGGCGAAGGCCGAGAATTTTTAGACTTGATAAAACACGTGCTGTGAGTGTTTTAAACGGCTTCAAAAACGCTTTAAGAATGCAATGAAAGAAAGACGCACATCTCAAGGGAATGGTTACTTAATGAACCATTGAACCTTTGTATTCACAACGCCATGCAAAATATTCGAGTAATCACCGCCTGCAATTACGAACATCTCAAGGGAATGACATGAAGAAATTACCATACTATGTTGTTTGAAGCCGCGTTTCGCAATGCAAGTAGAATCTGCACTTGAAGGATTTGGTGTCGTGGTTTACCTCGATAAAGTTCAAGACTTGGAAAGCGATGTGACTGACATGACGGCAGACTCTAAATTTTTGACTCCGGCACAAAATATGTAAGTTTAATGCACGTTTTTTATAATTTTACGGCTTTGAGTTTGGTTTAATAATTGGAACTAAACAGTGGCTCGGTAAACAAGTAATGGTAGTTGGATAACTTCATTTTAAAAATATTATCTGTGTATCTCGGTAGTCTGCTGATATTAGTAAATTTGGTGCAAAATTTATTATCTAGGTACCTTATGTTCCGTGTACTTTTTGCTATCTTTGGGTCTTTATCAGTGAATTCTTAATTAGGATGAAACTTTATATAAAATTTCATGTTCATTAATATTCTTTATATAAAACGTTCATCCTAATTAGCAATTCAGTGAGAAAGCTGAAACATCAATAGAAATTCCATTGTCTCAATCATTAACCCCGTTTCCCTCTGGGACAGAATTCAAATCCCTCCGCGGGACTTTTAGAATGATGAGATTTTATCAGGTATAAAGGAGCATGCACGTGACTGATTTGCTTCATCTGATTGGACAAAATGCTCATTAATTATTCATGAGTTTTTGAAGTAAAATTAAAGTTACTATATTGACGCGACATGGTTGACAATTAAGTCAAATAAGAAGCGATGTTCTCTTTCCTTTTTCTTTTCTTTTCATCCTTAATAAATATAAAGCTGGTTATTTATCTCTGAAGGACAAAATAGTTTTACCTTTCTGTCAGTATGAAAATGTTATGCTAATGGTACTGAATGATTTAAGTGCTTACTTACTTTCGCAAGTGTTGCAGGAGTAGTAGCAGTGCTTTAACGCGAGGTTGTATTTACAAGCGTACTCTGTCAGTTTCCCTGCCTTCTTTGCTTTTTTGCACGATCCAAGGGGCATATCGTAGCAAAGCCTATCTAAAGAACATACAAAGCAACAAAGTTAGGTTGTTCCATGGTTGAATTGTCTTGGGCATTTGGTTAAATATATATCTCAATTAGGTTTTTTTTATCGTCTGTTTATATACGACGAATAAGATGTAGCCAAATGTCAAAGACATTTGAAAAACGCTAAAAGTTGTTCCTTTGTAATCCATATGTACTCTAACCCAGAACAACAAAGACACTAGCTAAACCAGTAAAACCTGTTTAACCTTTTCCACCCGTTCCATGGTGGCCCAGGACTCGCCCAAGACATTCGCTAACTAAATGACTTCACTTCGTATATGAGATGTACAACAGCCAGATGATGATGTATAGCTAGAACAGACCTTTTAATAAACGTGAATGATAAACACGGCGTTTTCACGCCGGGCACAAATGATCGTAAAAACGGCGGGTTTTATATATATTTGTAAAATTCATTAATAATTCATAAGGGAACTAGCCAATCCCATGTGCTGAATGACATCACATGATCGCCTCTGTATACCCACGTAGAAACCTGATTAATAAAACATCAGGTTCTGTATCGATATAAAGACCCCATGGTCCGCGATACAGATCCCATGGTCCGTTATAGCTCTAGTAGTATTCTGTATCAGGTACAGAATACTAGCTAAGCTAGTGAGGGAAGTCTCACGACCGATCACTGACTGCCCCTATCCCGGGACGGGTGAAATGACAAAGTACATCTGCTCTCTTATTATGTACACACCATCTATTCCATGTGGGACCTGTTTTTCTGCATGCTACGCTCTGCTCTCTTATTGCATACACATTGTCTCTTCGATGTGGGATATGTTTTTGTGAGAAACTAATTCATCCCACATCGATAGCAGGGTGGAAGAAATCAAAGGTTAAAATTTTATGTTGTGCATATCAATGGATTTTAGTTATCTATTCATTTCACAAGTAAGATAAAATATTCGCTGTATGGGCTTTACAATGGGCGGCGAGCCATTGTAAATGCCCATACAGATCTCTCGCTCATATTTTAACTACTACTTAAAAGTTTTCGGCATAGAACAATGAATTTTGGTAGGTGTATAAAGGAGTGTAAACAAAACATAGTCTGATAAGTTAAGCTAATATAACCATCATTATGACGTCACAATGACGTCATATCCTTTTCTAATAGGTTTCTTATAACTTTTTATTACCTCTAAGAACGTTTTATTACCTCTAAGAACGTTTTATTATATCTTTTTTAAATCTTTTGTTCATGAGAATGAAATTATCGAAAACCCGTTCTCGATCGGTTGAAGTAAACAAAAGTTATTAAAGTTTGAATTTTGGTAATTTTCCCGCCAAAAATTGGCATAAAACCATTTATGAAAATGTCGCTTGTTTTAACTTTTACAATTTGAAATACTGGTGCATCATATTTGGCACAATAATATAGCTCTTTAGTAATAACGTGTTCTTTTTAGAATTTAGAATTTTTGAGTATAACAGCTCATAATTGAAGCCCTATTTTTCGTATACGTCATTATGACGTCATAAATATATTTGTGTACCCTCAGAAAATAGCCAGTTCATTTTTTTGGGAATTTTATCAATGAAATGCATTTGGCTAACACTCACAAGTCATAGTATTCTCTTTAATAATATTTTTATAGTCGGCAATGTTATTTAAGCTTGAAGTATGACGTCACTAATAATGACGTCACAAAAACAATAAATCATCCATAACTTTGAATATATTTATCGTAGAAAGTTCAAATTTTCGCCAAATGAATATATTTCATAAAAGCTTTCTGATGACGTAATATTTTTGAAACGTGTTTTAAAGGTTAATTTTCACCAAAAAAGGAGGCATCCAGTATGACGTCACAACAACGTCACAATACAGAAACAATTGTCCCGAAAAATAGAGTCTTACTTTGTTACCAACCTGCCAACATTTCGTCAAATTTAGAGTAGAAGTAATTTAATCTGAGATTATGCATTTGAGAACGTATTCTACACTACAATAATACTCTGAAAGAAGGCACTTATATATTGGATATTTCCAATGTGAACACGCGACTAATTATCATACATAGTTATCCTGTATTAAGGTAATCATTAGTTTGATTGGCTAACTTGTGGAATAATGATTGCTGATACGCATTGCTTGGCCTGATACGGAGTGAGTATATTCCAAGATTAAGGTGTATATCATTAGTTTGAATGACGAATGTGTGGAATACTGATTGCTGATTACGCACTGCTTGATATCCAAGATTGAAGCAAGACATCATTAACCCTTTGGAACCTAGACGCGTATGAGCTCAATTGATTAAATCCAGAGCGCTAACTCAACCCTCCCCCCTCAGTTCACGTTTGGCTCGCCCGGGGTAGTTAAATACTGCTGACTTTTTAAGCCGAGGGCTCAAACGTTTTCCACAATGCCACTCGGGAGAATTCTGTAGACTCGTCGACGGTAGGTATGGCTTCTTCTGTAGGGTTTCCAATGAAATATCTGCTCTAATTTTGGAGAAAAAAGCCACTGTAAGAGAGCTAGAGGACATAATTAAGTCTGAGGACGGCTGAAAAGTACTTGGCTTGCTTTTAATAGGCTTTGTGAGGGGATTTCACAGGGTTTTTCTGTTGTGTTTCTGCTTTGAGACACATCAAAAAAATATTCAATGAAATCCTTGAAATTCTATAGTTGGTGAGCTTTTTCCCCTGCTATTAGGATGTGTTTTTGTAACTTTAAAGCAACGGCCTGGGTCCAAATCACCGCTCTTGGTTGCAGAGGCAAAATACTTTTATTTAACCCTACAGGAGTCCCAGAGGGGGTCCCCCTTGTGATTTTTTTACCCAGCATGCAATTGGAGGTGGGAGCAGGCATATGTGATCGAGTGAAATGCAGTATAAACATGGCGTGGTTCACAGTCGCTTGGTATGATTTGTGCAAACAAACCTGGTGGCTGGAACGATTAAAGAAGGTACTGTAACGACTGAGTGTTGAATCTGTGTTTTCTTTTTATTTCAAGTGCGAATGGGAAGGGTTTCTTGAACCGATTTTTAGCTCCTCAAACTTCGCGAAAATCGGAAGAAACGAAAAACGATCTCCAAAACAAATGATTTTTTCTCCAAAGTGGGAGAGCCCTGGTACAGCTGTGGCTTTGAAGTCATTCATCCCTTGAAATAATATCGCAACATAGTATTTCTAGCATGTCTAGGTTTGATGCAATATTTTTTCCAACTGCATGCCTCATTTTGGCCGGTTTGGGCCTAGAGAACTGACGACAACCCTTGGTTACAATTCAATCAATGGAGCTCTCACATAACAGAAACAATATAGTAGAGTACTAAAAAGAGAGGAATTATTATTAATAAACAATTTAAAGAGGAAATATTGTACAGAACGTGTTAAAGGGTGTAGTAAACATAACAAGGTACTTACTGGCACAGGAAGACATATCGCCATTTACTGCTATCGATCCATCTGGACAGCATCTATTACCCGGCTTGATACATTCTAGATAAAATTAACATTGAATGAATCGAATACGATCTGAAGGACATAACATACACCATGCACACAACTAATCATAACTATATGTCCGGGCTGGTCATTCGATAAATAGATAATCGATAAAAATCGAAAAAATCGATAGCAATTAGTTAAATGTGTCGGAATTCGATAAAAATCGAAAACGGGATATCTTGTGAGTGATCGATAATTATCGATTTTTCAATTACTGTTATCGATTTATATAATGAATTAATCATTTATACTAAGAAAACAACGTTTTAACTTTGCGAGCCTGTGCATGGATATTTTATTAAAGCATGTTGCTATTGTTAAATATTAAATATTCTTATAAACATTATTTTTACATCGCTAAACGCTAATTTACATTTACACTTCAGGCGAGACGTTACAATTCTGACCATAACGAAACTATCTATGTCTTTTATTATCAAATCATTATTTCATCAAATAGATTTATTGGATATAGTTCTGTGCTTTTTGACTAAACAGAACTAAACGTACTGTATCAACACTGTACATGGCAACAGCCGGGCAACTTCATGCTGAGAAATTAAATTGAACTGGAGCTAAGGCCAAGTTTCGAAACAATTTTCAATATGTTGCATTGTTTCCAGCACGCCATTCATAAGTGAAACTTTTGTAGCCATGGAAATCACGTTAATAATCAACTGTAAGATGATCTTATAAATGTACAATACAATAATAATAATGATAAACTTGACGACAAAGGAAACACTAAAGTATTGCGATAAAATCGGTAGTAATCGATATCAGCCGATAAAATCGATCATGTTACATGTAAATACTGGCAAAGTTGTGATAATCGATTTTTACCGATTGATTGATAAAATCGATATCGTTTACTGGGTAATGATTATCGAGTGATATCGCTTTATCGAACGATTTTCCGATATCGATTTTATCGATTTACCAGACCAGGCTATGTCACAATTAAACCTTCCGTTGTTCAACTACCTTTCAACAATAAACATATATTAAGCAATTATTGGATTAGGTTGAGCATGATAGCGAAAATTATCAACACCTCGGTTGATAACACAGACCGAGGTCTTGATAGTTTTCGCTATCATGCGAAAACCGAATTCAATAATTAACTATAATTGTTTTATTATACATTTTAAGCTCAAGTTTTAGCAAAACAAAAAGATATCGAAAACGAAGCTAAATGAAATGCCGTATAAAATTGGTTTAGTAGTAGTAGTAGTTTATTTACCCACGTAGTCACTAATGAGCATAAGCTCGTTTACAATGTGTACGTGCAGTCAACTAATTAAGATAGAGGATGAAAATTTGATATTAAATTCTAAGAATACAATCAATGTTTGCTTATTTACAATTAGATAATACTAGTAATATTAATAACAACACTATAATGATATCAATAACAACAACAAAAAATAATAAATATTAATAAATGTAGAGTATTTCAAATATCGCGCTTGCAGGGTAAAAAGTATAGTAGGTAACACACATGCTAATAGCACCATGTGCTATTGATGATAACGCAAGTTTATCTATTTCAGACTTAAAAATAATCGGGGAAGAAATAATGCGCAATTCGTTAGGTAGGCTATTCCATAGCCTAACTATTATGTACGTAAAAGAATTATGAAAATACTTGGACTTATAGTTTGGCAACTGAAGAATCATATCACCCCTAATATTATATGTGCTAGCCCGGAAAGAAAAGAATTGTTTTATATATTTTGGAGCTATGTTGTGGACACATTTGTGTAGCAATAGCAGAGACTGGATGTACCGGCGGTGCTCTAAGGGCTTAAGCTCAACCATGTTCAATAAGCTATCATATGAAGTAGTTTTTGCTAGTTTCAGCAATGTTCTGATGGCGTACTGGTTAGTCAGCTCGAGTTTATTGGATAGGCCAGGAGTTATGCCAACTGGAACTGTGGAACAATACTCTAGGTGTGGTAGAATAAAAGCCTTATATATTCCTACCATAACTTCAGTTGGGATAAAGTTCCTAACCCTCCTCAACGTGGCTACTTTAGCATTAACCTTATTTGAAATCAACTTCACTTGCTGTTTAAAAGTAAGGTTACTGTCGATAGTTAGTCCGAGAAGTTTGATGTTATTAACAATGTTTAAAGGTGGACCATTTATTTCTGTGAACAACTGGTAAGGTATGTGCTCCCGTCCCAGAGGCAAGACTTTGGTTTTGGTGTCATTGACTCTGAGATAGTTGCTGTTAAACCATGAAATCAGTAAGTCTAGGTTATTTTGTACAATGACTTGTAACCTGACTGGGCATTGATGAGCACAATATTCTGTCGTGTCGTCAGCATATAGCCTCAGAGAGACGTCACTAATGAAAAAGTTTAGATCGTTTATAAAGAGGTTAAACAATAATGGGCCCAGGATAGGGCCCAGGATAGAGCCCTGAGGCACTCCGTGTTTAACTGTTTGGAACTCTGAGAAGTCACTTCCAATCCTCACCCGCTGTTGTCTTTGAGTGAGGTAGGACCGGATCAAAGAGACAGCGTCATTGGAGAAACCGTAGGCCTTAAGCTTGGTGATGAGGAGACTGTGGCTTATTGAATCAAATGCCTTTGAGAGATCAATTGCAACGGCGACAGCACATTGACCATCATCCAGGGATCTTCTGAAGTCCTCAGTCATTTTCAGGAGAGCCGTGCCGCAAGAATGGCCCTTAAGGAATCCTGACAGATTGTCCGAGAGTATTAGTTGAGCATACTCAAACATCTGATTGTATTTTATCTTCTCCAGTATTTTTGATTTTGTTTGTTTGTTTGTTTACGATTGACTTTCTGGTTCAAGCTGATGCCTTTCTTTATTATTCGGAGCTAAAAATTGCAATTATTTTACGAGTTTAGGAGAAAGGAATGACTAGAAACCTAGCTGAGCGCTTAAAATGGCTCAAAATAACGAAATAATTGCCCATTCTTTCTAGCGTAAAATTGTCGTATTTGCTTATCATCGAGCGCTAAGTATTGTCTGCCAGCAGATAATATTGTACGCATGCGCACTTAGTGCTATAGCTAGCTATCGAGAATTAGTTGCGTGTTCTCAGCCAATGAGAATCGAGATGTGAGTAAAATGTATAATAATTCCAGTTAGCGAATATCTAACAATTATTCTCTGTAATAGAGTTGCATGGAGAAGGGTAGAACATTTACCGCGCTGCGAAGAATGAAAATTCGTCCGACAATGGTATAAGCTAGCAAACTACTTTCAATAGAATTGGCAATAAGTTAAATGGTAAATCAAGGTGGAAAAATTACCATCAAATATCTCAGACATCGAAGCACCAGCGAGGCACAACAGAATGGCGACTGTAAACTTCATGATGAAACTCGTCTGGTTGAATGATGTTACTTGTGTAGCGTGCCGGCCGAACACTCAAGGTTTAGTTTAAAGCTCAACTTTATTGTGCGAGGACCACAATCACTACTAATTTTAACAACAGTACTACACTAATATATACTATTCATACAGGAAAGGTGAACATGGATTACTCACCGGAATTTCTAGTTACAATGTTTCTATATTGATATGTTCTGTATATGTAAAGAAGCGGAACAACATCCTGCGCTGGAAGGGAAAGGAACTACATTCTATTCATGTCTATTTAAAACGTATTTACATTTCTAGAACATATCTGTAACATCAATTAAGGACCCGTTTTTATCGGGAGGGGGAGGGGGAGGGGGAGGGGGAGGGGGAGGGGGAGCGGCGGTGGATTTGAAGGCTTTGTTCCCCAAATGTTGCAAGCACCCCTCCCGTTTGAATAATTTTTAACATGACCCCCTAAAAATCTCTGATTTTTGTCTGATACTCCCCCTCCCACGTTACAAGTAGATCTTACAGTATGTTTGAAACTATATTTTGTCCAGATTACCCCCCTTATAAGAGTTCATATTTTAGCTAAGCCCCCTTTAAGAGCCGTTTTTTATGGATGACCCCCTCAAATCCACCCCCGTCCCGATAACAAATAAACGGTCTCTAAAGTGTAAAGTGCCACTACGATAAAATTTTGACGTAAACTGTAACAATGTCTTAGTATATTCATAAAGTAGAGTTGATATATTATTACCAGTTCAAATCGTTTTACGATACGACGGCAGGAAGTCTTATATTTAACTTCGATTATTGAATCTAAACGTCCGCCATTACTGGAGCTGAGGCCGTTCCCTTTGTTCAGCTTTAAACAAAGGTTTATTCAGCGCTCGCCTGCAGAACACAACGCCTGGAGGCAGATTTCTACTAAAAACATCTTCATGTACACAAGAGAAAGTTATATTTATCTTTGCGAGGTTGGCTACTTTTTTATGTACACTACTGTTTCGCGCGCGACGTGGTTGTCGTGTTGAGTGTATGACATCACTTCCGCTGAATAATGAGAACGGCTTCCAGTAATGGCGGACTCTCCTAAAATTTTGTGGTTTAACTTGCCCATTTGTGAATATTTTTTATTAGTTTGGGTATTTCTACCACTGATTGACCTATTGACACTGAAAAAGTGGCCAATCGAAATGGTAAATTTTCGTCGTAGCTAGTGGCACTTTAACACTTTCATATTACGTTACCTAACGTATAAAATCGAGTATCACTACACTACCCCCCCTCGTACGATCGTAGCCTTTCACGAGGCTGGGAAACTATATCGGGTGCATGTGAAACCTGGGGTGCCGGAAGTGCTTTCGAGTATAGGACAAAATACGTTGAACCTTTGGGTGCATAGTAGCTTCAGCTAATCGTGATGAAAAACGAAATATTTATCTAACTGTGATCTGACGTTAACTTGTCCCAAATGAAGTGAGCTACAACAGTAACTGAATGGAACTGAGACGGGTCGTAATAACGGTTTGACGAAGAGTAATACAGTACCGTTCGAAACTTGTATTCTGATTGCACCATTATACTGTCGTTCTATTGTTTTTGTACTGCACGTTATAAAGGTTAGGGTGTTTTGTATTGTTGCTCAAGTAACTTAAGGCCTGGATTTTCGTCCTTAACAGACCCCCAGCAGGGATTTGAAAGATCTTCAATTCTGTCGATATATTTATATGTAAGTTGTCCAAAATATGAAAATACCTAATATTTGACTTTCTTAATCAGATGGAAGTCTCCTTTAGTGTCACGTGACATTTCCCAGTTGATGACGTCATAAAACGAGTTCTTTGAAATGGGGGAAGTTTACACAGGAAAATTTGGATTTGTTTTGCTATCACACTGCTTAAAATGACAATTGCATTGCATTTGCGCCTTTTAAGGTGGTATCGGTCACTTATATTATAAGATATTTTACTATTTACTATGTCACGTGACCTGTTTCCTTTAATCAATTACTTCCGTTATGATCTGGACATGATTAATAGGCGCATCGTTCAAGCCCTTATTATGACTAATAGAAGAATGAAGAAAAAAGATTCATTTAAGTTCACTTTCCGTACCCCGTTTTTGTCCCAAGGTTTCAACCGTTAACGGTCGTTTTCAAGTCACGTGATACCACTTTGAAAGATACAGGTAGTTCATATTGTTACAAATACCGATAACAAACAGCCTACCGAGTTTCACAAAGATTGGATGGAAACCTCCCTTTAAATAAAAATATGTCAAATGAACAGGCGAGTCAGGCCTTAATATGCTTGAGTGGGTAAGCCAATGCTGTGGCTCCTTTCGAGCGGTACAGGCCGGCTCTTGACGAACCGTCTAAGAAATAGTCAGGCTCTCAGCTCCTGATAAGGGTACCGGAAGTCATTTTTTTAGAGGAAGTGCGGATCTCAGAATGGATGTTGTATGGAATAATATAATCACCGGAAGTCATCTGTCAAAATTAAACACCGGAAGTAACTATGTAAAATAATGATGTATATATATTATATATACTGAGGCGTTTTACCAGAAGGTCTGGCTCGAATCGTACGAGTCGACTCGACCCGTCATGAAGGCTAGACGAGCCCTCTTACGGGAAGTCAGATCGTGAAACATGGATGCGTATGGGTGACGAATTGATTCAAATCGTACGACTCGACAATACAATACATTATCTTTTAATCTTATATTTCAGCCAATCAGAGCTCAGTTTTACTATGCACTAATACAGGGCGGTATTTCATGGTTTTTCTATGAAATACAGAGCGGTATTTCATGGCTAGATCAGGCCAATCAAAATGCAGGAAATTTCGCGCTATTTCTTTATCATCCAATAAGAATTCAAGATTTTGAATATATAATTAGTCTTCCGCGTCCGCCACTCGAAACGTTTGTTTTCCGGCGAGAAAATTCACCGTCTAACGTCCGGTAAGTTACTTTGTTTTCGTGATAAATCTTCCCGTAAATTTGTTATTTATAGGATAATATGGTTATTTCGTGGTTTTCTATGGAATACTGGCGGAAATTTCACTAACGGCGCGTTGTAAACCAAATAATACTGACAAATTTCTCGTGAAATATTCGCCCGTATTCCATAGAAAACCATGAAATAACCAGTAAATATACGTTTATTTCACTCAAAACAAAAACGAATAAGGAATTTAACAATAATTACTGAGTAGGCAGGACTTGAATAAACCAAAGGGTTATCGAGTCAGTAACACCTTTACAAGCAGAAGGTCTAGGGACAAGACTAGTTCTTGCATTAACAAAACAATATTAACAATTAACTAATAAGATAAATGAAGTATATCGTAAGATAAATTAGGAGAGGAGTTTAAGTAGCTCTAAATAGTAATTGGGTAGAGTTGAAAATATTAGTGAATTCTACTGTGGAACATTCCGGGGCGATCGCGGACGATGCTTACGACAGATTTAGTGGAAGAAGTGCAGCGATACGAATGCCTGCACGATAAATTTAGTAAGGACTACCAAAACAGGCAGATTAGAGAAAACTGATGGTCCAAATTGGCTGAAAAGTTCAACATGACGGCCGCAGAAGCCGATAAAAAGTATAAAAACACTCGAATTTCTTATGGCCGATACTTGGAAAAGCGCAAAATATTAAAGCGATCCATCTGGTTCGGGAAGAGATGCCGTGCCTATCCCGGGCGAGTTTGCGAATTTGGAGTGGCTAGACCAATACATTAGCCACAGGAGAAGCATTACATTGACTGCCATTATGTATCGAGTTTGGCGCCAAGATAAGTATTGTTGAACTCAGTCCGGCGGCGCGATCTTATGGAAACCAGGAATCGCAAGGATCGTCTGGAATCGTCCCGATCGCTTGGCAAATTCTGAAGCGACAGAGACGATCCTTACGACAGAGACGATTATATGGAAACCGGGCTTAAGATTCGATGAGTAAATGAAGTGCTTGGCAATAGTCAAGATTTGATTTAATGTGTCTAAATATTGACATTATGTCAAGAGATAGCGTTTCTTTGAATTAAAGATTGATCGACTCCATATATTAAAAGAACTCCAAAAGGTTGCAGCGCATGAACAATTGTAAAGGATATGTTCAATCGTTTGTTGATTGTGGCAAATAAAGCATTCATCATCAATTACCATTTTTGCTTTGAAAAGAGAGGATCTTGAAGGGAGAATGTTGTGAAATATTTTAAATTGGAAAATACTTAGTTTTGTTTCTTTATACACTCTAAAGGGTAACACGTAGTAACAGCACAAGTCATCTTTGAAAATGTCAAAGTTATTAATCTTTCATCACCACCTATTCCAGTTCTTGCTGTTTTCCTAGTTATTCCGGTCATGACGAGCCTGCAGTACGTCAGCGATTTTCCCTGTGAATACACTTATTTTCACATACCGAGACGCTTTTCACACTGACATTATTCATACGATACTTAAAATCTTTCTGAAAGTTGTAAATAGTAGGTACGTCGGACATTTGGAAAAAGTGTATTTATTCTCCTGAGGTTGAAATTGTGAGTTAATTTATTTTGGTTTTCGCGCGAAAATATTACCGAAAGTAAAATTTCTCATAGATTTAACTGGACCAAATGCACAGTTTAACAGCTATCCCAGAGTTCTATGCGGGAATAAATAGAGGGGAAATCGAGGAAGAAATCGGTACCAAACACGGGAGAATTTGCTTCATTTTGAAGCGATTTCGATTAAACTTTGTGGACGTGGATTCTTCAACTGGAAGCTCGCTTAACACAACGATGCGATTTTCAGTCCAAAAACGCAAGGTAAATTGCCCTATTTTATTATGACGTCAAAACAATCTGTTGTTTGACAGCAAAGCATCATGGTCTTGAGAAGGGGATAAAAGTACATGTACTAAAATACAATGGATGTCGCGAATAAACATATTTCACGGACAGAAAATAGAGATGTAAGCCACCAAATTCAGTAGATTTATTAAGATAAACATAAATTCTTATTATATTGGAAAAAAATGAGCTAATTTGAAGGAAAGCGATCCTTGGCAGATCAGCTTTATTTCGTATGTCTATTGTTAAGAGTGTTTTGACTTCCTAAAATGGCGGCTGTTTATAATGTAACGTCATAATGAAATAGAGCAATTGCGGCAAATCTGAAGGCCTGAATGTTTGGATACCAGCTACTGGGCTCTTCAAACACAAGAACCCACCACGGCATATTGAATATCTATGAAAGGCATTGAGGTATGGAGCTTTCAATATTTCATGAACGTGTGTTTTCGTAATAATTAACAGTAAATGTGTGCGTTCGCTGTACCAACATGGAGCAAAGGTAAAATCATTCATCGCAAACTGGGTAAAATCATTCATTTGTTGTTTATTGTAACATAAACTGGAAGAGGATAGCTAGCAAAATGTATCGGCGGCGGTCCGGAAAATTTGAAATGAAGATTACATTTGTTTGAAACGGTGAAAATGGGATTTATGCTTCATACATTCTTTGTAAAATTGTGGCCATTTTGAAACACTATCCATGGCATTAACCGCTTACGTAACGTGGGCGCGCAGCCGTAATAATCGCCGATGTTTGTGCGGTTGGTGGATCATAGTGCTGTTGCACCAAAAGTTTGGCAATCCCTTTATGTAGGACGACACGAATTTTTACCAAAAATACAATAGAATACAACACAATACAATTCAATACAACAATAGAACGCAACACAATACAATACAATAGAATACAATTTGGTAGCAATTCGTGTCGTCCTACATGAAGGGTAGCCAAAAGTTTAGTTACTTATGAGTATGACAATGTATAAATATTCTGCGTTTTCATGTACAAACTGTTCTCGTCATTACCAGTTAAATATTCGCTATCCTTACTGCTAGCTGAGCGCTAACTATGCCGATTTTGGCTCAGCGAACTCTAATTTGAATCAGTATGAATATACAAATCCGGTGCAATTTTTGTCCTCCGTTTATATTGTTTAATTAGTTGTGTTCTTTTCATTTCATTGCCGTCCTCTGTCACGAATATCTAATGTAGTGTGAGAAGCCATTTAAACGCTCAAGGGTCTTTTGCAGGAATGCAATCACGTGATTGTACTGGGTGGCAAATACAATCTTAATTCATATATTTAGAGGCACTTACTTGTACGAGATTGGTAGTGTTATTAACAAAAAACCTGTTTGTAAATGCTATTTTTACCTCCAATCGATTATCGATCTTTCTAAAACAGCGTTTGCCGGTATATACTTCATGGTAGTGTTTCGTTCCATATAGTCTCCCTGCATCATCATTTCCTCTACTGTTTTACAGTATTATGCAGGGAGACTATATGGAACGAAACACTACCATGAAGTATATACCCGTTTGCCATCCAGCTAGCATCCATGGCAACGCCTTTCCCATGGGGATCACGAGCTCGATTGATTAGACAGTTAACGAAGTATTATATCAGCACGTGACTGTTTTCTGACAAAAGGCCTATTCGGACTGGAAGGGGATTTAAAAGTACTCGCAATTAGTTCCAGTCCTCGACTCCGCCAGACAGGAACTCATGGTACAGATGACAGACAGTATAGACCCTATGCATAAGTCCTGGTAACTAGCATGTCAACGAGGCCAGTAGGTCCTCTGGAATGTTGAAATTGAAGCGCCCGGGAAGATTGTGAAATGCACTGAAGGAATGTTCAGTGAAACAATGCCGTTAATTTGCTATGCGCCTGGCTGGTTGTACTATAAAGAAACATTTTTCAACTAAACAATCATGTTCAACACGTTTCACACTTCCTGCTAGCATTTCAACTTCAACATTCCAGAGGACCTACTGGCCTCTTTTTCGTGTTGTGACCGCGCGAGTTATGCATAGTGTGTATGATACATATACAAAGGCTATACAATATACAAATGATGTGGAGTGCGGGACGCATCATTAGAAATATCGAGGGCTCGATTAGGAATGGAAATATCATTAGAAATATCTGTTTTTAGTATAAACCAACCAGTGGACTATTACAAAACCTGCATTCTGATTGGCTACCCTACTATAGGTCTATTTGTGATAGCCCATGGTAGAGAAAAACCGCACGCATTTTCACGAAATAAATTTTTTTTTAAACCTCAATTTGTTTCTTTCTATTATTTTCTATTCGGGCTGCGGGTCTAATTGTTAACTATACAGGAGTGAATAATATATAGTAGTACAAACGAAAATACTGGACCCGTCAGAAGTTGCCTGCTCTTTCTTTCTTTCCTATATATATATATATATATATATATATAATTATTTTTTTTCGGCTGTCTTCTAGTACTTTTTCTTTTTCATAAACTTTAATTTGCGGATTTATTTTCATTTCAATTTGGTAGTAACATTAGTGAACCTCCCGAATAGAGTGATTTTACTTAACCCGTGAAATAGATACTAGTGTAATTACACACTATTACACTCTAATTCTTTTGTTCTCTTTTGTGTTTATCTTGGTATTACACACTAACTAATAGTTTCTGTTTCACGGGTTAAGTAAAATCACTCTATTGTTTCCCTTGACTAATGTGTACTGAATTAGAGCAATCAGTTCCTACGATCATACCCGTCTCTTTTATATGGGAGTCCGTCTTCGCCCCCGAAAGAGGAGCAGAAACAAGTAATAATAATAATAAACTTTATTTACGTGACAAGCTAATTGGGGACACTGTGCTATCTAACATAATCTAACATATCTAATGTTAGTACTAACCCGGCCAATTAGCTAAAAATATCAAAGTGTATAGTAAAAAGATTAAAAATAGATATGAATAAAACAGAATATATATACTTAATTATAAATGCAGACTAAAAATATATATTGTATAACATACATAAGGTATTCCTAAAACAGTCGAGGTATTGCATAATTGACTGATTCATGCCCTGCAAAGGTCACAGCAGTTACAGTTATTGTCCAACATGCTTTTGATGTCTAGCTTACGTATGTTAGTCTTAAACGTATTAAGGCTTGTTGAGTTCCTGATATCATTGCTCAACCTTGACCATAACACTGGTCCAAAATACCGTAGTGAATGCTTGCCGTGTTTAACGGTATTATATCTAGGTATATTAAATTCACTATTTTTTAGTGAATAACGCGATTGTTTAAAACAAAATATTTCTGCTACGCTACTAGGTACAAGTTGATTTTTTACTTTGTACATATAGATTGCTGTATCCTGTAGTCTCCTGTTATGTAGCGATGGCAGCCGAGCTCGCTTAAGGAGTGTTTCATAAGAGTCTGTCTTGGTTCTATAAACTGCTCTTAACGCACGTTCTTGGATACGCTCTACTTTTCTACCATCTGACGCCCTACAGAACTGCCATATTACATGGCAGTAAGTAAGAAACGGAAGAATGGCCGACTTGTAAATCGTTAGTTTGGCTGTGCATGGGATCAAATTGTGCAGGTGCATAAGCGCTCCTACTTTCTTACTAGCCTTCTTGCACAGCTCGCTAATGTGACTACTAAAATTGATACTCTCGTCGATATATACCCCTAGTAATTTAATATGATTAGTATTATTGATAATCTGACCATCTATATGTATATCAAGACTGTCTGTTCGTGTCCACGTTCCTAGGGTTAATGGTCAATGCCTGAAAGTTGTCCGAGTTCGCTAAGAGGTAGTTATCCGCGTACCATAACGCTGCTCGTTGACTTTCCTTCTCTAGACTATTCTTCACTATGCTAAAGTGAGTCCCCGATGTGTATAGCTGATGGTCGTCAGCATACATTGTCAAGCTTGCATTGCTCACGTAATAAGCCATGTCATTCTGGAAATGATTCCACAGCAACGGCCCGAATAATGTTCCTGAGGACATCCTCTAGTCATTTCCTTCCACTCACTAGTTGTATTTCCCAGCTTAACTCTGTTCATGCTATTTTCAAAGAATGATCGCATGAGGTTGAGAGAGGCTGGAGCAAATCCATACGATTCGAGCCGTTGCTGGTTCCCCTGGTATCGAAGGAAAATTTGACTTGTATTATGCGGCTGATATATCACTCGTTGTGTGTTTGGTATGTTTGTAACTCCCTCAAGAGTATAACTACAAGACAGAACCTGTGTCACCTTGCGTGCAAACGGTGAAAACGAAGCCCCGAAAACTTACAGCAAAAGGAAACGCTTGGTAAAGATTAGAGACCACTTTAAATTTCATTATCAAACTCATTAATAATTCATAAAGCAAAAACAAAGGAAATTAATAGAACATCAGTGTTGTAATGTGTGCTAATGAATTCTGGATGTACGTTGTTTACGAATTCATGTTACGGTCACGAACTGATACCGCAAGGCTTCATGGTAATAAAACTCAAATACCCCTAAAATGGACTGGACGAGCAAAGACTTGCCGGCTTCATGGACGTCGTTCAAACGTCACATACAGTTCATGTTCTGAGGACCCCTACAGTCGGAGACTCAAGCGCAAAAATGCAACTACCTAATGATTTGGATAGGAGAGAAGGGCAGAGACATCTTTCAGACTTGGACCTTGGAAGAAGGACAAAAAAAAAAGATAGAAACTTACTCCACGAAGTTCGAAGCATATGTGAAGCCAAAGTCGAATAAAATATTCGCCAGATGCAAGTTTCAAACCAAGACACAGGATGCAAACGAGTCGTTTGAGCAATGTCTGACTGATTTGAAGCTGTTAGTCAAAGACTGTGGATATATGGATCAAGCCGATGAACATGTAAGGGACAGAATTGTCATTGGATGCAATTCGCATAAGCTGAGAGAAAAGCTACAAGAAGGCTCCGAGTTAACACTGGAGAAAGCTTTTAGACATTGCACAATCGTTGGAAATAGCTGAAATACAGCTTAAAAAGATGGAGGATGAAGACCCCATCGTAAACCAGATTAAGTCAAAACAAGCCACAGAATCAGCAAAATTTCCCTACAAGAAACAAGAACAGCAAAAGGCTAAATGTGGAAAATGTGGCTATCAACACACAGGAAAAGAGTGTCCAGCAAAAGGAAAACAGTGCAATAAATGCAAAAAGTACAATCATTTTGCAAACGTGTGCAAGACTAAAGATAAACCAGTGAACTACGTGGACGAGTGCAGAAGTGATGAGAATGATGGATTATTTCCAGTGAGTGGCAAGAAAAGCTAACAATAAATGGCAAGAAAGTGACATTTCTACTTGACACAGGAGCTAAATGTAATGTTATGTCTTACAAGACACCCCAGACACTGGAGCTTGAGAGTGAAATTCAGAAGACAACTGCACAACTGAAGTCATATTCAGGACATCGGATACCTGCTCATGGTGTTACAACACTCAATTGTAAACACAAGGAGAAGAGCTATCAAATCAAGTGTTATATTGCAAAGCATGATGTACCAACAGTTCTTAGTGCGCAAGCCTGTAAAGAACTAGGTTTAGTGCAGCGAGTTAACTCAGTCGCTAAGGAACAGGCAGCCATTAATTCGGAGTCACTTCCTGATATTATACAAGAATATACAGATGTGTTTGAAGGACTTGGATGTTTACCAGGGGAACAGAAAATCAGAATTGATCCAAATGCTACTCCAGTTGTTCACCCTACGCGACGAGTACCTGTTACATTGAAAGAACAGATTAAAGAAGAACTATACAAAATGGAGAAAGCAGGAGTAATTGAAAAACAATGTGAACCAACATGCAGCATGGGTTAATAGCATGGTCACCGTGGTGAAGCCAAACAAGCTTAGAATATGTAGACCCCAGGGACTTGAATCAGGCTATACAGAGAGAACACTTTCCCATGCAAACAATTGAAGAAATTGTGTCAGACATACCAGATGCCAAGGTATTATCCGTATTAGATGCAACATCTGGATAATGGCAAATGAAGCTTGATGAAGAAAGCTCGAAGCTATGCATGTTTAACACTCATTTTGGAAGATACAGATTTAAGCGTTTAGCTTTCGGGATCAAGTCAGCGCTCGAAGTCTTCCAACGAAGCATGACGGAAATGCTCGAAGTCTTCCAACGAAGCATGACGGAAATGCTCGAAGGCATTCCAGGAGCTGTACCAATGGTGGAGGACATACTAGTGTGAAACAGTATGGAACAACACGATGTAAGGTTACGACAGACCTTAGACAGAGTGAGAGTATAATCTGAAGCTCAACAAAGCGAAATGTAAGATCCGAAAGGATCAAGTTCCATATGTTGGACATGTTCTTACGAGTGAAGGTCTGAAACCAGACCCAGAGAAAGTGAGAGCAATAGAAGAGATGAAACCACCACAGGACATAAAGGAACTGAGAACCTTCCTAGTATTCATTCAGTACTTAGGAAAGTTCTTGCCAAACTTGGCAACAGTAAGTGCTCCACTCAGACAACTAACGGAGAGAGAGAGAGGATGGCACTGGGAAGAAGCTCAGCAAGAAAGCTTTGAGAAACTCAAAGAACTAGTGCCAAGTGCACCAGTACTAGGCTATTATGATCAGCACAAACAGATTACACTTACGGTCAATGCAAGCTCAAAAGGGCTAGGAGCGGTTCTCGTACAAGAAGGGAAACCAATTGCGCATGCGTCAAGAGCTGTTACTATCACACAACAGAAATACGCACAAATTGAAAAAGAGCTACTCTTGCTATTGTGTATGGATGTCAGAAGTTTCATCAGTATATTTTTGGCCGAACTGTCGAAGTGGAATCTGATCACAAACCATTGGAAAGCATACTAGCTAAGAACCTCCATCAAGCACTTATGAGACTACAGAAGATGATGATGAGTTTGCAGAAATATGATCTGAAAATTCGCTACAAGTCTGGAGCAGAAATGCAGCTAGTGGATACACTTAGTCGTGCGTATCTACCAGAAACCAAGGAGATTCTAATCGAGGTTCTTGAAATCAATGAAGTGCATTTAACGGCACATCTTCCTATGTCTAGAGAGAAATATGTAGAGTTCCAACAAGCAACAGCAAGTAATCCAGTAATGCAGAGTCTGACACTGTGCTTGAAGGGTGGCCAGAAACCAAAGCCAATCTTCCTCCAGGCTTACGGAGCTATTGGTCATCCAGAGATGAGATTTCATTGATTGATGGACTGTTGTTTAAGGGGCACAAATTGATAGTTCCTCATGCTCTGCGAAGTAACATGTTGGAGAAAATACACGAAGGACACCTAGGCATAGTTAAATGCAAACAGCGTGCACGGGATGTGTTATTCTGGCCAGGAATGTTAACAGAAGTAGAAGACAAAGTGTCTAAGTGCAACACTTGCAGTCAACACCAGAGACAGCAAGCAAAAGAGCCAATGATACCACATGAACCACCAAACAGAGCACGGGCAAAGATAGCAGCAGACCTGTATGAGATAGACAATCACTATTTGTCTACAGTGGATTACTATTCGAAATGGGCTGAGGTAGTAAAGCTTGACGGCCTTACTAGCAAACACACCATCGAGAAATTGAAAGAGCAGTTCTCAAGATACGGAATACCGGATGAAGTAGTGAGCGATAATGGACCACAGTTTGCGTCCACAGAATTTGCAGCATTTGCCAAAGAGTATGAGTTCACACATACTACAACTAGTCCAACATACCCACAATCGAATGGACAAGTTCAACGTACAATACAAACTGTAAAGAACATTCTAATGAAGTCAGAAGATCCATACAAAGGGCTTCTTAACTACAGAAACACTGCATTGGAAACTATAAATCAATCACCAGCACAACTGATGATGGGACGAAGACTGAAAACAACTCTACCGACAACTACTGAGTTGCTAAAACCACATGGACAAGAAGAAGTACAGCAGAAACTGAAGAAGATAGAAGACAAGCAGATATTGTACTATGACAAACACCGTGGAAGATAGCTCAAGACACTGCAGCCAGGAGAAACAGTGAGAATGCAACACAGACAGGAGTGGAAACCAGCAGTGGTACTTCAGAAGCATTCGTCGCCAAGATCTTACATAGTGCAAACACAAGAAGGAAGAAAGTATCGAAGGAATCGAAGATATCTGATTTGCAGTAAAGCACCAGTGAAGCAGCCAACCACCAGTGCTACACCGACAACTATGACTGATCGAGACAAGTTTAACAGAACTCCAGTCTTTGCAGAAATAAGACAAGAAGCAGCACCGGAGAACCATAAGGTAACGTCTGAGAAACCAGTAGTCACACCTGCGGAACCAACAACCCAGACAACACCAACAGCACAGGAACCTAAGACAGTCACTACAAGAGTTGGAAGAACTGTGAAAACACCAAACTATCTTAAAGACTTTGTAATGTCAGACAAGGACATTTGATTGTATTGTCTGTCAAAGTTATTTTTTATTCATTCATACAGTGCAGTTTACATTTTGATATTAAGTACATTTTCAGGTATTAGCTTAGTGATGTGGAACAATTTAAGAAGTTAATATTCGTTTATTTATCTGTTACGGTCACGAACTGATACCACAAGGCTTCATAGTAATAAAACGTCAGTTATGAATCCAGCATGGCGTCCATTGCGTACACGACAAGCGTCTTAAATTCTACTAGAGATTTCGTCCTGATTTACATAAACTTTGGCTTCGATTTTCTCGGCCAAAATAAGTCGTATCACCAAAATAACTGAAAACATGACTCTTTACATCTAGACGTTTGATAAGTACGATAAAGAATTCACGTCCGATTTTATGGGATTTACAAACTCTCGCTTTCAGCTCGATTTTGTAAACGCCATAAAGATCGTCCACTCATTCTTTATCTAGTACTTACAAATGTGACAAATGTGAGCATTTTGAATTGAAAGGGAAGCCGGTACATAAACATTGCAACGCGGGAACGTAGAAAGGCTATTAAGGCATACTGGTACACTAAATCGGAAGAGTTAAAATCCAGGCCTAGTAGATTCTACAATACTTCCAGGCCCATCATTAGCAGTAAGGCCAAGGACTCCACTTCGATATGCTTAAGAACTGATGGAGGTAAAGTTGAGAAAGATCAAACGGAAGTGGCTGAGGATTAGGTAATTACTTCTCTACAGCAGCTGCAAGTATTCGAGGAGACCATGTTAATAGCCTCACTGAGGACGACCATGTTAATCACAGTAGTGTCAAGGCTATACAAGACGCTTACGAAGGGATTCAGTTTGACTTCAAACACATTAACAAGGCTGAAGTACAGTATGCATATGAAAATATCAATCCCAGAAAGTCGTGTGGGTGGAATCCAGGAGCTCCACCGAAACTTCTTAAGAATGTGGCTAGTGGAATAGCGCCATCGTTAACCAGCCTCTATAATAACGAGCTGAGTCAATGGCCTAGTAAATGGAAAATGGGTGAATGGACTCCTGCATTCAAGAAGGGTGATAGGCAGGAGGATAAGAACTACCGCCCCATTACATCCTTCATTATATTACATCCCTTATGGAACATGTTCCAAAATGACATGTCTTTTCATGTCAAGAACGCTAACCTTATGTATGCTGACGACCATCAATTGTACATAATGGGAAAGCATCATGACACAGTGGGGTTAAGTCTGAAGACGCAAGGCCAGTTAGCCTCGGCTTGGTATAAGAACACTGAATTACTTGCTAGCCAACCCAGACAAATTCCAGTCATTAATAATTAATCCAAGGGACGTAGATGCTGATAATAATAAGAATGACTCTATGCGTATAGACGATCAGGAAATCACGAGAACGGGGCAGATTAAGCTATTAGGTGTATATATCAACGGAAGTTTGAATTTTAATAGTCACATAAGTGAATTATTCACTAAGGCTAGTCAGAAAGTAGCAGTACATATGCGATTACGCAATCTTATACCTTGTACAGCTAAACTATCACTATATATGTCGTCAATTCCGCCCCACCTAACTTACTGTCATTTAGTTTGTAAGTCATCAGACTGTAGGAAGCTTGAACGTGTTCAGAAGCGAGCGTTGAGTGCAGTCTACAGGTCTAAGTCAGAAGTCATACCTGGAACTCCTGAACCGTGCCAAGCTACCAACATTGTATAATACACGTTTACATGATATTGCTACACTGATGTGTACAAGATTAAATACGGACTCGTACCGAGTAGTGTCTCGGGCCTATTCAAATGTAAAAGTAAACGTTACTCGCTTAGAAACAGTGAATTCGACATACCTAGGTTTGAAACAGTTAGTTGTGGAAAGAATTCAATTAGATACTTTGGACCGTTTATATGGACAAAGCTAAGGCCTAGTCTTAGGACTGTGTCCAGTCTAAATTCGTTTAAGTGTAACATAAGAAAGGTAGATTTATCAAGCTTGTTAGATAATAATTCTTACTGCTGCAAATTATGCAGATCATGATATAATGAGTTCTTGCCTATTTAGTAATTCTTAGATTATATAATGGTCGTAATAGACCACTGGTTGGTTTCGTCGTGTTTAGTACCGAAACTATGATTTAAATGCTGCAACTTTATTTAATTCAATTCTGGACTGGGAAATAAAATAAATTATAGACTGCCCCAGAATGCTTTGCGGCCATGGGGTTTTCACCAAAATGTTACCCATAGAAAACTGCCGTGGGTCTTCTTAATTTGGTTGAGATCAAAATGACAGGCAAAACAAAATTTCAAAACGGTTAAACCCCCCCCCCCCCCCCCCCGAATTTCATTTTCGCGAGTAATACACCCATTTTATTTCTAGTTGGGTGAAATTACATCAGATAGGCTGGATTTGATTCCTTTAGCTATTTGCTACATAGGAATTTGAATTATTTAATTAATTACTTAATGATTGTATTATTTCTATGATTATCGTTAGGAATTATTATTATTATTACTCGGCCGACTGATAAATCATTGATATAAGAACTGTTACAGATTTTAAATAGCTTATCTTGTTGTTACGGTCACAGCATATTTTTGCTATATATATTATTTATACATTGTGCCCATGAACGGTAAACTTTTCAAATTTAATTGTTGGTACAACAGAGTCGCCATAGGATGACTGGAAACGACACATGACTGGAACTAGTTCCTTTTACGTTCGCACATCTAAAAATAACTTTAGTGAGATTAAGATATCCCAAGGGCCTGTCCAGGAGACCCTGTCCTTTATTTTCTCTTGGTGAAACCTTTATAACTCAGACGCGACACTCAAATAAAAAACGTGCCTGCTGTCCAACTATTTACTTGATGTATTAATTATAAAAAAAGGATTTTAATGCTTTTTCAGCTAAAACGAAAACGGAGAATTTTAAAAACGTAAATCTGTGGACGGGCCCTCAATCAATCCCTAGAGATTCTAATGAAAAGGTAACATGGCGGCCATGTTGGTTGCATTAACAAGAGAAGCTAACGAGGCCAATCTTACGTTTACTTCAACCAAGATGGCGGCCATGTTGGATACACTAACAAGAGAAGCTAACAAAGATGGTGGCAATGACGTCACATGAAAGGAAAGATTAACATTAACATCAGCAACAGGCCGTTTGCACTATTACGTCAGTTGACTACAACTACCAGAATCCTTTGCGCTGTTTCTTTTGTTCTTCTAATAGTTAGTCCAGTTTCGTATTCGAAAATTACCGCTGATTGCGATGACTACAGACGCATTTATACAGGATTAGCCTCACTCTGAAGTTAAACATTCATAAATACCAGCGAGAAGGTGCGCTATTCACAACTCTGTGTATTGTTGTAGTTTCGAGTTTTACACTTCGCTGGTAAGTATGAATATTTAACTTCACATCGGAGACTAACCCTGTGTCTGTAGTCATCGCTTTCAGCGATAATTTTCGAATACGAAATTGGACTATTTGGACCATTGTCTTGGTATTCTTAGAAGTTAAAAAATCTGAATAAGAAAAAGAATTCAAAAAGGATTATGGTAGCTGTATTCAACTGACGTAGTAGTTCAAACCGGGAATCATTCACATTTTCTTGATCAAAACCAACATCATAGTTTATGAGGGAATTGAATACCGTAGTAGATTAAGTCCCTATTGAACAGGTACATCTCTGTTGGAACTATTTTCATCTTGCGGTCTTCATGTTGGAAATTATCCTTGTAAGCTCGTGCAATGAATTTGTTGGAGTCATTCACAAGTGGACTCCCGATAAACTCATCCAACTGCAATAGAATTTAAAACACAAGACTTTAAACTGGTGATTTCTCAAAATAGCAGTGTGAATTATCCAACAGACTCATTCAAGAAGAACGAACAATTTTCCTCTTTTATTCTCGGTGTTTTCATGCTTATATTCTCACAGCCATTTCTCGTTTTCCCAAACTTCCACTCGGGTACGCATGCCAAACATTATCGGCACGGCACACTTGATTTTTGTCGTGTAAATGGAAATGTTCCGAGTACGCATGCTCGAAAATCTAGGGTTGCTGATCCTGTGAAAAGGTAGTCTTGGCCCGCCTGTTAGGAGTACCGTGCCCAGGTTAGGAGTGCCGTGCCCAAGTTAGGAGTGCCGTGCCCAAATTGCTTATCATGTATACGTAAATCGGTCTTATAACTCTATGGAAACACGGAAAATGTACACCTTCTTATTTGTTAAATAAACTGTTTTGCGCACTCAATATAGTTAAATATACTCACATCCATCCATTTCGCATCTGCTATTTCCTTTGGGTCTTTCTTAATCTCGTGAGTAGATGGTTTCATCAGACAGACAAAGTAGAGGTCCGAGCAGCCAAACCTAAAGTCGGGGATATGTCTGATACAAACCAGGGACACGAATTCGGCTTCTACTCCAGTCTCTTCTAGTACTTCTCTTTTGGCAGCTTGTCGGATGTCTTCCTCTGTGAAAAGAACAAATTAAATAATTACAACCTAAAATACAGCGAATAAAGAGATTTATCTACCACAGACTATAAGAATATTTTATGAACCGCAGAGAGGGGGTGCTTACTGCGTTCGACGAAGGAGAACGCAACCTAATCTGGTGACGGGTTCCCTGTGCCTGTATGTGACGTGTTTGCGTCCGGTAGCCCCCCAAAAGTTGTTTTTCGTAGGCGTATTACAAAATGCCTCGATATCATGAACGGCCGGGAAACTGGTAATTATAGAGCAACGTCGAGTTGGGATTATTTTCCCAAAGCACGATATATCAAAGCCTGAGGCGGGGCCTGAGGAAAGTGTGTGCTATATCTGTAGCATTCGACAAAGTCTGATGTCCAAACTATATCAAGTCAAACATGGTCTGTTTTGTCGGCGCGGTAGTTGGACAGAGAACTGAATCAAATCAACTTGGCCATAATTTGTGCTGTCCAGTAACAACCGAGTGAATTCTGTTGGCTTGCTCGCTGTATTGGATTCTGCTTTTCGCTGTACATACAGATACCAAAACTACAAACAGTAAGATGACCTGGCTGAAGAGAAATCTATGTCTGACTTTTCGGCTTAGTTGCAGAATACCCCCTCCACTCAAAAGATCGCTTGAAAACTGCGCTAAATTCTCCACTTTAGTTCAGGTGTATTTAGACTCGTTCTATGAATGATTTTGGGTCGAAATGGTTAGGTTTTTTTATTATTTCAGGGTTAGGTTTTTAGAAGGTTTCTATGAAAAAGTTGAGAAATGAATTATTAATGAACCAAAGGAGGGGGTATTCTGCAATTACTCCCAGTACGAGGTGAGGGAAATTTAAAGTACTGAGTTCATTGCTGTGTTCCCTAATCGATTAATCTACACTGAATTTCTGACGGGCCTGAAACAAGGCTGATCAAAGCCAGGACTCGGCTACCAACATTGACCATAAATTATTCTGCAACTAAACAATGGCAGCCAACCTTGTTTTCACTTGAAAAATGCTGTGAATGATCTAAGGAACTGCATGGGGTGTACTTTATACACATGCATATATAGTTTATGTACTACACTGGAATGTACTTGGTATTAATTGTGAATGCTAGGAACTGGAATGCAGCTTATACACATGTGAATAGCCATAGCTAGCTAATAGGGTTGATTTGTGTTCTACACTAACTCCAATTATTGCTGTACACTGTATACCACACAGCAAAATGTACTATGAATGCTCAAATGAATGCCATAACCATATAAAACACACATGTATACATATAGCCACATAAGCATTGCATCCAATGATTTAATGTTACACAAAGATAATTACAGTTTTATACCCAGATGCATTCCCTTGTATATTAACTTATAAGTCAAGACATCAAAATTTTCACATTAGTTAAAAACAAGCATTATTTTTGATCAGGATTACTTACACCGTCAACATCATTGCAGCAATCTTTCAGCCTTTTGTGTTACCACAGTCCTTTCTCTTACCAAAAAATATGTCGAACGCACTTTTATAATAATCTACGATTACTACTAGTTATTAAAATATATATAAAAATAGAACGCACGTCGACCGGAAAGACCAAAAAAGCGGGCAAGGCGGATATCCTATCGAGTAATGGCAAGAAAACCCTAAACAGGGTTAGGTATTATGGTTGGTTGGAATATGACGTCACCGTAGGAATCCTGTAGGAATTCTACGCACGGCAAGTAATAATTATGTATTTTGTAGTATGTACGAATTATCCCAACCACAGGTAGCGCACGTTTTCCAAAACTTTCCGAACGAAATAACGCATACTATTTCATTTGGAATTTTTTTTTTTTTTTTTTTGGGGGGGGGGGGGGAAGGCGCCGTTCACTCCATGTCTATGCCTATATCAAGGTACTCGAAGGTGGACGGAGAACCTCAATAGGGCTTACAGCATCCGTTTTTCGCTAAAATTTCACCACACAATTCTGATCTCACCACTTCCCCCGGCTCTGTGTTGTTTTTTGAGTTCAGTAGATTAAACTGAATGGGTAAATGGGCCTTGTCAACATTGAAAGAGGGAGGGGGGTACGTAACAATTGGCAAATAGCGACCTAAGCGTGAGGTGTTCCAACAGTTTTGTGCAGGAGTGTAGTTGTGCGTTTACTTAACCCTTACTTCAAAATGAAGGGAGTGAGCAATTCCAGTATATATCCGCTTTGAACATCACATCCAGCGAAATTATTAAGTTATCTCAGCCACATATTTAAACTTAGCATAAAAGGCAAGCGTTATACATATGTAATGTACATGTACATTTGAAGACAAGACCGTTTATAACTTACACTTCTTGTCTACGAAGTTTCCAAAAACAAAGTTTTTCACAATCTTACAATATACAAAACTAATACACTTTAATTGCAATTATTTCCCTTCCCAGCAGTAGAAAACAAATTTTCAGTAATTGCATATAGGTATGGATTAAACTCGATTATCACTAGATTTTCTACTCATATTTTTCAGTTGGTAGAAATTTCGTTATAATAAGTGTTTCAAAAGCCTAACTTCTTCAATTTTTGTGTTTGAATTTTGCTCCTATAAGTTAATTAAAACACAGTGGTAAACTGTAGCTTACTGTAGTCTGCCATCCCCCCTGGTAACTTCCAGTGATCCTTTGTTCTGAACCGTTCCTGTACCACTAACAGTTTTCCGTCATCTTTGATGATGAATCCAGCCACACCTAAAAACACACCAATCACTGCTAAATTGTGGTCTCAATAATGTAAACAGTTCAAGTGTTCATTCAAACTTAAAGTTATTTACTTGCTACTTACATCGGAGGCCGAAGGCCCGCACGAGCAAGCACGATAGATATAGGATAAAGAAAAAAAATCACTGTTTCATATTAGCCTTCGCGTCTGGCGCCCGAAACCTGGCACGTCACTTTCGAATCACGTGACTAAATAATGATCGGCTCTGTTCGGGTATTGCGATTCTACGGGTACCAGTTATCGAACCTAATCTAACAAACTCCAGATCAAGGTTGCTCCGATTAGTTCAAACACTGATCAAGACTAAGAACAAGGATTACAACATAGGTAAAAGCTTTGCATGAAGAGAAGTTAAGGCCGAAAAGATTGAAACAGAAATGAGCGTAATATTGGAGACTGTGTACTCTGAACCCATCAACCTAATACCATAGGGGATACCACCCGACTTCTAGACTCTAGTCCAGTGTACATGTCCTGTCCACTACACTATCAGGCACGTTTTATCGAATAGACCACTTCCACGATATGCTTTACTTGTCACGCACAAAGGTTTCAGAGGCTCCGTGCTAAATTAAATGTATTCTTTTCACAGAGTCTAATAGAATAAATTTAATTTAGCATGGAGCCTCGTATTGAAACCTTTGTGCGTGACAAGTAAAGACAAGCCTTGTCGGTAATCAATAATTGTATGCAGCAAAGTACAACGTAAACTATACTTCCTAATTATTTATGAATATATATACATGTAGGTACTGTTTGAGAAGCTGCGTACCTCGAGATTCATTTGCTTTCTCAGTGTTTGGATACCACGGTCAAACACTCGAACTCGTCAGTTTTGATATACATGTATTTCATGAAGATTTAAACTCATCTACAAGAATTTACGGTTTATATACGTATATCTAAAGTAAAAAGATGAAACAAATCAAAGAATCTTAGTTCACATTTAAAGCTTGCATCCACCTAGCTAATTAAGTACCAATGGTGTACACCTGGAACCAATTAAATAACGTCTATAGTTCGTTGAATATTTAGGGTTAGAGATCACTGGCATGTGTTTTATTGAAAAATACAGGCACGCGCTGACTGTATGATGAACGATACAGACTATGAATAAATTTTGAGTTCATCGTACAGTCAGCAAGTGCCTGTATTTGTCAATAAAACACAAACATAACGTATCTAACCCTTTTAATATTCAAACTGAGCGCATGGCAGGCGCAGATCCAGACGTCCTGTTTAACGGTCAGATTTTGGGAATTTTAAAATCTCCACAGCGTGAGCAAATTGTTTTATTTTTCTCTTGAAAATGATGGTAAACTCCTGAGTTCATAGCTTGATAAATGCCTTTGACTTCGGCAATGCGACAGTCAATTGCACCCTCCTGGATATGGCCAGAGTAAAATCTCAAATACCCCTATAGGCTCTGGTCTTCGGCCCTCGCAACATCGGAGAACGGGTCACATTTTTTCTGGATCCGCACCTGCACAACATGCTGTGGTAACTAATAAACACTGTGATTAGCCAATCACCTGCTTGGATTTTGTACTATGCACAAAGTTGCAATATTAATTTAATGCTAATAATTATAATAATTTATGACATATTGCACAAGAAAACAATGTAGTGATATACCAATATACGTTGTCCCAAAAGTCGGTAGATTGTTGGGTTCATCTTTTGGCAGCCACTGTGTCATCACAATGTATGATGGAAAGCAGTGATGATACAGAAAGCCATGCTGTGGAGAACAGAATTATATTAGAACAATTTAAAGTGACCATGATACTTACTGGTTATTTCATGGTTTTCTATGGAATACGGGCGAATATTTTACGAGAGATTTATATTATTTAATTGTTAGTATTAATGTAGCAGATAACCCTTAATCAGGGTGTGTTCAATTGACCGTATTCTAGAATAAGAATTAATACACAGATCACTTATATTGGGATTTTTAGCCACTGAAATGTTAAATGTAGCATGAATATCATATAATTATCAACAAACATTTCTGGCTTAATGTGCAAAATGTGCCTGAACCAGTGATTTCAAGAAACTATTTCATAAACAATTATTCACCAAATAAAGTGGAGGTGAATAGTGTTGGATATTTACCGAGGCCCTTTAAGGTGCATATGAGCCCAATTTTTTAAATCATTAAAACCGATTCTACAGACAAGTAACAAATAGTTGAATATAACTATTTCTTGATTTGAGTGTTGCACCTATGAGTAATAGAGGTTTATATTTGGAATATGCTGATGATGTGATGTCAAACAGGGAATGTTTTTATAGTCTTTATAAATACAAAATCTTACTGGTACAGAT
This sequence comes from Actinernus sp. WN-2022, assembly GCA_030867875.1. Taxonomy (NCBI): domain Eukaryota; kingdom Metazoa; phylum Cnidaria; class Anthozoa; order Actiniaria; family Actinernidae; genus Actinernus; species Actinernus sp. WN-2022. The sequence continues at coordinate 4,591,585 of JAOWCC010001729.1, forward strand.
ACATAATGTTAATTTTTTAAACATCTTTGTTATATTTTAAGCATTATATATATCAGTGATTTTTACCAAATAATTATTTTGTCCAAATCAGACTGAAGTAAATTTGATTCACAAGGAGAATGAAATGACAGCAAATTCCCTGTTTAATGTCGCATCATTAGCATATTCGAAATACAAACCTGTATAACTCATAGACACAGAGACAACACTCAAATTAAGAAATATTTTACTATTCAACTATTTACTTGACGTAGAATAGATTGTAATGATAAAATATTTGAGCTCATATGCACTTTAACATCAAGTATTGTTAATTAGCTAACAACAACACATGTCCATTGTATTTATATATATATAATTTTATAATAAATCATATACACAGTACCTTCACTGTTATTGGTACAAATGAAGAATGTTGTATTGGAATCTTGAACCATACTCCTCGAATAGATGACTCCTTGTAACTAACGAGGGAAGCTGCAGAGTTATAAATATTGTTTTAGGTGAAGCTGACCTTTTATACATGCATGACTACCTCATAGACCTTAATTATGCAAAATGTGCTTTCCTTAATGTGGGATGAAGTGCAAGTCAATGACAAATGCTTCCATGTTAAAGAGTATGCCAAGATTAGTGAATTAACTGACAACAGACACATGCATACATGTGGGAGGCTATATAATAGCCTGGAATTTGTTTTTGACAAACAATGAGTGCTTGAAATGTCTTCTCGTGCGAATGGCTAAACCGAAAATTTACATATTATATGCTTCCTTTCAAACATCATTAGCAAGTATTGTTTACCATTTCATTGTTGTATATAATTAGTCCATTGATGGCTTAATTCTTCTTCTTTTTTTTCTGGCAATGAATTCAACTAGCAATATAGACTGTTTACTCAGTAGTGTAGTGGTCCAGACTTAGTACAAGTACACTGTAGTTGGAAGGGTTGCATTGAGGTTCATTTAACTCCTATATTGGAGGCACACTTTTCTTTCTATGTCCTAATTCTTCACTCTTTACTTGAAGTTTATCAGTAATTACTGTAAGTAGTTAGTGGATTCATGAATATGATGATTAAGAAATATTGATCACTAGTGTTGCAAATTGCAATCAAACATAAGTATGTTTGGAACTGGTATCATTGGATGTCAAGTGAAGATGCATCCACCTGACAAAGCTTCGAACAAGGGTTTCGACACTTGACACTAGGTATCAAGACCCATGCATGTGACCAAATACAGTCCCTCCATTGGATGAATTATCTCATGAATTATTAATAAATACTGAGAAACCTGCTTTCATAGCCAATCAGATTGCATGTTTCATTGTTACAGTAACTGTGATAAATAAATTAATACATTTTAAATTGTTCAGCTCCAGTTCATGTTTTACAAGAGAAAATGAATTAATACAAGTTGATCTCTTCTTTACATTCAAAGTACTAGATAATGAGCGGACAATCATTATGGGATTTACAAACTCGAGCTTAAAGCGAGAGTTTGTAAATCCCATAAAGATTGGACGCAAATTCTTTATCACACTTATCAAACGTCTAGTATACAATGTATATGTAGAGAGTCATGTTTTCGGTTATTTTGCCGATACAACTTATTTTGGCTGAGAAAATCGAAGCCAAAGTTTATGTAAATCAGGACGAAATCTGTAGTTATGTAGAAGTAAACTAATTAAGACACTCATGTTTTATTAATTTCCTTTGTTTTTGCTTCATGATTTATTGATGAATTTGATAACTGTGATTAGAAAATCAAGGGTGTCCATGCATGCATGTATATTACAAATGTACAGAATCAATACTTGACTTTTGCAGTGGGTTTAATTGATAAATTCAACATATTTAGGTTTTAGTGGCATGAACAATATTGTTTGTATGACTTACCTGTCAATCTCTTCTCAAATTCTTTGTCACTAATATTACATGCATTTTCTTTTTCAAGGTCAACTGTTATTCCACCAAACCTAATATTAAAGCAATTATATGTACAGTAATTATGTACAGTAATTAGACTTGGCCTAGCTAATATATATAGCTGCATGACTATATGTTTGTACACTCTTAACATACATTTGTTACATACTATATAGTGATACATGTACATTGTAAATCAGCGATAAATCCTCTAGCCTCTCTATCAGTCGGTATATATACTTGGTACCAACACAAATTATGTTTGTTTTGGGTACATGCAGATCAGAGCCATATGATAAACCAGCAGCCCCACTTTTTTCAGGTACAGTTAATTTTAATCGGAAAAAACTGGCATACATGACTTACATGTATGCTGGTCTAGCAGAATCTCTGTAAATGCATACTTTATATATTGTATACATTAACAGCATGCACTTTCAAAGTCTGTTATGCAATCACAGGAAGCCTAGGCTTGATTTGGCTAAATTATCTGCAGATCCCCTGCCACTTCAGGAATGTGTGGTTAGGGTTTGTTAAAATGGTTTGGTAAGCTTAATTGGTATGGAAACAATGGAAAACAATGGAAAATGAATTATTAATAAGTGCATTCCTGAAGTGGCAATATATGCCACTCTCATATTTATAATTCATGTTCTCAAATTTGCATACAAACCTTCTAAAAACATAACCCCGAAATAAAAAAAACCTAACCATTTTAAACCCCAAATAATTCATGGAACGAGTCTACATACACCTCAACTATAATTATGGAGAATTTAGCGATTTCTTTAAGTCGCACTCCAGTGCCGTTGTATTCTGCAGTCTACTAGCCTAGTGTTCTTACACTATGTAAGAATTAACATTTAGAGGTTACGATATGTATAGTCACTATGTTTCAATCGTGCCCTTCAGTATAAAAGTCCGGAAAAACCCCGGGTCCAAATTAACTAAAAATAATTGATTTGAATTTTCCCCAGGTGATGTTTGTTCTAGATCGACTCAATAAACTTGCCGTTTTACATACTTGCAGCTGGTATTTTATGCGAGGATAAGTACAGCAATACTCACATATCAATTTTCCCTCCAAAAATGCGATTATTTTCCAATTCCTGGCACGCCATACTAATAACAGCACCGTTCTGTATTCTTTTCCATGTCAAATATCGTCAGGCGTTCCTCGTATCCTTGCGGAGGAGATCTGGGTATGAATATATCAAAGCCTGGTTGCTGTGTTCTTTTCTATTTCAAAATGGCGGACGAGAATTGGGCGAAGATGGAGAAGATGATGAAATAAAAACACTTCTTAAAAAGAGAAATCTCTTTGACAAGATGAAGCTTGTTAGCAAGAGCTTCGAAAAGGATAGCAGTGGGTAAGGATACATGTAGTTTGTTGCCACGTGAAGGCAATACTAGTAGATGTATTTCAGATTCGCGCCAGTATATTTCGTCAAGAAATGATCTTCAAAGCGACCTTTGTGTTTCATCGGTTTGGAGAATAATACTGACTGACAGACTGTGTTGGGAGTTATAATATTTAAATTGGAACGATTGGATTAATCGATCGTTGTTATTTCTGATCGCAAATTTAATTCTTGTTGGGAAATTTCTTGCTGAAGCATACATGTATTTATAGAAGTCTTGACTCTTGTTCTTCCCTGTGAATAAAAAAAAAATCCAATTCGATATGTGGGTTTATAGACGGGTCCTGACTTTGATCAACCCACATGGTCGTTTCAGGTCCCGTTTCAGTGTTTTTTTTTAAACTAAAGAGTAAAGTTACCACAGTACAGATTGTATAGCCTGCATAGCCCGGTGCCAGAGGGGAGGAGGAGGAGAGGGGCCCGGCGCTAAGGGAGAGGGGAATGGGGAGAGAGGAGGAGGAGGAGAGGGGATTCTCCTCCTCCTCCCCTCTCCCCATTCCCCTCGACTTCCGCCGGCCCTTTCCCCCTCAGCGCCGGGCTACGCAGGCTAAGATTGTACGGTGTGTATTGCTCTATACGTTTACAAATCCTAGCACATCAAAGTACATGTATGACAAGAACAGTATATTTCACAATAGGCCAGTATCATTAAACTAGACTAATGCAATTTAGACATGCATGTACATGTACCAATGACCAGCACAAATTTATTTCTTCCTGTGGAACAGCTTGTGGGGCCTGGGTGTGCATCTCGTATGGGTCTTTTTGTATTTGTTTTGCTTAGTTTAGTGGGTCATTTGTCGATCATTATGTCTCCCAAGTGCTGGGTTTCAAGCTCTGTGTTTTTGGATTGCGCATCTACAATGTATAGCATTTGTCGCATGTAGATTTGTGTTTCCCCACCCTCCCTCCCTCCCTTTCTTTTTTTGTCCACTCCTGCGTGACCTAATGCACAAGGCTGGTTGATTACCACAGTTACCTGGCAACCAAACTCTCATTAGCACTGACTCTACAAAATATACTACAGCCTGGGCACTGAACCTCCAATTCACTTCCAACATATTTTGAGTTATCTGTCACATCCATTAATAGCAGGATATCTAAATGTAATACTTTAATGACGTGTATGCTAGGCAAGTGACCCTGGTTCCTGAGCAAGCTGAGGACATGTGGCATGCCTACAATCTTATTGCTGTTGCTGACAAGTTGAGGTCAACCACTATAAGGTACTGCTTATTTTGGCAATGAGAATTAACTACAGAATACCCCTCCCAGTTACCTGACTGTATAAATTTAAAATATCAGTATTGGTTGTATCAGCGATAATTCATTGTTTACCTATGAACCCTAGCCCTGAGTGAGTGAGAACTCATTGTTTACCTTGCTTTATGTTGCATGGTCTTTTTTCATCAACATCTTGTAATTTACATTATCAATAAGGTTAGCTACATGTAGATCTTTTTATCATTCCTTTTGTATTATCACGGCCACATCTGAGCTCTGAATGCTGCAGTATCACCAATACTGCGTTTAAATAAATGCTATTATTATTGTTGTTGTTATTATTATTATGGTATTCCATGTACATTTGTACATACAATGTCTTTCACTCCAGAATTTCCAGGTTGGATCAGTACTTTCATTTTCATCAAGCTGTAACTGGAAGTACTGTCCAAATAAATTTCTCTTTGGATGAGTAAATAAGCATAGCAAAGTATGTGAAGGAAAAGAGAAATAAAATACAATACAATATACATGTAGCAACGAAATGTTAACAGAACCAGAACAAAAACATTTATTTTTCTACATACATGTACAATGTAGTGATGGAGCATGTGCACAGTGTTAAGGACCAGCAGCATTGTAGATATGCAAAACAGTTTTGAGGGATTACAGTAGAATGAATAAGGTTCTTATCACTGCTGCTATAAATGTTGGATACAAAGTCATGGATGAGGAAGCCATTAAAATGATCAGGAATGCTGACACTGTTGGAGACGATTGCCAGCTACTTATACTGTAAAATTTAAAGACAGAGTTGTAGCTTTAATATGGCTAAGAAAAGCTCGGCTATTTTTCTTACATTGTAGCTGTTGAGCAACTTAAAACTTAATGACCGCTCTGAAAGTGCTTTGTATCTCACATACATTCTGTGATTTGTTGTTTGTAAATACTAAAGCAAGAATTGTTAAAAGAATATAAGTTATCATCTCTCTTAATGTCTTCCAATACTTTTTTCTGTATTAAGTGTTACAGTACTGCTTAAGGAGTATTTTATTAAAGCAATTATATTAAAGCGAAGAATAGATTGGTAGAGTCAGTCTAGCTACATCTACAATGTATAGAATCACTTGCAAACTCTGTCCCACATGGACAGTAAGCTACAGTTGCACCACCAGCTCTCACTTCAACAACAACAAAAAGCCAAATTTAAGACTTGTGCTTGGCACAGGCAGCCCAGGTACAAGTAATTATCATTATTCACACACATGTAATATTAATTAATGTACATAAATGTAGATATTAATATTTCTCTGGTTTATTAGGCGTGTCCAAACAGAATCTGCCACAGGATCTACTAGTAGCAGCAAGGTGCGTACCACACTGACCATCAGTGTGGAAGCAGTAGATTTTGACACACAGGCCTGTATGGTGAGGGTGAAGGGAAGGAACCGTGAAGAGAATCAATATGTGAAGGTGAGCTACATAATTATGTACAATGTACACCTCTTGGATTCATCCCAGCACCATATCATGGTAACATATTTAAGTTGAGACTTCAATATTGGGTGAGACTGAAGATAGAGTCTAATATTAAAAGTTGAGACTTAAATATTTTCTATATTGGGCAAGGATGAGTCTTAAAATCTTTTTTACATGTATTAATTAACTGTTAAACAAATAATCCTGCAATCAACAAACATAATTGCATGAACACAGGGCGAGATGAAAATGAAAAAAACACCTTCATTTTACTAGCCCGGAGCCCTGAGGAGCTAGCCCGAAATTTAATTAAAACAACAACAACAAAAAGTTTATTTACTATGCAAAGAAAATTACAACTAAGAAATCACCTACATATTTGCTGAACGTGTTCTACAGAACACGCCACGTGCAAAAAAATGCGAGTCGTCAGTCTGCCGGCTAGTTGTGTGAAAATGTCACGGAACTCTGTCAATTACATGCAACTCTAATGTGAAAAAAAAATCAACTCGCCGTTCGCGATCACGTAGTCGCTCCTCAAATCAGGGATTCAGGGCTCAAAATAATGGTCTGGATTGGGAATTTGACCAGTCAAACTTTCCACTTGCCGGTCATGTTTACCCGTTTATATTTCCTCAAAATAAAAACAAAGCTTCAGTCAATAGTCTGTACAGTGTAGTTGGCGCGCGATCTAATGGAATTCGAGTTGTTGATTTCAAATTTTGCGTTAAGTTTATTATTTGATAAAGCTAAATACATTTCAGAATACCTGACAGAAAATAAAGACCTCGTCCAACCCTAGCTTGATATAACTGATATAAAGGACATTTCATTCTTGGCGGCCTGAAGCGGAGGAATAAAAGTTTTCAGTTTCGAGGTTGTCTAGCACATGACTAATTTCTACCCCAGATCGAATTTCATGTCGTCGTAAACAGCAGAAGTACGCAGTTTTGTGTTTAATACTCAGTTCGGCATTTATATTTTGAATAATGTTCTCGAAATAATATATTGCGTGGTGATCTTGATCACTGAAGATTTTGCAGGAATTGCTGTCCGATTCGCTAAGTAAAGAAACAATTTTCAGTAAGCTTAAATTAAATAACTGCAAAGAAAGCCAGTTGAATTGAAGTAGCCCTAAGCCGCCGGCGCCGTCGGTCTCGCTCAGAATTATTTTTAAATACAATTTTACGTATACAAATATCTTCACCAGTGTTGACTGAAAAAAATTACTATTGAGAATAACAAATGTTTCCAAAAGAGGTTAAATAATATTGGTCAATACTTATAGTAATAACAAACAAACGTGGAGCCTATAGCATGTATAGACTAGGGATGGGAAGATAATTATAGAATTCGGCTGCATGCGTTTCTTCGCGGAACTGACAACGAATCTTGAATGACTCACGAAATTTACAAAATTAGAACCCTAGTGGCAATAAATACCATGCAGGATGTCAGAAGTTTTTTCTTTGCTCCGAAGTGCTTTTTCGATTTTTTTCTTGCATTTTACCTTTAGCGACGTCAATTTGAGCCACGATCGTGAGCGGCGGGCTTGCTCTGGCTTGATCGTCGCTCGCCGGGGTGGAACATCAAATGTAATTTAAAATGTACATTTTTTGACTCGCTGTAAATGAGGTATAACCCAGCAATGTATTGGCCCTGATGCTCTTGCCCGTTGGGCAACCTGTGATAGAAAAACACTAGCCCGACGAGTCGCTCCACTAGCCCCGGGCTATCGGACAGCACTTTCGTCGCGCCCTGGAACAGCTCGACATGTGAACTGTCCAATACATGCAGGTAGCTGTTCAATATTCCATAATACATACAGTACATGTATTTTTATTGGTCGATTATTTGTAAGGTATAATAATGTTCTTTAATTACAGTCATGTATATTAGCCATTTCACTAATATTATTAACTGAAGACCTAAGTAATAAGTATGTTTAGCCATTTTTTTGTGCAAGAAATGTGAAATTTACACAGATTCTAAACCACAGAAACTTGTTCCCTTATTGTGTGTATAAATTTCACGATTCTTAAATTACATGTACATGTACCACCTCTGGTCGAGGTTTTCAATTATTAGTAACTAAAATTGTGCTAAAGTTAACAAGAGGCACCATAAATATGAGTTTGGTATAATAGTGGCTGATCTCTGAAAGTATGAATGCGTGACAATTTAAAAAAAAATTATATACATGTACTCATGCATCATGAAATAATTATATAAAGTGAAAAATATATTGTTGAAGTTGTTGATTTTTGCATTTCATTTTCTGTTTTAGATGGGTGCCTACCACACAATTGACTTAGAGCTGAACAGGAAGTTCACCCTTATAAAACAATACTGGGATTTGATTGCACTGGATCGAGTTGGTAAGAAAAACATATGTTAAATAGTATGTACGAGTACATTGTAGATTGAAATACAATGTACATGAACCAGACCATGCCCACACAGTGCTCTAAGCTGATAGTTTTTCAATGGCCTGTTGACAATCAAAGATGGTACATGTACATATAATATGTTGTACATGTAGTTCAAATTTCATCTCAGTTTAAAAAAAATTAACTAGGGAATTTTGGTGTGCCAAAAATAAATCCTCCATCCCCTCTCCCGCTACATTGTAGCCATTATATAATCAACTACTATAATCGACTACCGCCTCACTGGTTAGCTCAGTTGGTAGAGCATGGTCTAGAGTGTGGGACTGATCGGGTGTTGAAATCCTGGCCATGTCCTTGGGCAGGGACGCTTATAAGCTGTCAGCCTTGTCTCCTACTTCTAATCAGTATTTGAAGGGGACGTGAAAGAACCTGTTGTACTACTCGGAAAAGAGCAGGGGATTGTCACCTGGAACAGCAGCCTGGCCATTGTACTTAAACCACACACTCAACATTGTAAACTGCATGGCAGCTTAAAGTGCCGTAAGCAGTCTGAAAAATATCACTGACGGGATATGTCAGTAATATGTAAAGTACCATGAGACTGTGGTGATATGGTGCTATAGAAATAATTGGCCATTATTATTATTGTTATTAATTACCATCACTGAGCAAGGACATGCAGTGAACTTCAAGGCAACATTCATTTGGTACTTGAACCAGCAACCATCAGAACTGTTGGCCATGCAGAGCCTAAATATAACCACTGTGCCACTAAGGTGATTAATGTGAAATGCCATACTCATTTATGTACTATATATGATGGTGCTACTACACAGTCCCCCGTTGTCTAGTCCAAATTTGCATATACTGTACATGTATGTGCAGTAAAACCTTGTAATACATGTACATGTAGCTTGGAATTTCACTAAAACTGCGCAAACATTGTTAACATAAACAGTGCCTCGTTGAACGTGAAATACATGTGAAAAAATATGTTCTGGAAAGCACTGGCAGATGGTCGATTCTGACTCAGTGGCAAGGTACATTGTAAAAGAAATACTAATCTTGAGAATCTCAACAAATTCCTAGTGAAAATAATTTTCCTAGTTTAAAACTAATTTACCCTTGGCTAGTTAAAAAAAACCCAGATGAAATTTGAACTAATATACAACATCATAATAATATTATACATGTACATGTAGGTCTCAAGGGTTTTGCAACTTGTCATGTACATTGTAGATGTAGTTTAAGTATGCCCATGGTCACCTGGATCTTAATGGTAAATATAACCAGCACCCTTTATAACCGATTTCTGGTTCTAATCACAGATATGGCATGCGACCCTACACAACATGCAGACTTGGGGGCTATTATATTACATGAAGGTAAGCAATACATGGCTCATATACACTGTATATTACTGATTAATCAATCAACCAGTTAACCAGTTATTTAATCAAGAGAAGCACATTAATTAATTAATTAATTGATTGATTGATTGATTGATTAATTAATTATTAATTAATTAATTAATTAATATGCTTCTCTTGATTTTAAAGTATTAGCTTATGAACCCAATTTATTCAGAAGTGTGCTGTTGGCAAGCACAATCAGTACAATATAATATTCGTTAAATTCATTTATTCTTTATGCCCAGTGGTAATGATTATGAACAGTTATTGCTAATTATAATTGAATAATAATTAATTGTAGTTAAACCACCTTAATAATTAAAAGTGCAATATGCAGCAGCAGGGTTCACACCAATCCTGGAATTCCTGGAAAGCTCCTTGAATGTTAAAATGTTCTTTAATACAGGGCCCTGGGAAACTTGGAACTCCTGGAAAATTGTTTGTCCTATGGTTCTTAATTAATCAGCTAGCCCCAGCCTACTTTTAATTATTTACTTTACATCCAGCTTCCTTAAAATTATACATTATTTCAGTTAGATCAGAACCACGATAACTCAATAAGCCTAACACATCCCTCGATATAAACAAGATGCTCATTACATATTTAATTAATCTAGTGAAATCTGATTGGCTGGCACTTGACAGCACAAACAATAGACAGTGTTTCCTTTCGATTAGGAACTAATTTTTATTTTCCTTCATGCACTTCGCTTGGCTTGTTTACTCATCCAAAGAGAAATGACATTTCTCCATCTAGTCCTGGAAACCTCCTGCATTTTTTTAGACATGTTAGGTTAATGTATATATACATGTAACATGGTATACAATAGGAGTTGTTACTTTATAGACATATTAGGTGAATGTATTTAACATGGCAAACAATAGGGGTTGTTACTTTATATTAGACATAATTTTATTTGGTGAATGTATATAAAATGGCATACAAATGAGGACTTCCTACTTTATATACATAATTATTAGGTGAATGTACAATGTATTTAACATGGCACACATGTACATGTAATAGGGGTTGTTTAATTATTAATACTTTTTACAATATAACCCAGATAGTACGAGCGCTCTGATTGGCTTATAGACTCAAAAATCTATGGTCTATTGTGCAAGTAAACACATAGAAATCGGCGTGCCTGCTTGTATTGTGTTGTAGTTATATCATAAAAGCAATAGAACACATATTTCAATGTGTTTACTGGCGAAATAAAGCATTTGGGATGCTGGGAGAACACTTGAAATGCTTGAAAATGTGCCTTTCGCTTGTGATTTTCAAGCATTTCTTGTGTTCTCCCAACATCCCGCATGCTTTATTTTGCCAGTAAACACATTGAAATGTGTGGTCTATTGCTTAAATAGACGTTAGATGAATGTATATAACATGGCATACAATAGGGGTTACCTTTTTTCCATGCAATCTCAGAGTTCAGGGTCCTGTAAATGTTCTTTTTGTACCATGGAAAACTCCTGGATTCTGTCAATGCAGTACTAAAATTAACTCTGATGCATGTGATGTTTTTTTCAGGTCTGTGCCATATATGTCTGGTTACATCTTATATGACAATAGTTAGGGCCAAAATAGATATGAATGTTCCACGTAAAAGGAAAGGATATTGCGGTCAACATGATAAGGTGAAGTGGTCTTCTTGTGAGGAAAAACTGTTCAAAGATTTTGACATACAAAGTATAGACTGTATTCATAAGTGTGTATTTCTGTTTCAATACCATCTGAAAGAGCATGTCGTTGGTAGTGACATTGTGGAATTTGAGTGCTATAGCATAAAAAGCAATGAAGTTACAGCCATTTGAAATTAGAGAGATTTGTATGAGAAAAACAACGGAGGCCTCACTAGACTCACTTTCATGTTTTTTTCAACCCCAATTTTTTTATTTTAGTTTCGAAAAGAAGAGGTAATTTTGAGTATTTCTGTCGGAAATTTTTTTGCCATTAATCCTTGATTTCTTCATGAGCGTTTAAATATGACAAAATACCGTGTCCGAATTATTATAATCAGGCTTGTGACGTAAGTGAAGGAAAAACGTACAAAGAGAAGTCGGAGTAGTTGGAAGTAGTGGTTAGCGAAATCGAAAACAATGATGTTGAAATGCCAAATAGGTGTGTTGTAGGGGGCTGCAGCAACTGTTTCGACGCCAAACAAGATATCAGTCTTCACAAAATACCATGCTGGGGAGATGAGAGTTCGTTAGCCAGAAAAAGGCGCAAGTGGGTTTAACTTGTGAAAGCGAAACGTGCGTATGCATCCGTGCTTAGAAAGAAAAATCCTTCACTTACGTCACAATTCTAATGGCGGCACTTCGTCATCAGAATCGCGTTTATAATTGCTCACAAAACAATTAAAGATTAACGCAAATTCAAAACTTTTTTTGCAGAATTACTCAAAATTATCTTCTCTTTTCGAATTAAATAAAAAGAAATTGGGGTTGAGGGGCACTTAAGGTTACCGGATACCTTTTAGTAGTAGTCTCTCATATACCAAAAACTCCATTCAATAAAAATTAATGTTGACGGAGAAATACCCAAAGGAAGTTTTTAACCGGAAGTAAAAGGTTCCGTTTGATTGACAGCAGATCAATAAACACATGACAATTGCTCACTCGCCCGTATTAAAGGGGCTCTGTCAAGGGTACTGAAGTCATGCTACAATCACCAACTGCACTTGTAAACAAACGTGATCGGCTAAGTTCAGATCAGTTCGCGCGGTTCATTTTTACGATCCATGGTTTAATTTACAGAACTTAACATGAATTATGGAACTCTCCTCAATTTCTGATGAAGAATCCGATCAGGAGTCAACAGCTTTTGAAGTGGTAGGATTTCGGACTTCTGTTGTAAGGAAATCAAACTTTAAATTTGACGTTAAATGCGTTCTAATTTTCATGCAAATTTTTGACCACTTTTGACTTTCTTACACTACCAACATAAGACTGTGATTCAGCAGCATCACTTTCAGAGTCGGTATAGTCGGGTTTCGCAACAATAACGCTATCACCAAGGACATAATGCAGCGATACGCCAGTGATATCGACTTCCGATTCTCTCCCGTTTCCATCCAATGTTTTCTCACGAAGACGACGAAGGAGACACAAGTGTAGCAGTTTTCTTGATCGGAGTAGAAGCTGCCAGTAGAGCTGCAAGAAAATCAAAACTTACATAAAATTGAAAAGAATGGCACAGCAAGATCCCACTTGATTTTCACGCCAGAACAAAAATGCCTTACGTCGATGACAAACGGGATACAAGTGATCGATTACCAATATCTCCCCTCGCTAACACTAACAGTACAAAGGTCAAAGCATATATAGTGGCGACTTGTGGCTTACCATTCACAGCAGGGCGATATCTTTTTCCTTTTCCCTTGCTACCAATGTCATCTCGAACTCTCATCTTGTTAGCATGGGCATACGAACTATGAAGTCCAAGTAGAAATACTTAACAAACTCAGATTTGGGTTCTCAGATTTGTAGTACATTAGTGCTACGATCCGGCGATCACTTTCGCTTCATCTCGAGGGAAAGTAGATACGCGGCGAAGCTGGAGTCACTCGCAAACGTCCCAGAAGCTTTAACAGACCTCCATGTTTCAAATACTGGCTTGCGGAGATAAATACTGGGATGTTCAAGACGCCAAATCTTTCTGTTCTTGTACCGATTGACCTTTGTCGAAACCAAAGATGGTCGACCTCTCTTCTTGAAACCAGAGGATGGTGGAGCGCCAATGATCTATTATTCTAAAATATTCTGACTTCAATTTAAACACTGATATTCAAACTAACTATCTATTTTGAAAAAACAATGTATAACGCTAAGGAAAACTTAGATGGAAATGGATTTAAATCATACACTTTCAGCTTGTTTTAATGCGAGATCGAATTTCAGAACACGGTGGACTTTTATTCTGAAATGATTTTAGACACCAGGTCACTCTCGGCCAAAATTCCCTTGACATAGCCCCTTTAAACGACGGTGTGGGGAAACATATTAAATTTATTTCATATACCAATGTTTACGTTTATTGAGAAAAGTTTTTTCCACACACGATTCCATAATTCCATCGGTTGTTGGCCTTATGCCTTCCAAAAAGCAAGCAGGATGCCCTTAGCTTAGAAAACAAAGAAAAACGAAAAGCAAAACAAGGCCAAACAATGCAATACGACTACAAGGCCAAATAGGAGTCCTCGCAAAACCCGACAAGGGTTCGTATTTTCACTTTCAGACAGAGTGCCGAGTGGTCCACATCTGAACATAAAGAAGAATTGATAGGAGCCAGCCGAGAGAATATTTATTTCCAAGAAAGCTTAGATGGAAACGTAAAGTCTGACGGTGACTCTGAATCGCTTGAAACCAACACCATGATCTCGCTTTTACTGTGCTGTTTCAGCCGCCTGCAAATCGCTGTCTCCTCTACTAATTATGCTGGCATTCAAGGCGTCTCTAGGTGTTCACCTTGGCTTTGTCCCTCAAGGTCTTTTTGTCTTTCCCATTTTTCAAGGCACACAAGAAAACTAGAACAACCAGCTATATTAACATTTTCTCGATGCGGCGCGTAGCTTTGATCGGAAATCGACATTGGCGGGAAATCTTGACAGATAGTTGAACTGTGATGAGAAATGATTGGCCAAGAGCTCGCTAATTGTTGGAGAGGCGGGGCTTCAGATTCACACACGACAGACGGCTAGATTTTTAAAAGTGCTATTTTCTACGCTTTTGATTTCAACCAAAATAGAGTTTTACAAAAGCTCCCACTCAAGAGAAATTTATTCGATTTGTTTGAAATTTTCACAAAATGTCAATTGATATCTCAGCTGCAAAATCCGTGTCGGGGAATTGGAAAATTCTAAAAAGAGAGCTCTTGACGGCGTTTTCCGCATAACTACTCTGATTATTTTTCGCCTTTTCACGGAGAGCATGATAACTTTTGAACTAAATTGAATTTTGAAATTCCTCAACACTGTTTTGTAATACGATTCCTCTGAAATGCGACAAAGCAAACAGATTTTAAAACTGTAATATATTTTCGGAGTCAGAGCTTATGAAAGCCACCTCACTAGATCGGAGAAACGGGATAGCTGAAAATTCGAGATTTTCAAAGAACTCAAAACTTTTTACGTATTCTTGTAGCCAATTTTATAAGCTTTAAAATGATACATAGATCATTTATCTACGATGTTTCCTCGAGGTGCTACATAATTTAGACTGGAAACGCACCCTGAAGGTATCCGGTAACCTTAACTCAACAGCAATTCTCCACATTGCTCTAAAACTGAACACAATTACTACATTTTAATGTGACCTTTTGTGTTTTACAATGTACATGTAGCATTTGTTTCCAAATTGTGCAAATTGGGATAACTCCATTAGGATTGTAGTCTATTTTTAACTCTGGAATATCTCTCTTTCTAACTTCCCTTTCCATTTCAGGGTCTGCTAAAGTTTTATGATGCCATTATCCAAGCTGTAATAAGACACATTAATTTTGATGGTAAGTTCTATGAATGGCATGTACATTTGAATACCCATATATAGTTTATGATGCCATTATATTATCCAAGCTGTAATAAGACACATTAATTTTGATGGTAAGTTCTATGAATGGCATGTACATTTGAATACCCATATATAGTTTATGATGCCATTATATTATCCAAGCTGTAATAAGACACATTAATTTTGATGGTAAGTTCTATGAATGGCATGTACATTTGAATACCCATATATAGTTTATGATGCCATTATATTATCCAAGCTGTAATAAGACACATTAATTTTGATGGTAAGTTCTATGAATGGCATGTACATTTGAATACGCATATATAGTTTTATGATGCCATTATATTATCCAAGCTGTAATAAGACACATTAATTTTGATGGTAAGTTCTATGAATGGCATGTACATTTGAATACGCATATATAGTTTTATGATGCCATTATATTATCCAAGCTGTAATAAGACACATTAATTTTGATGGTAAGTTCTATGAATGGCATGTACATTTGAATACGCATATATAGTTTTATGATGCCATTATATTATCCAAGCTGTAATAAGACACATTAATTTTGATGGTAAGTTCTATGAATGGCATGTACATTTGAATACGCATATATAGTTTTATGATGCCATTATATTATCCAAGCTGTAATAAGACACATTAATTTTGATGGTAAGTTCTATGAATGCCATGTACATTTGTACATGCATATATGTTGTAGGTAAATTTTATAGCCCCTTTTTTCATCACGTAAATTCCTGACCTTGACTCCAGTTTTCCAGATTTAAGAATTGAGACCAACAAGCCTGTCATGAGTAAAAACGTTTTCAGGAATTTTCCCTCACGTGATGGAATGGTCTTAAGGTGGTGTTACACGAGACGATTTTTAATGAAGATTTTTCGTGCAAGTCAACATAGTGTAACATGGCGCGCTGGACGATTTTTAACCCAATCTTCATTGTGGCAAAGTTTTTTTATTACCTTCAAAAACCTGCAACATTATTGGCCGAATTTTGTTGGAGTTGCTTCGTGTAACACCCACGCCGTTGACTTTTTGCGCAACGCCATCCCAGAAACCAGTTCGCTACGCCCACGGAAACGAGGCTACATCAACGAACAAAGACTCCACCTAGGTTCCTACTCCGACATCCTAGATGTTGCACTAAAAATCGTCCCGTGTAACATACCCGTTGCCGCATCAATGTTGCGCTAAAAGTTGTCTCGTGTAACATACATTAAAAATTGTCGCGACAAATTGTCGTTAAAAGTCGTCTCGTGTAACATCACCTTTTAAGAGTGAAAAAATCAAACATATCGCGGCAAGGGTCGAAAATACGATTTCTTTCATATTTCAAAGTCAGATAGCCTAATGTATAACCAAAAGCACTGTACACTTTTTAGGGAAAATATATTTTTATTTCGAAGAAAAATGCAATTAACTAAATTCAGTCGAAATTAGCCTCCTCCGCAGTCACCTCTAATGTTTGAAGAAATCATTTCTTCAAAAATTAGAGATGCCTGCGGAAGAGGCTACTCTTCAGTTGCCTATTTAAAACTTCCGATCACACTACAAGCTGTCAACGGTTGATCATGAACAACAATCTTTGTCTGACTTTCGACGTATTTCAACATCACAACATTCACAGGTTGAGTCATTTGCTAAATGTTCTTCGATTTGGATTGCACTCTCGTTATAGTTTTGAGACCTTTAAACTGCTACAATACGATCAACGTGTTGACGGTTCTTCCCAAGTTGCACAATATTAAAACAATAGCAATTATGCTAATTACTTAGCGTTACTTAGCGTTGTTTTGCTTGCGCGGAGGAGGGGCTTACGTCAAGTTAAAAAGAAAATCATCAGAAAATTCAGATATAAAGAAAAGTATCAGTTCCACATGTCTAATAGAAAAGGAGCCTGTTAGTCGTTTAGATATAGTGTTGCTTTGAATGCCGGGGAAATATTGATTATATCGCGAAATCCTGTAGAGGCAAAGCATGCACCTGACGGTGGGGATCGGGTGGTCCCATACTTCCCCGGCACTATGAGACAATCGATTGAGCACTCTAGGTATTTATTTACAATCGTTCGTTGTTCTGAGGTGCTATAAAATGGGCACAAAAAATTAAAACATAGTTTCCATTTTTGGGGCCGTTCATAAAATTCAATCCCGTAATGTGGTAAAAGACCAGGTAGCAAGCTGATCTATATGTTTGTTGTTATATGATAGAAGCGAACAAACGAGGTCTAAAATCCTAATGAGTAACTAGTACGCTGCGCCATACCATACCATATCCACTTTCACGAGTGAACCTCGAGCCCGAATCACGAGTTAGTCCCCCGATAATTGTTCCTAATTTCAGTGGTTTTCGTTTATTCTTTTAAACAGACAAAACCACATAATACAAATTTAAAGGTAATCTACGAGAATTAGCATTATTTTGTTGATCTCCAATTTGTCAGCTGTCGGTAAATTCACATTTGTCAGTTTATATTTCTTCGGTTATTTGTCAGTTGTCAGTTCAAATTTAAGGCGTTTGTCAGTTAATCCCATCTACACCCTCACATAATTATGAAAGGAAACTCAGGGGCATGGCAAAAAGTCTTGGTCAGGGTCGGCCAGGTATCCAAGGTTTTCTTAATTGAGTATGGTCAAGAGACCATCTCCTGGTATAGTGTATTTAAATTATGGAATTTCGTCACAACAGTATAGTATTTGGGTATTTTGGGTATACCCCCTCCTCCCCAATCTCCCTGGCCGGCGCTGGTCGGTCTATTGCGGACTTTGAAACATTCAAACTACAATTTGACACTGAATTTTCAAGAGGGTTACAGTCATATAACTTTCTAAGCGTTTCTCAAAGTTTATTATAATTTCCGTCAAAAAAGGGGATAAAGAGAACGTACTGTTCTACATGAATGCATTTGCGCGTCGTGATATAAATAACACTAAAATAATATATTTCATTACGTGGTCAATAAGAGGGCATACCACTAAATTATAACAGGACTCCCGAAACAACCATGATGAAAGGGCTGATGAAAGTCAGGACTCAGCTAAACCACAGATCGAATTGAAATTAAGCGTACTGGCTTTTGTGGAGGGAGGAAAATCGGAGAACCCGGAGCAAAACCCACGGTGCAAGGGTTAGATACCAACAAACTCAACATGTGATCTGGGCTCGAACTCTGGTCACAGTGTTGAGTGGCGCCACCCCGGCTCCCCTTGATCAGTGTTGGTGAATACGGCACACTGAACAATGTTGACCATGAGATGACGAAAACATGGTCAATAAGAAGTCATACCACCGTAAACTATCGTAATCTTTTTTGCAACAACAAACGAGAAATATTGGGTGGAAATTGAATCTTGCGTGAGCGATGATGCAATCCGTAGTATGTCCTCTTATTTCCAATGGTAATAAGCCAATCAGAAAATTAAACGAGAAACTGTGCAGTTGTAAAATATCTGATCCCCCGAAACTGCTGTTACATTTTCATTCTCTCCTTCCCAACCCCACCCTCCTCAATGTCCCAACTAAACATCCCCCATCCCCATTCTCAACACACAAACACAATTACGTCAGTTTATGCTCTTTCACGAGATGCCGGTATATTGTTGAACTATTAAACAATCACCAAAAGAAGACGTCCTCCTTTCGCATGGTTGAAATAAATAATACCTGTCTCTTAATGGCAAAAAAAAAAACACAAAAAACATGTACGACACAGTTAAAGCAGTCATAAAAGTTGCTACCTAGCCTAGCATATAATATTATGATGTTGAAGTAAACGGTCCAAAAATTGGATAACCATGTTTGATTTGTTAATGCCTATTTTTTAGCACCTCAGAAAACGAAAGGTTTTAAAATAAATACCTAGAGTGCTCAATCGATAGTCTGACCAGAATAACCGAGGAAGCGAGGGACCACCCCAACCTCCACATTCGGGTGTATGCTTTGACAAAGGCCATCACAATAAAATGTTTTGTTTACCAATGCCCGACTGGGGGGGGGGGGGGGGGGGGGGGAGGATATAGGGGAAAAATACAAGATTTAAAAGCGACCCAATTTTTTTAACTATACCTCTTTTTCGAGTTCTCTACGTATTAGTTTCTTGCCTTTCTCGTGCAAATTGTCAATCCACAACTAGTAGAGGAGAAAGTGGTCGAGGAATACATGAACATTTTTATGCGAGTCTTCAAGCCGACTCAGTTGGTTCCAGATTCTTAAACTTAAAGACTCTATGTCGACCGGCATGCAATGCGGGCGCTTTGGAGTTTCGTATCATACGAAAGTCGAGTTTTAGCGTGGAAAGCTGTAGTCGCTCAGTAATCTTCTTTGATCCTTGTAATCATTTCGATTTTTAGGAAAGAATTACTCTCAAAAGACGTATAAGTCAATCAGTTAACTTCACATTCAGTTATTTGGTAAGAATCATTCCGTTCTATACTCTTGTTAGACCTGTTATGAGGCATGAGTTTAAACTTAGAGACGTCCATCTTTTAGATGGCGTCCAAGGCCGAACCAAATCGGCAACTAGTTAGAGGAGGATGGCCCAAAAAAACAGTGACTTTGAAAGTGATATACTTAAGAGAATCGGTACAAGACCAGTGGAGGGATTGGAAAGCCTCGAAGGGTTATTCAAGACTCGCGGACAGTGAATTCGCTCAAGTTTTACTGCAGTAAGTAATACTTGAAATTCTTTGCGCTCTGTACTTGAGTTTGTAGTCTGTTCTCACTCTCTGCTCTACTCACGTAAATATGTTCTTATCTTTTTTTACGTATTGGTCTTGTCTTCAGTTCATGTCCAATCAGCACAACAGGATCTGGACGTGATCAGCACGAGCAAAGTCTGCCTCAAGAACTTTATACATGTCATGTCACTATCATTATGTAATTTCATGAGTGAGTACAGTTGCATGCAGGTTTCACAGTCGTATTGGTCTGATATACACGTAGGCTATACAATTTACCTTTAGTAAATTCTCCTTTTAAATTCTCCTTTTGAGAGGAGAAATATCTTGTTACAAAGAACTGTATAATTTTTTTCACTTCTCTAATCTCAGTGTGATTGTATATTAATTAGGCAATACCATGTATGTATATGGGAATGCTAATAAACTATAATTGTACTTACGGTCTTGTACCTTTAGCATTCTTGAAGTTCTTCAGTATTTAGCTTCAAGTTTGGATAGGTTAATAAGTCTTCTATAGGGTAGGGAATTTCATTTTTTCTTGAATGCATTCTCAAAATTACATGTACAAGAGTAACCTTGTAATACATTGTAGCTACATAGGCCCAAGGATCAGGGTTTCAAACTAAAATCCTATTTCTCAAATCATAAGCCTTAGCTCTGTGGTGACAATTAGAATCACAACTTGAGAATTATTCCTCAAAAACACTTATCCCTTATATTACAGCACATAATTTTAAAGGTAGTGCCTCTGCCACAACAACATCCAAGACATCTGGCTCCAACTATTGCTTTACGAGAAAGCCCAGAATTGATTTATTTGATTACTTAATATTGCAGCAGATTTAGGGCTAAGAAATAATTAAATAAATATCCCTTACAGTGTCTGTGACTAGTAGTGGATATTTACAGTGTGACTACTTCTAACAGGACCACCCGACACTAACCAGCCAGTCACAGCTTTATAACAAATGATCCAGACTTTGGTAGTCCCCAAGCCAATAATATTTAAAGGCCTAGACATCGGTAGCTTCCAAGCCAATCAAATTTGACAATGTGGTGGCCCATGTTGAAGTTGTGACACTGTAACTTGCCATGTCACTTCACAGGGAGGTAAATATCCACCAATTGTCACTGGATCTGTGTTGAATAATGTTTTTAGTATATACCACACAAGTGTTGTAGTGAGTAGCTTAGCCAATTAGATTGCAGCATTGCTGATAGAGCATAATTGATTTCTAACAACTAATATATGTCAGGTAAATGAATATTGCACTATAGGCCCACAACAGAAACTCTATTGTTGTTGTTATTACTCTGTTTTTTTTTTTTGCAATAGTGCTAGCTGGGCACTTTCCACTATGCTCTCATATTGCCTAGTCATGTGTCTGGTCATCTTTGTCCAATGAGAGCAAAGGAATTGTTATTTTATTTGAACAATAAAGATTCACCACTTTCTCAACCCAAAATGTTTCAATTCTTGGAGGGCACTTTGCATAAGCACAATAGCTTTCTTATCTTCCATGGGACAATGTTTTAGGAAAAGATGAGTTGTTCCAGGAAAGATGAATAACTATTGTATTTATACAAAGTGTCCTCCAACAAATTGCACAATTTTGGGATAAGAAAGCAGTGAATACAGACTTTCTGTCTTGAGCCTATAATCTGATATTTTCCTTGGAAATTTGATGTTGTATAAACCTGATATAAACCCTCAACTTTGTTTCTCTGACTAATATTTGTGAGAGCCCACCTGACTCCACCCCCTATGCTATATCGAATGTGGGCTATAGGAAAAGTGTTTGTAAGGGGTGGATCATTAGAAACCACTGACTGGACTGTGGTTGACAACTCCCCACTAAAAAAATTGTGCTACAATGTAGGTAAAAAGTTAACCAAGAAATTCCTACAAGCAGATGATAATCGCAAAACAATTCATGCAAGCAATTAACTTGTTTAAAGAATATTCTGAAGATAAATTAGTTTGAAAATATAGATATTACACATTCCAACAAACCAGGGCATTCAATGGGTCCCACCACTTTAATAGTCCATCCCTGTTCATAGTTTGTGTGAACTCAGCTGTGCGGGGAGGGGGGGGATGGGGGGGACGGACGACGGGGACTCTCCTGGGGGTGAGTCCCTATATCTAGCTGATGGCAATGCTCATACCTTTTGGGGTCAAAATGCATATTTTGGGTGTTTAATTTGAAATGCCAACAGTACCTTTATGGTATTGGTTCCTTTGGAATTTTTCAACAAGCATCCCATCTAATCAGATCTCAAGGCTATATAGACATTGTCTGGGGAGGGATCTGTTGATGGATGTTTTTTATGGCACAAGAAGGAATAACTGTTCCTTTCCCCAAATAGCCATACTCCCACAAAACAAACTGTCTAGGCTGTCTTGCAGTAGCTGGCCATTGAAATGTCTAGAAGATCCACCCTAATTTTACCTACAGCGAATGGCAATTTCGAGAACATGTCTGTTTAGACATGTTAGGCTTCGTCCAGGGCGTATGAAGCGATGCATTCCCTTCGTCTGTAACATTAAATTTTATTCTCAGGAGCAAGGCACAACGTTCCTGGAATTCCGGGTTCTGGGCCTGGATTTGTGACTCGTGAAGATTGTAAAATCTAAGTTCCCACAGCCATTGTTCGACAGTTTTACCCCGGGGGGTACTGGACCCATGTTTGGGTATAGGGTTGAAACCCTGACCCTGTTTAGGACAGAAAAACTCTAAATACCTACCCTGTGTAGCACAACACCCTCTAGTTTAGGACCCTGTTTAGGACAAATGACAAAATACAGACTGTCTTGTTTTACACAATTGTGTTTTATTGGCAATTGCAATGATTGGGTGACAATGATCTTGTGGAGTCACTGATGACTTGTTAAAGACCGGTGAGATGACGATAATCGTGCAATCAATACCCTGGTTAGGACAGACTCATGAAATTATATACCCTGTTCAGGACAGAGGCCAAAAACCGTACCCTGTCCAGTGCACGTCCCTGTTTAGGCCACATAAGGGAGTACCCCCCCCCCCCCCCCCCCCCCTGGAGTTTTACAAGAATTTCAACTCTGTCGTCGTGCTAAATCGTTAAAGAAATCTTTATAAAAAGAAATGTGGAGAGATTATACTAAAATCCTTCTGAAAAATATAAATCGTGTACTTTAATACACTAGCTATTTCCTGTTTGGTGTTCTCACTAGTGAACAGTCTGGTACACTTACATAATGCGCACTTCCTTGAGGAACTGTTTCTAATTCTGAAATAATGTTCGTAATACAAAAACATGTTTTACACCTTTTTATTTTTGTCTTTAGTTTGGCTGTGATAAAAATATTTAGTCGGGTGTTTTGTTGATTGCACAAACTTTTGACTTTCTTTTCAGCTGTTCATACCTTCAGTTGCACATGGCTTTCTCAATGTACCACACTTATACCGATTCGCCATACATTCTAAGTCAGCCGTGCTACAAGGGCAGCCACGTGTTTGGCCATCTTTCCTTTTTTTTTTATATATAGAAATAATACAAGTATAAGTTGAACTGCAAATATCGGCTCTGTCTTCGTGTAGAACTTCGGCTTCGCCGGCAACCTTCAGTAAAATTGAATTGAAAGAAACACAGATAAATACCGATCGTATTGTCTATTGACTTGTTGGCGTTTCATAGAAACTTAAAACTCACCATAAACATTAATCCTCTGCAATTCGTCTTCCGATGTCTTGAGAGGTCAAGATGGCCGTCACGAAGGCTAGCGAGGAACGCCAGATCGAATTCTTGAATCAAAACAAAAACAAACGCCCGCAATGGATGCCGGTCGACATAGAGTCTTTAATATATATTTTTTAGCGACCGACCGATCCACCATCACGTTCTAGAGGGCGATGGTAAACGAAACATTTTATTGAGATGGCCTAACAGGCTACTAGTCATGTGTAACATTTTCTGATGATTTTCTTTTTTTTTTTAACTTGACGTAAGCAAAACAACGCTAAGTAATACTAAGTAATGCTAAGTAATTAGCATAATTGCTATTGTTTTAATATTGTGCAACTTGGGAAGAACCGCCAACACGTTGATCGTATTGTAGCAGTTTAAAGGTCTCAAAACTATAACGAGAGTGCAATCCAAATCGAAGAACATTTAGCAAATGATTTAACCTATGAATT
This sequence comes from Actinernus sp. WN-2022, assembly GCA_030867875.1. Classification (NCBI taxonomy): domain Eukaryota; kingdom Metazoa; phylum Cnidaria; class Anthozoa; order Actiniaria; family Actinernidae; genus Actinernus; species Actinernus sp. WN-2022. The sequence continues at coordinate 4,615,840 of JAOWCC010001729.1, forward strand.
GGATGTTGTGATGTTGAAATACGTCGAAAGTCAGACAAAGATTGTTATTCAACCATTGAAAGCTTGAAGTGTGATTGGAAGTTATAAATAGGCAACTGAAGAGAACGACGAAAGAATAATACAGAAACAGTCTCCAGATCTGATTTCTACAACAAATATGGTTAGAATTTTTTTAATGGCCTTTTTAGTGTATTTTCTGAACCTCTAATTTGTTAAGAAGCGTGAAATAGGCATAAATGCATTGGACCCGTAGATAGACAGTTGACCTGTCATGGTCAAATATGTACGTTTTTCAACAGACTTTGAACAGCTCTAGCGTCATGCACAATTATTTGCCCAAAGAAATCTTTACAGTAATCGAGAGATAATCTTTCGAAAATTCAAAAAAACCTGAAGCTTGATCCATTCAAAGGTTTAGCACATGGTGAAAATTAATTTTATTTACGAGATATTTTCATCAATGTAAAATGTATGCCTTCTGAACAAAATTATTTTTCGTTAAATAATAATACAATATTTCTAAAATGTATAGTGCTAGATATTTAGATATCGTAGAACACGATTTGAGCATTTTTAAGACAAGAATTTGGCGTCTCGAACAGTCATTTCGACTGAATTTTAAGTTAATTGCATTTTTCTTCGAAATAAAAATATATTTTCCCTAAAAACGTGTACAGTGCTTTTGGTTATACCTTAGGCTATCTGACTTTGAAATATGAAAGAAATCGTATTTTCGACCCTTGCCGCGAAATTTTAAATTTATCTGGTTTTTCCCTGACATCCGCTCTTAAGGCTGAACATTGTATTCACTGTCTTAATTCTCATGCACATGCAGTGAATAGTATTTCATCCAATCATACATATACATATACATGTAGGTCTCCATTCTAGTGAGTCTATCCAATTATTGCTTATTTATTTCAAAGGTCAAGACAACGTCTTTATTCCACTAGTGGCAAATCATAGAAAATAGTACGGTAGTAGCACAAATAATATGTAAATGTTACGTTGCAGTTGTAAAGTGTGTATTGGTTGGAAGTCCAGGATTTGTCAAGGTAGGATTACTAACTGGAACTTTTCTTTGTGCAATTTAATTTAAAATCTGTTGTAACTCTTTAGAGCCAAAGTTGTAGTTAAATTTTGGTGGAAAAGGTTATAGGGTCAGCAGAATACATTTTAATTAGGCTTGGTCAGGTAACCAGAACCACATTTGTTTTATTTCCATAGGCTAACCTGTTTACCAAAGGTGAATTAAAATACAATGTCAATATAACTATAAAGATGGAAAATGAGAGCTCATTACCAATCTTTGCTCAGACAAACATAGTGGTACAAAGAGCAACAAAACAAGAAAATTAGAGACATGCTTGCAGTCTGCTACAGACACGTACCAAGAAAGTTTGTATTTACAATGTACTGTAGGTCAGCCCACCAAACATTCCTATAATCTTTTGCATCATTCCTTGACATTTGACATGACTATACAACGAGTGTAAAACATGAAACTGTGCCCTTTGTTTTGGCAAACGTATTATTACCACATCCAGTTAGCTCAGTGGTTAAGCGCCGGTCTGTTGTGCAGGAGGTCGTGGGTTCAAACCCCGGCCAGATCAATACTGACAGGGTCTTAAAATAACTGAGTAGAAGGTGTTGCCTTTGTGAAACAATCTCGTTCTCTAACTGCAAATGGTTAGACCTTTGCATCTTCTCGGAAAAGGGCATCAGTCTTTCAAGACTGTTACAAGTTACTGATGTTAAATAGAATCACTGTAATGTACCTTTAGCTTTATTACCTTGAAAGCTGGTTGGTGATCTATTTTCCCAAACAAAATAGTGTTTTATGAAAAAGTTAAGCATGAGAAACATTAATTGATTTAACTATTAAGCTTAACTGTAGTTGTGTTTGTTTGTTTGTGTTTTAGGACCAGTTTTGTGACTACATGTTTCAACAGGCATCTAAGATGGACTGGAAAGTGTTGTCAGAAAACAAATCAAAATTTTTACAGGTATGATATCCCATAAAGATATGTAGACAGTTCCACATCATGGACGTGACATCTCAGACAAATTTTTTTCTCCAATAAATTATATACACTCCGTATACCAAAAGTCAGTTTACCAACTTTTCAATATCATACCTCTTTACCAGGCGCATACAGTAATATTTAAATGACATGAGTAAGAATTTGAGCATTTTATACATTATTAAATTGCAACTAGAAAAAGCACTGTCACAGATGTTACAAGGAAGACAACCAATATTTCAAGCAGAAATCTTCTACTAACTATGCTTACATGTACATGTAGGTATTGCCTTGGATGTTGAAAGCAGCAAGATCGATAATAATCTCAATAAAAATAACAACTATTATCAAGATTAACAGCCAAATTTCGGAACTAACGCCTGTATTTTTTAATTTTCCACACGAAACTGCAGACAATAAATAAACCATCTACGGGGTGCTCATTTCTTGAGATTGCCACACGGAATGGTTATGAAGGGATCTTAACTAACTGGAGACACAGAAATTCCTTGGTCCAATTGGAATTTAAGTATTTTTTTACTCACACAACATGTGCAGCTTGAGCTGGGAGTTATTTGGGACACTCGGATGTAAGATCTCATGCAACTGTTAACCCAGCAGTTAATGATTGTTATGAAATCCTAGGCTCGGGCCATTTGATGGGGTCTTATAACGTATGAATGGCTGACTTTTATTTTGCGTGTGTCTGGTTTAGGTCCATGCTTCGTCTGGTCACAAGCATGCTTTAAAAGGTTTGCCAAGTTACATGTACATTATTTTACATGTAAATTCTATTTCTTAATAACTTCGGACTAAAGGTATTGTAATACTCAGAAAAAGTCCTTGTCTCCATGTTGTTGCCATCATCAAAAATTTAACACAACATTGCTACAATAATTACATGTACAATGTAAGGTATCTCGATCGAAACTCCAAAGCCACTTTGCAAATTTAAACAAATTGTCATAACTTTTACGATATGTGCTTGATGGTGCTCACATTTTCACAAACAGTATGCAGTTTATTGATACAACTGATAATGTCGAAATCTTGAGACGATCACACATACTGTTGATGTAATGGTGACGTACATGTAAGATAATACCACTTTTTGACATTAGTCGAACAATTTAGTCGAACAATTTATTTAAAACAACTGGAAACTGTTTAAACATGCACAGTGCAAATTTTATCAAAATCTATTGGACATGCAGAAGTTTGCGAAAATTTGGGCTCTGAATTTCTCATCTTACTTAAACGTTGTCAAAGTTGAAAGGACTGTAGCTTTCTGTCAATAGAAGTGATTAGAATCCAAACTGATTAAAAGTATTCCCCAAAGCTTACCAAATCTTGATGTCAAATACATGTAGAATTATTGTGCTCACAAAAACAGAAAAAAAGTTGTGAACACCTACCTTATCATGGTGAATTCTGCCATCGTAACTTAAATGCATAATAGCAGTAACATAATAGCAGTCCGAAAAATTCACTGACGGGATATGTCAGTAAAATGTAAAGCGCCATGAGACTGTGGTGATATGGCGCTATATAAATATGGCCTATTATTATTATTAAGAAGAAAGATGACATCTTATGTGGGTTGTACATTTGCAAATAGGATGTGGTTTCTAAATCTCCATATAAATCATTTGATGGTGTGTTCCTTTGCAGAAATCCTCTCTGATCCAGCAGTTGCAAGCAGGCTTGCAGATACTAAGGTAAACCCATGGTTTCCACGGGCCTTGAAAAGTCCTCGAAATACTGCCAGGTTCTTGATCAGCCCCCATGGTTGTTTCAGGTCTCGTTAGAAATTCAGTTTTTTTCCCCTTGCATTTTGACAGATTAGGTTTTATCCTTGAAAAGTTCTTGAATTTTCACCAAAACTCCTTGAACTTTTTTTAAACGTCCTTGGATGTTTGAGAAGACATTAAAACAGCCTCATGTTTGCCTCCAAAAGATTGTTAGAGCGGCAGTGAATGATTCGTTGTGTTTGTCAGAGAAAGGGTCGTACATCGGGTCTAAATTGTATCGAATTTTGAGATCATTAATGTGTGAACCTGTAGAAAACAAGTCCTTGAAAAGTATGGATTGTCCTTGAGAAGTCCTTGAAGAATTTTGTATGAACCATGTAAACCTCAACATCGTCATAATAACTGAACGGTTTCATTGTATAGGCATAATAGGCCTAGATGGAACACCCAAACTGTAAGGTGTACTTTGGGAACCATTACTGCTGTGGTGCATGAAGGTAGAGGAGGTTGCACTGCAGACTCTTTCCAATCTAATGGATATATAGGCACTATCAATATAACGTTTTTTCCCGGTCTGGTATTCATCAGAATCACACGGTCTGATTGGCTGATGAGCGGTCCAGTTTTGTCTCAGTATGGACCTCGCAAACTGGACCGCTCATGGCTTGTGCCACTTCAAAACAAGTTTCATATTTTGCAGATTCTGTCGTAAATGTACCCTAGCATTTAATATTTTGTATTTCTGCCACATATTTGACAATGAAAGCTTTATAGGAAAACAGCAGAAAAATACCTGTGATTTGAGTGAAATGTTTTCAATTTTTGCTCGCCCATGCTGCCTACCAATCCACGTCATTTTCGAACAAAGTGTGCACGCTCTAGACTGAAAAATGTATCACTTCTGTAGGAGCATGCAACTAAGTACTATCCATGATAAAATAAAAGTTCACTAGAAAAAAATAAGAACGTTATTTACAGGCTTGGAGTCGGGTTGTAAAGAGAGAAACTGTGCCCTCGGTATTGAAAGTACTGATCTCGGCCTCATTTTCTCTCTATAATACCGACCTCCCAGTCAGTAAATAACATATATGTACATGTACAATGTAGGTGTCCATCGGCGGGGAGGTTACACTTTAACAGCAGCATTTTGTGTCCTTATGGTTGTGGTTCATATCCCACCGCTACCACCATGTTATGCAGAGAGATATACATGTAGCGCTGTTTTATCTAAGAATATATACCACGTTCCAGCTTAAGTCGGCCATCTTTAATTCGTCCGTTATCCATAACATGCATGCTTCAAATAGCAAGCATGCATCACACAGCATAACAGTGTGACAGAGCGAACAGTAAAGTCCCATCATCAACAGTTTTATCAACTAAAAGTTCGTAAGAAGGGCTGGCACGGTTAGAGTAAAACAATATTATTTCAAGGTCAGGGAAAAGTCAGGGAATTTTACATCTGGTAAGGGAAATTCTAAATTACTTGTCAAAGTCAGAGAAAAGTCAGGGAATTTTATTTTCAGGTCGCCACGAGGGCCCCTCATGCCTCAAAGCTTCGGTGAGGGGATGCTACAGGTTTTGATAATGACTTTTGTTTTGGACGAGGGAATGTCCTTTACTTCGCTAACAGTCTTAATATGGTCAGTGAAAATTGTTTTCTTGTAAGTGAAAAGTCAGGGAAATGTTTTTTCCTAAAGGGAATCCAGATAAGAGCATTTGCCAGGAGCCGGGGTGCAGGCGCAGTGGTTAAGTGCTTTGCCTCTCACTTCTGTAACCCAGGTTCGATACCCGGAAGCGGCACCATATGTGAGTTGAGTTTGGTGTATCTCTGTTGCTCCGAGGGTTTTTCTCTGGGTTCTCTGGTTTTTCATCTGTGGATTAGCTGGGTCCTGGCTTTGATCAGCCTCCGTGGTTGTTTCAGGTCTCGTTATAAATTCAGAGAGTTTGCTAGTAGCTGATATTACAGTAGCATCTACGAATAGCAGTTTCAGCAGTATTAACCCAAACACCTCCCTTCGATGTAATGAAGCGCCATTGAAACCATTATTCTTGTACATGTATGACATCAACACCTTCTGAACAAGCACGACTAATTTCGATAAACAGTTTGAATAGTGCTTCATTACATTGAAGTTAGGTGTTTGGGTCAGTAACGCTGACACTGCTATTCGTAGATGTCACTAATATCAGCTATTAGCGAGAGAAGTGAAAAATATTTAAGAGTTTGATTAACTAAGTTGTCAAATATTATAAATATAACACATCTATAGATTAACATGGAATTGATTACTGAGATACTGAATTGCTTTTACAATGTAGGCTACCAGTGAGGTGAAGGCTCTCGACGCATTTTACTCCATGCTACAGACTGAACCCGACCGTGCGTACTACGGGTAAGTTGCAGTCATTCTCCTCAATACTGTAGTTTTATTGCCTTGTTAACAATGGTTACGTAATAGAACTGAGTGAAATGCTGTTTGGTCTGAAATCAATGGTAAGTTGCAGTCATTCTCCTCAATACTGTAGTTGTATTGCCTTGTTAATAATGGTTACGTAATAGAACTGAGTGAAATGCAGTTTGGTCTGAAATCATACATGTACAAGAATTACAAAATTGTAAGACCACATCAGACCAAAATCTACTTCCAATTGCCCTATATCATTATGATGTCACGGTGACGGCTTGTTTATGAGGGGGACAGAATCGACATGAACAATAGAATGTTGAACTAAATCTGCTCTGCTGAGGAAAATGCATTTTATAGCTGTTTTGTCCCCCTCCCACGACCGTGATCCTTAGCATTTAAACAATAGATTGTTTTTATTTGACGTCATAATGATATAGGGCAATTAATTATGTACATTTTGAAATCTAAGTCCATCTATCGCATCTGTGTTTTGTACTCAAAGTCCAGAGAATTAAGAGTTTACACCAAGAAATGCTACCAGAAATTTATTTATTTTTGTTTTGCTTTTAAATTGCTTCACAAATCCCTAGATTTGATTGGCTGGTTTGTGAGGTTCCTGTGTTTTGATTGGCTGGTTTGTGAGGTTCCTGTGTTTTAATTGGCTGGTTTGTGAGGTTCCTGTGTTTTGATTGGCTGGTTTGTGAGGTTCCTATGTTTTGATTGGCTGGTTTGCGAGGTTCCTGTGTTTTGATTGGCTTCTTTTTGTGGTTCCTGTGTTTTGATTGGCTGGTTTGCGAGGTTCCTGTGTTTTGATTGGCTGATTTGCGAGGTTCATGTGTTTTGATTGGCTGAATTGTGAAGTTCCTGTTTTTTCATTGGCTGGTTTGCGAGGTTCCTGTGTTTTCATTGGCTGGTTTGTGAGGTTCCTTTGTTTTCATTGGTTTAGCAAAATGTGCGATTACTGACACAGAGAGAGGCGATTACAGACACCAAGGATGCGATTTGGTTTGTAATCACACTATTTTCAACCAGTCAAATTGCAGGAAACCCCAGTAATTTCAAAATGGACTGAATTAATTGTGAAATGCTTTTGTTCTTACAGCGCCTTTATCGTTACACAACCTCGACTTCAGTTATAGTTTCGGCCACCATTAATTACAGGCGGCTTTTTGCTCGATTATCATTGGATAAAATGTGAATCAAAAATAAAAATACAGGAAATGCCATTTCAGAAACATTAGATTTTCAAAATTTCCAGGTTCCAGGTGGGGCATGCCAACATACCCCCCTAACAGCACATGGTTGCAGTGCTGGTCTAGTACCTATGTAGTACCCCCCTAACTCAAATCCTATAAATGCCACTGCTCCGTAATGTTTTGTTCGTTGTTGTTGTTTTCAATTGATAGTGAATCGAGCCAACTGCTTAAAATGGCGATAGTTTAAAAGCAAAACTGCAAGTCAAAATATTTTAAGGATGGTTTTGTATTATTTGAGAAATGTCAAGTAATTTCATCACTAATACTCAGTAGTCTATATTGTCTTGAAGGCTTTCGAATCAACTGCACAAGGTGCTGAGTTTACTAGTGATGTCCCAAGAAAAACTGACTAGTTCTCTGTTTTATTTTATGTTAACAGAATTTTAGATGAACATTTTTGAGATAAATCCTATCTGTTTCTGAGTGAAACTTAGAGCACATGTAACTTGTTTTGTGTCACAGGATTAATCATGTCGAAAGAGCGAATGAGGCTATGGGAGTTGAGACTCTATTGGTCACAGACGAGTTATTCAGGTACGTTGAACATGAAGTTCAAGTATAAGAGGGTAAACCCCCCTCTTCACGCATGGCGAGCTCGTATTTCAAATTATAGAGCATGGCGAGATCGTAATTATAAGAGCAGTGACGAATGTAGTAGAGTGAATCGGCCTCGAAATATCGACTGTTTAAAATCAAACAAGCCATCAAAAAGTGAACAGAGGGAAGCTAGTTGTTTATTAAAGACTTTAGACGGTATTTTAAGACTGTTTACTCTGTAGCCCTTAATATGAAGTTTAACATTTTAGTGTTTGAATTGTATTTCGTGCGATAATCAATCAGTAGGGAGCACTCAAGCGGAGCATCACGGAGATGTTCACTCCACAAAGGCTGAGTGACACTTGTTGTTTAAGCAAAGTTTACAAAGTTTTCTATACACGAAACGTTTCGTATATATGAGGAGACATCGAGCAAGAGAATAAATTTGCAACATGTTCCTTTAGTACGCCTCTCCTGATTTCAAAAATATATGACAGTATCATGTTAGATATGATGGCGATTGGCTATGAATGGTTATCTCGAAGAAACTTGCGAGGTCTTCTCATTATAGCTGGCATTGTAATCATTAACGATTGTGACAAACAAAATACACCTGAAGCAGTGCATGTCCACTAGCCGAACGCAGAGCTCATATTAAAGCTAAATTAATGTTTAAAACCTCCATAACTTGGCACCCACAAGACTATCAAATATTTTCAGGGAATCGTATGCAACCACTAGTACATACAATTTGCGAAATTCATCCAAAACGGTTGCCCTTCCCTTACCAAAGACATAATTCTTTTAAAAAAGCATCAGTTATAGTGGCGCCAAGTTGTGGAACTCACTACCAAATGAGATACGAAATTGTGATTCATTGGCTTCTTTCTGCACCAAACGAATATCCCATGCCCATGGCCATAGTTAATACTTATTTTCCTTTTATTTAGGATTAATTTTTTAGTTGCATTTTTCTCATCATTATATTATTATTAGTAGTTATAAGTAATAGTAGGTAGAAATATATGAAATAAAACATAGGCATTTTTATAATTATAGTAGTAGAACATTTAGTACATTCATTGTAACGTACACAATAAACTTTTTATTTTTTAGTACACGCCCCTATTGGAAACCAGTATATGTTATTGGATGGGCTAGCGTGCATAAATAAAGTCATCTCAACTGATATTATGGTGTTCAGGTTTTGCAAACACATGCACCTGTTTACACATTTGTTATAACAACCTGTCATGATCTTCTTGTTCTCAGGTCGAGCGATCTTCCAACTCGAAAGAGATACGTATCTCTGGTAGAGAGCGTGAAGGAGAATGGAGGCGAAGTCAAGTGAGTACACTGTACCTTTGTATTTAAACAAGAAGCCATCCTCTTGTTGTGTCTTAGGAACTCGAAAGTTGAAATTCAAATTGCAGAGCAGTAAAGACAGCAAGTATGTCAGTCTGTCTCCTGTTAGAATGCAATTTTTTAGGGTTTCAAATTAAACAAGACAAAAAAAGCGAGCAGAGGGAAGATGGCTGTTCATTATTCATTAATGACTGCCAGTGGTTGACGAACTGTGTAGCCTTACTCTGAAGTTTAACATTGGAGAGTTTTAATTTGAATTTCGCGCGATAAGCCATCAGTAGAGATCAACACTTAAGCGGAGCACACACAGAGATGTTCACTCGACAAAGGCTGAGTGATAACTAAAGGTGTCAGTGGTCTGGCCATGGCCCTTCTATACCGGAACTTCTTGTTTAAATCAATGTTCGTGGATAGAGAAGGACTGCTAATATAAAACTGTTTTTAGAGGGGGAGTTACTTGTCCTACCTTAGAAGGAGCCATAATCCCAATCGTTGTAGACTTTACATCAGGGTGTAGGGAGGTCCTGGGAGGGGAGCGGGAGGGGAGGCAAATGATCAATTCTGGGACATGTTCATTGACGACTTTTGTCAATCTCTCTTCTGGGACTACGCCACTGCTTTACAATTTGAATTTCGTTTCTCCTTGCTGATGACAGGGCTGGAAAAGTGCCAGATATGGAAGGAACAGTAACTGGTAGAGTGAGGAACTACCTTTCAGGGGAAGATAAATGACCCTAACTATTGTGTAAACGTTTTTTAGAGAATAGGTTTTTCTTGAATTTCACAATATCGTTTTATTTGTGCATCTGTTTCATTAAATTTGATTTGCTTCAGCTTTTCTACAAGTCCTTACTGACACGAGCCAGTGTCTGTCCAAAACTTTCATAAAAGTCCAAGCCTTTCATAACAGTTCTAATAATAAACATGAAAAAAATGCTCAATTCTGATTGGTTGAGGGTAATGCAATTTCAAGGAAACATAGTGCCGAAAAAAGGAAATACGATGCAAATTTCTTTGGAAAGCAATGAAACATTTCCTTTCGACTTCTGAGAACACTCGAACAATTTGAATGAATTTGAAAGTGTGAACTATTATGGTTTGTTGACTGAATAAATTAATTTGTCACATGACTCGCCAACGTCACTTCCTGACAATTTTTTTCATGTATATTATTAATAAGTAATCATACGGTTTTCTCGTGCAATTTGGGATAAATTTTCACTCGTGTGTTTTTCAAAGAGCTTAAATTTTGATACTCTTTGAAAAACCCACTCGTGCAAATTAATCCCAAATTGCACTCGAAACCGTATGATTACCTATACAAATCTCGAGTTAAAATCACTCCAAATAAGTTAGTCATTAATAAATGTGTTTTGTTCCATGCAGAATATTTTCAAGTCTTCATGTATCTGGCGAACGTAAGTTTTACTTATTAGCTTTTTGTCAGTTTAATTTCTTGTCTGTTTTACAGCGCAAGTATTTTAAAGATGTTTTGTCATGTAACTGATCACGAATTCTGTACTCAGTTCTTTGCTTTAAAAAAAAATTGTTGCAGCAATTTACTGTACGTAATTGAAACGTACACAGTTGTTTCAAGCATCCCACATGTTCGAGAGTTGAGTTTCTCTACAGAAACTTGTAAACAAGATAGTGACACTTGCAACACACAGTGTTTTCTTCGTCAAGAAACACTTTTATTTTTGTAATTGTTATCGTGTGTCGCTGTCGCTGTTATTGATTTTACACAAGTATCATCATTATCGTCACCATAACTAGCATTCGCCATTACTATTTTATTGTTGTTGCCATTAATCTTTCGTTCTTTTTGATGTTGTTATCATTATTTTATTATTGTTGTTGCTATTTATTATTATTATTGTTGTTACTATTATTATTATTATTGTTATTATTATTGTTCGTTGTTGGTGTCGCCTTTATTATTTTGTTGTTGTTGTTAGTATTGTATTTTTTTAATCGTTGCTATTTATTATTTTTTGTTGTTATTGTTATTATTGTTGTTATTATTGTTGTTGTTATTGTTTGTTGTTATTGTTTGTTGTTGGTGTTGTTATTGTTTGTTATTGTTTTTATTATTGTTTTTATTATTGTTGTTGTTGTTATTTCCAAACAATGACTTGTGTTATGACGTAATCAACGTTGCCTCACGATATATTACCCATTGGTCCCACAGAGCTTGGTCAGCTATCTGGAGTAGCCGCTATCTTAAGATTCCCAATGCCAGACATAGCTGACGATGACGACGATGCCTCCGACTCAGATGATGGCTAGACTTGAAGACAATTCCAATAGATAAAATAGATATTATATCCAAGTAGAGAAAATAAGCTTAACGTTATGAGAAAATGAAATGAGCTTGCAAGCATCCTGGGATTGTTTTTACCGCCGGTTCCTACTGATATGTTCCTACTTCCGGTTACATCGAGATACATCTCTAGCTTCACTTCTATGTAACCGGAAGTAGCAAGTTTTGTTCTCACGTGGCGGCCATGTTGGATGGAAACAATAGGTTTGTAAGGTTAGCCTCGAACCGAACAGTTTCAGAACGAGGTTAGACTAACAAAAACAAAGGTTGTTATCCTCCTGGGACTCAACATGGACGCATTTTGCAGGAAACAGTCACGTGCTGATATATCACTTCAATAACCAATGATGAGCTCGTGATCCCATGGGAAAGGCTTTACTGGAAACAGTCACGTGCTGATATATCACTTCAATAACCAATGATGAGCTCGTGATCCCATGGGAAAGGCTTTGCTGGAAACAGTCACGTGCTGATATATCACTTCAATAACCAATGATGAGCTCGTGATCCCATGGGAAAGGCTTTGCTGGAAACAGTCACGTGCTGATATATCACTTCAATAACCAATGATGAGCTCGTGATCCCATGGGAAATGCTTTACTGGGAACAGTCACGTGCTGATATATCACTTCAATAACCAATGATGAGCTCGTGATCCCATGGGAAAGGCTTTACAGTAAACAGTCACGTGCTGATATATCACTTCAATAACTAATGATGAGCTCGTGATCCCATGAGAAAGGCTTTACTTGAAACAGTCACGTGCTGATATATCACTTCAATAACCAATGATGAGCTCGTGATCCCATGGGAAAGGCTTTACTGGAAACAGTCACGTGCTGATATATCACTTCAATAACCAATGATGAGCTCGTGATCCCATGGGAAAGGCTTTGCTGGAAACAGTCACGTGCTGATATATCACTTCAATAACCAATGATGAGCTCGTGATCCCATGGGAAAGGCTTTGCTGGAAACAGTCACGTGCTGATATATCACTTCAATAACCAATGATGAGCTCGTGATCCCATGGGAAATGCTTTACTGGGAACAGTCACGTGCTGATATATCACTTCAATAACCAATGATGAGCTCGTGATCCCATGGGAAAGGCTTTACAGTAAACAGTCACGTGCTGATATATCACTTCAATAACTAATGATGAGCTCGTGATCCCATGAGAAAGGCTTTACTTGAAACAGTCACGTGCTGATATATCACTTCAATAACCAATGATGAGCTCGTGATCCCATGGGAAAGGCTTTACTGGAAACAGTCACGTGCTGATATATCACTTCAATAACCAATGATGAGCTCGTGATTTCATGGGAAAGGCTTTACTGGAAACAGTCACGTGCTGATATATCACTTCAATAACCAATGATGAGCTCGTGATCCCATGGGAAAGGCTTTACTGGAAACAGTCACGTGCTGATATATCACTTCAATAACCAATGATGAGCTCGTGATCCCATGGGAAAGGCTTTACAGTAAACAGTCACGTGCTGATATATCACTTCAATAACCAATGATGAGCTCGTGATCCCATGGGAAAGGCTTTACTGGAAACAGTCACGTGCTGATATATCACTTCAATAACCAATGATGAGCTCGTGATCCCATGGGAAAGGCTTTACTGGAAACAGTCACGTGCTGATATATCACTTCAATAACCAATGATGAGCTCGTGATCCCATGGGAAAGGCTTTGCTGGATCGATGAAAAACAAATTTCAAAACGCTGTTTTAGAAAGATCGATTGAAGGTAATAACACTACCGATCTCGTACAAGTGTCTTTAAATAAATGAAGTCAGACTCCCCAGTACAATCAAGTGACTGCATTTCTGCAAAAGCCTCTCGGTTAGCTCCGGTCTGTTGAGCGGGAGGTCGCGGGTTCAAACCCCAACACTCGAGGGTCTTGAAATAACTGAGTAGAAGGTGCTGCCTTTCCGAAACAACTGCAGGCCTAGAAGGGACCTTGAGTCCTTTTGATTGTACTCCTGTGATAAGGCGCTGATCCGAATGTCTCAAATCAAAAGGCCCTTTAAACATTATATGCATCCCTTTGAATAATATGGGTTTCTACTTCCGGTTGCATTAAAGCGAGGCTAGAGATAAATCTTTGTAACCAGAAGTAGGGACACAGCGTTATGCGAAGGGCTATACATTGTATATTCCTGAAATCCCGTCAGGTTCGCACTTAAAACGAACCTTTGTGAACTATCTATCTCTCTTTGGTGTTCTTCACCTATAAATCGGGGGGATTTCACAGGAAGATTTTAAAACCCTTGGAACAATTGAGGAATGGAGAACACTAAACTAATATCGATGCATACATGTGGGAAGACCTCCGTTTTGCTGTGTTTTTGCTCCCGCTACCCTTTTCCAGGTTTACGAACAGAGGACCTCTGGTCGAAGCTGCCTTTTGAAAAAGGGATGGTTTAGTACTGAAAAGTATAGGCCGATTTCGCCTGACGTCATTATTTACATTTTTGCTCATAAGCATCAATCGTACTTCAAGCTACAAACAAACAAACTCTTGTCAAACCATACATTCTTTATCAATTTTGCACTTTTTGAAAAGCCATTTTCTCAAAAACTGTGAGTGTGACACAAAAAGTGTGACTTTATCTTGCCATGGGCTTTTGTCACACGGCGGCCATGCTGCTTGAAACAATAGATTTCCCACGTGTAGCCTCGTATTGAGAAGTTTCAGAACGAGTTCACGCGTGCAAAACAAAGGTTTTTATACTCCTGGGATTAAACATGGCCGCCGTGTGAATAAGGTCCATTCATGGAGTCGGTTTGTTTGTAGCTTGAAGAATGACCTATATAATGAGGCAAATTGTAAACAATGACAGCTGAAATCGCCCAATGGACCCTTTGCACTTTACGTCATAGCCGCCATACAGTTAATAGATTCTTCGTTAGCTTCTTTTGTTCTGTACACCAACATGGTCGTCATGCCCTTTGTCATTTGAATCTCTGGGGATTGAGTGCAAACCATCTATGGAGAGCATACTTGTATATAAAAGCCGCTAATTAAAGAATATACAAAAATCAGTTAATGAGTATTGTTTTTTTACCGCCTCCCGGTTAGTTCAGTGGTTTAAGCTCCGGTCTGTTGTGCGAGAGTTCGCGGGTCAAACCCCGGTCGGACCAACACTCGGGGTCTTAAAATAACTAAGAAAGTGCTGCCTTTGTGATCGAACTGCAAATGGTTAGACCACGCAAAAGGACGATACATCTAGGCCCTCGGAGACCTCCATAAAGGGGCTTTGAGCCTGTTGAGGTTCTGCGTCCACCTTCGATTTGTAAAACAGAATTTTAAAAATCAAATTTATAAAAAGGCAAATGGTCTATTTTGCGTCGAAGATACAGGCAGCCGTTACCGGGTTTCCCAAGCCAGAGGCTTGTGTTTAAAGTGCATATGAGCCCATTTTTTTATCATTAAAATCGATTCTCCAAGTAAATTGTTGAATATTTTTGTAAAATATTTCTTAATTTGAGTGCTGCGTCTATTTTACAAAAATGTGCTGGCAGAAATATACATATTTGGGCCTTATATCAGTGATTTTACCAAATATTTTATTTAAATGAGAAATTAAAACGTTTCACTGACTGGCCTTTTGTTGGCCTCACATGTCGTCACATAATTAGCATATTGGAAATAGAAACCTCTATAACTCAGACGCCACACTCAAATTTAAAAACAATATTAAAAGTTCAACTATTTACTTGATGAAGAATCGATTTTAATGATTAAAAAATTGGGCTCATTTGCACTTTGAAGACCCTGTCCGAGCCCATGGTGCTTTGCGCGCGCAAATCATTTTCGTAGGCTACGAAAATCAGAAAGATCGGGTTGTTATTATGTGACTCGAATCTTTCGAAATCCATCTCTAGTTTGGGCCATCGTGTAATTATTCATAGGTACATATGCTTAACTGACTTTCTTTTATCTTAACTTTTGTTTATATACCTTTTAAAATGAAACTTTAGTAGAGTGGCGAGTAGAGGAATGCCGAAGAAAGGACAGATCATCGAAGCGACTCGACAAATAATCCTTCAGCAGTCCACATTTTACTTTCTCTAGGTCTACAAGAGAACACTTGTGGTTCAAACGGACTACTACGTGAGTTTCCCGGGGATTTGCTGCACTAATGGACCGGCGGGCTTCGTTGGAAATACAAAGCACAAAGCAACCACTTCTGGCATCAAGATCATTCCTAATTATAATTTCGCACGGCTAAGCTCCACTGAGGTGTTACAACTTATCTGTATCTGTATTGCATTTTTATTAGCAGAGAAAGGAATGTCCTTAGCCTTTTTTTAAATCCTACAGTACGTCCAGAAAGTCTTGCTACCAAAACTACGACCGTAGGTCATACTCCAATCTGCCGAGTTCAACTGTTACTTCGCTGTGAGTTTGACTCGAGTGCGAGTACGACATTTCATTTTGCACTCAAAATATATCATTCGCAAGGAAAGTAAAGATCTTCAAATACAGCTAAGCAATACTGGAGACATGAAAACAAGGTAGCAAAAGTATGTGTTTGCTTGTAGAGTTGTGAAAAGTCGCACTCGTAAACCGAATTAGAATCTAAACTTCCTGCCTAGTACTGTTCAAATCATATTCGAAGCAACCGGGGAAAATTCTTGGCCTCGGGTTTTTAATCCGGTAGAAATTATGAAATTTGTTATCCAAAGTGTATATGTACTTCTTTTATGACACTTACAAACAATCGAGAGCATTTTAGTTCGCCTAAAAGCTGGGGGCCGTTGATAAACAAATTAGTCATAACATTGGCGCAAAGCACCATGGGCTCGGACACGGGGTCTTTAAGTATTCCGACGAATTCGAATTGAAGAGGAGGAAATCCGGAGAACCTGGAGAAAAACCGATAGTTCTGGAAAGTTTGCATGATATAACAACAAAGGCTTTAAAATATCGCAATTGTTATAGAAAACGTTTTTACAAAAACTATAATTAAAATCGCTTGATATCAGAGAAGTTACTCGTTGATGATTTAGAGGTTCATAACCCCGTTAATTTTGGAGGAAATGTACATTTTCTGAGGCCTACAATAATCAGCAAGGAAAATTGTACTGGTAATTTTTGACAGGTCGGACTAGAATAACTAATTAGGAGCCGTTTTTCAAAATCACAGGCGTTGCGGGCAGGCGTTCCCTTCTCCCCTCCCCCCAACTTCCTTTTTGTAATCGCGCCATTTATTGCGGTTTCCCAAATAACACGCCTGCATTGCAGGCTACCGACACTCATAAGGTCTGGAGTTCAGCCTCATTCCCGTCGTATTCGTGGTACAAGCCAAATCTAAGCGAATTTTGAAGATCCCAGCAACCAGTTCCCTTTTGAAGTTTGGACAGTGATCTCACGTTCCGTTCAAAATCTACAATTCAGGCAAGTTGATGCACTTTATTGGGACTAATAGTTTTAGTTTAGTTCTCATCGGGCAATCTGGCAAACCTCCCCTTTTCATTTTGTTTTTTATTTTAGATTATGGGTGCTCCACGTGTTCTGATTCTCGGCCATTCGTTTATTCGACGGCTCCGGGACTTTATTAAGTCTTCATGCAACCCAACGCTTAACCTATCTTTGGGTTTGCAAGATCCCATCGGGGACAGGCGGGAGAACAGTTGAAAAAGTCATTCGTTTGGATCTCGATGCAGTCAAGGCCTTTGGACCGGACATTCAGTTATAATCGAATTCGGAACAAATTATTTAACTAAGTCGGGGCCAACTACCGTGGGTTCCTCACTTGAGGATTTGGTACAAGTGTTGTATTCTCGTTTTAACGTGAAATGTGGTTTGCCAGACAATTTTCAGGGAAACGAATCATCATTTAACAAGCAAATCAAACTGTTGAACAAGTATTCGATTGTGGTTTTGTCATCGCTTCCCTATGCAATATTTTGGAAGCACAGAGGTTTATGGAACTCTGCCCGACATATCTATACCAGAGACGGTGTACATTTGAACGCTTATCAGGTCAAATGAAATCAGTTTTATAGGAGTTTAAGGGGCGCGGTATTGCAGTCGTTACGTTATCTGTTTTGTGGTTAATGGACTTAATGCAAGTGGCATTAATTACTTGTTAATTATTCCAGATAAATTGTATTGGCATACGAAGGTTTGCAACTTAACCTTATCCAATGTATCCATGCATATTGTCAAGTTTCATCAATGTGTCAACGAGGAAAAGAACTCGTGCTCCTACGCCTACCCGCATCCCAAGCCGTATTCCCGACACCAGCGGCTGACCAAACAGGCCTGGTTTCGGTAAATATCCAAGCACTTACTGCTTCAATTACTGCGGCTGTGAAGTAAGGGTTCGAGGCAGCTCTGGCGACACAAGCTTTGTCGCCGGCAGCAGAGGACAAGTCCCGACCCTACCTCCGACACTTCACAAGCCGAGGGCATCATGGCGTATACAGTTTCCCAGGTCATTGCTCTAGAGGTCCGGTTTAACAACACCAGCAGGTCAAGAATCGGAGTTCATTTTATGTAATGACGATTTACAAGGGTCACGTCCCGAAACCATGTTTTCAAGCGCTTCTATTAGCCTCGAATCCCGCGTTAATGATAAAATGAGGTGCAAGATTTGGGCCGACGAATATATCGATCTGGGAGCCATGCTCGCCACGTCTCCGAGAAAAAGTAACTATATATATGTCCTCTCCCTTAGCACTAGCTGGATTTTCGATCAGCCGAAACTCTGTTTTGAATCGGCGGTGGATCAACCAAAGCGACTGCATAATATTAATCAGTGGCTAACTGCTTTTAATACTTATGTTTCTGTCTATACAGAAAACTTTGCGCAGTCTGCACCAAAATTATTGAAGTATTGCGAAACCATAAGGGATATTTCCACAAAAGGCGATGATTAGCGTTACTATGACGAGCAATTTCGTTCCCTGAGGCAATCCAAACCAAACAGTTTTCCGTGGGAACAAATTCACTGGGAACTTTGGTTCCAAACGGCAATGATGTGCGTGCGTAGTCAGGGCTCTAAGGCTCAGAATTCTAACGCAGACCGTTCAAAGCCTTCGACTGATCGTTTTCGTCAGCAATTCCCAAAAGGAACGTGTTGGGCATTTGATGGAGGAAGAAACTGCAACGGTTGTCGATTTGAACACATTTGCTATAAGTGTGGGCCACGCCATCCCGCCAGCCAGTGCTCGGCCTCTAGTCTGGCAAAATCGCAATCCCAGCCGTAAGGGAAGCAGCCAGCCGTCCCAAGCCAACAACACCAATATCGGTAAATAGGCTGGAATATTTTCTGGCTGGGTACCCAACATATTTATCGTGCTTTTTGCTGGACGGTTTCAGAGCGGGTTTTACAATCCAATTTTAAAGTGTGCGAGATATATCAATGTTAGCCGTATTTGTGTTGACTCAGGCCTTAAGGGGGGAGTCTGGTCACATTTTGACCAAATTTGAACAACTTCAGAGAAAAATTATAACTCACAGAATAGCTTGAAACCATGTAATTTCATATCATGAAATGATAGTTACAATATCAATTTACAATTTTATACATGTAATATTAACACCCAAAAGTTAATAATTAACTATTCTTGCATAAATTATAAAATATTGCTTTGCTAAATTACTTACTCCCCCACCCCATTTATTTGCTAGCTTTTCAAGCAAACCCAACCAAACTTGGTACAGAGTAAGTAAAAGGTATGATGCACAAAATGAATAGAGGAATTATTTGTAATGTCAATTCCATCTCCATGGTAACCAAATGAATGTCTAATTAGCATAATTTATAATAATTTATGAATTATACAAGGCATAAAAAATCTGTCTATTTGTTTTGTAGTTCACTTATCAAAGAATACTTGTACCAAATTTGGTAGGAATCCCTTAAATTCCAAAGGAATTAACTGGGTGGGGGCAGAAAAAACATGCGGAATCCTGTAATTTGAGAAAATGACTGTTGAAATTTTGTTAAGTTAAATTGTTTGAATAATTCCTTCTTTGAAGGCAATTAAGGTCTTAAACATGATGCATTTCACATAAAGAAAGTGTTTTATTGAAGGTCAACATCAGCTATCAGTGTTCTGTGCCTTTCTCATTTCTTTTTCTTAGATTTTCTGGCCTTTCCTGTAACCGAGAGGTCATTAAATCCACCAGCCTCATATGTGGTCCCCTCTTTATGCAACCTTTCTTCTTCGTCCTTCAATTTTCTTTGCCTGATTGCTTGTCTGACCTTCTTATATTGATCAGACACTCTCTTCTTTGCTTTCTGCACCCTCTGCTGGTCTCTACGCCTGCTCCCTTCAACAGTGTGGGCACCGCCAGGAATGCCACTCTTGGACATGACAGAATGCTTGGCCATGGCACCGCTGCTAAAGTGAAGGGAAGCTGAAATACCAGCCATCTCAATCCTTCTACTCCCAAACCACTTGTGCTTAGGGCATCTAATCCATACCAATGAGTTAATGGACTCATTGGCATTTTGGGTATACCCTGGCAAACATCTTTCGAGAAGGGTTGACTCACTGAGGCGATTGTAAACCGGTTCCAGTATTTCTTTGAATACTGCATCTAAGTGGTGGGGTTTGTCTGGGCAGTTACTATTCTTTTTGAAATTGCACCAAGAATTATTAGGACAATATTTATGCCTTTCCTTGTTTGGGAGTTTCAAGCTATGATAGAGTCCTGCTTTTATTTCTCTTTGCATTGCTGCAATGGCTAGTTTCTTATCTTCCTGGGAATTAATGTCTTTGTTTGTATTATTTCGTATTGCACATCCATAGTACTTTTGCAATTTATTTATTGTTGGCTTTGTAAGTCGTCCTTTTTTGCCTTTGATTGACTGTCCATCACTTAATTTTCCACCATTAGTGTGTAGTTTATATAAGGCATTCCCCATTCGCTTTTGGACATGTCCGACACAATCAAGTTTCATTACACGGCAACAATCAGCAACACCTTCCATATGATCCTGATCCCATTTCTTGTATGCCTCACTATTCTTCCATGCAAGATATTCCTCTGATTTCTTTTCCATATTTTCATACTTATTGCAATCATCACATGCTCCATAAATATCCCATACTTCATTGTATGCCTTGGAATCTCCATCTGACACCATATATCTGTACTGGATATTATAATCTGCACTTCTGGACCATATAGCTTGAGCACAGGCAGTCTCCATATTAGGGCTTGACCCTTCAAAGTTTCCAAGGCAGACATGAGTCTGAAACCACATGTCAAACTCTTCCTTTGCCATTTTAGACTTATTATGCTGGCACTGTGAGCAGACTTTAGATGAAACAGAATAGTCAAGAACTTTGCCAGTTTGAGCAGACAGTGCAAAACCCAATCCATGGTTTGATGTGAAGCCTCGCTTTGCCCATGTGCCATCAAAACTGACAGCAATAGGAACAACTGTTACCTCATCGTCTTCTGCAATGTCCATTTCTTTAGCTGCATGCATTCGTGCTTCCTTCCTGTTCTTTTCTAACTCTTCATGTATTACTGCCATGTGCACTTCATACAGAGCACTCTCATGTGTGTTCCAGGTTTCTTTAGCCATTGAAAATGGAATATTCATAATCTCACACAACTGTGCAATGTTCTCTCTCCCAAGACCTGTTTCTGCAGCAGCATAAACAACTCTCCGGTTTACATCTTTGCCTTGATTTGTCCTGGGGCATTGATCCTTCAAGTCATGTTCACCTGTGCTGAAAAATTCTTTCAGCTCACAGGCAGAACACGTGATATAAAGACTTGAGCTCAGACCATAGCGACAAGTAATGTCCTCAGTTATCTTTACAGTACCTGGAAAACAATCATACATGGGCTAAGGAAACATTTTTGTAAACCAGTAGTTTTTGAAAACTATTTTCGGGATCTAATAAGTAATGAATTTGGAAGTAAGTCCTCATACATAATACCAACAATGCAACACTTCCTACCTCCACACTGTCCTGATGATGAGTGGATTCGATTCATGGTGTCGCGTAAGCTGGTAATAGCAATAAACCTGTATCCCTCAGCATCTCTCAGACAGCTATAGTACTCATCGTCACTTGAGGAGTCTACATCGTCTATTTCAATCTTTTTCTCGGACGCAGGGATGGGAGTTTGGGGAAGACGATCGGCCACAACATCTTCGTCGTGAACAAACGTGATCGTTGCACGTGGTTGAGCTTTTGATGAACGAATTCGCTTCGATTTGTCCTGTTTTCGGATCCCATGAAATCCTTTCCTCTTATTAGAGTTAGTTACACTTGGTTTGATGCTTTTCCGTTCACCTTTAGGCATTTTGTTTATAAATAAGTGAAGAAATTGAGCACGAATGAATTTAGTTTACAAGATTTGAAGCGAGCAGTTGTAACCAAGCTTACATAGCTGCCAGGCCTTGTAAATACATCGGGGAAATTAGGAATGGACTTCAGGGACACACGGATCGGGAATTTAAACGATACGATTAGTTTGACCCGTTTTTATTGGTGTTTTCGCATCTATTTTGATTCTGTTACCATGGCAACGAGTAAGCATTTTACAGTAACTGTTAGGAAATCGTATTTTTATGAGGTTAAACGGATTTCAATCGGATTTTATGCCACCCGAATTTAATATTTAAATGTTAAAGAAGGTATTGTAGGGTGTGTTCAATTTTTTTCAATTTATTTCAAATTTGGTCAAAATGTGACCAGACTCCCCCCTTAACGTACTTGAGCTAGGCTGCTCGGTGACAGCAAGTCATGACGTCACGCGAAAAACGATAATGCATGCTGGGAAAAGAGGAGGAGGGGTATTTTTTTGGAATAAAAATACTACGCTGAAGGGGTTGGATTGGGCGTACCGCTGTAGAAACAGGCGCCGCAAGCTTTTGTCTGGCTGGACCACACGTTACTCCACCTTGAGCCTGCATTTATAAAAAATAGCGCACGATAACTTAACCATTGTAGTCAATAAAAGTTTGTAGGATGCTGCAATAATTTATATTTAGAAACAAATGTGGTTTTCATGTACTTGACTTGTTATAAAGTCCTTAATGCAGCTTGTGTTGATTGCAAAGGTGTAATAATTAATGTCCTAACTAGTGCAGGATATGATTCATTAATAAAAATGAGCAATACATATTCCATGCATAGACTAATTATTACATATATTAAGAAACACTACACTTAACATTGGTCAGATTAAGAATTTTATTCCTTTGCTAATAATCATAATAAATTCTGGTTGAAGAAATAATTGATCTATTGTATTCACCACGGTCTTTTTGACACTTTTAGAAATCTATTTCATCAAATATCACTTTTGCTGCAGATTGTTTCAGGCTACAAGACTCAAACAATGTGGCCATAGACATCAGCACATACTGTGCCCACGTTGTCGCCCTCCCACTTGTTGTACAGATCCTCCCCGTACCACAGACGAAGGACTGACTCAGGACCGAGGTAGTGTGGATCGTTAAAGCCGTGCTTGAGGACCAGTTCCTTTGACCTCGAGTTGAATCCCTCAATGCTGTACCACTTGGCGGGGTTCAAGGCACCTGTGATCCAACTACACAGGTATATTCGTTACTACTTTTACCATTACTATACCACCAAACTACTACTGCTGCTACATACACCTGTTTAAAAAATGGTTGATCAGAACGAGCATCTGATTGAACAATATATCTCTATTGTCTTTGAATCATTGAACCATAGAGCCTTATTGTTCAATGTTTGTACTGATCAACCTTTTACAAAAATAGGTGTATACATTTATGTTGTAGCTTTAAAACAATCAGATTAAATTTGTCGAAATAAGCTTATTTTGGTTAAACCTATAACTAACTTTTTTGTCCAACCTAGTTTGTTTTGGTTCAACCTAGTTTATCTGTGAACTCTAGCCACAAATTAGCTCTAAGTTGTCGTCGTTTACCTGGGAACTTATGTTCACTGACGGTTAGGGTTGGTTTTAGGGGTCAGGTTAAGGTTTGGGATAAATGCAAATGGCCATCGAAGAACTCGTAGTTTTCTGTAACACTGTTGAAAATAATGACCTTTTGCAGGAATGCGATCACGTGGCTGTACTGCAAACAAATCTTAATTCATATATTTAAAGGCACTTGTATGAGATCGGTGGTGCTATTAACAAAACCTGTTTGTAAATGCTATTTTCCACCTCCAATCGATTGTCGATCTTTCTAAAACAGCGTTTTTAAAGATAGCTTGCCATCCAGCATCCATGGCAACGCCTTTCCCATGGGGATCACGAGCTCAATTCATTCGTTAACGAACTATTATATCAGCACGTGACTGTTTTCTGCAAAAGGTCTATTCAAACTGGAACTCATGCATTTCTCGGTCTCGTTCTGCTCCCATTTGGAAAGCTCTGGTTTTATTAGCGAGTCACTCCACGATTCTATTCACTTACATTTCAAGAAAATATTTCACTCTTATATATTTTTATTTTAAAGAGCTCAGTGAGGTGAAGTGGTCTCTTCTGGTTTTCTTAAGTTTAATTCTGATTGTAAAAAAACGGTTTTGCTCGCACAATTTGTACTTTCCAGCTGGTTTTCCTCCATGTTTCTAAGTCAGTGTCCATGGGTGAATAGATTTAAGTGACGGAGAGAGACTGAAACAAATTTGCATAAGACGTGGCGTCGTAGATCTATTATTCAAATAAGTCAGCATCACATCATCGAACGTCTCTGTCAGTGGTGAAGTGGTAAGGTTCTGGTCTTCCAAGCCGCGGCGGTTCGGGGTTCGAGTCTCGTCAGGGATGAAAAAAGGAAGTAATGATGGTGTGTAATATTAATTCATGTAATGTGACAGTAAAGGGTGTCAGAAGAGCTGAGGAAGGAGATGTACAGCAGCCTGGATGACAGAGAAAAGGGAGGGGAGGTACAAGACAAAAATCTATTAGTTTGTGCCCCCTAAAAAAAACACAAGAATAAAGGATCCCTTTCTAGAATGATTGAATTATCCAACAAAAATAACCTAGGTTGAAAAAAAAACCTAGGTTGGAACTGAAAAAATAACCTAGGTTGAACCAAAATACATGTAACCTAGATTGAAAAAAATTAACGGGTTGAAAATAATAACCTAGGTTGGACAAGTGTAATCTGAATTTTTGCAACACAAGCTTCGGTCTGTTGAGCGGAAGGTCGTGGGTTCAAAACCCCGGCCGGTCCAACACTCAGGGTCTTAAAACAACTGAGTAGAAGGTACTGCCTTTGTGATCGAACTGCAAATAGTTAGACCTTCACATCTTCTCGGATAAGCACGATAAATCGTAGGCACTCGGAGACATCCATAGAGGAGCTTTAAACCCTATTGAGGTTCTCCGTCCACCTTCGAGTGGCAATCAAGATCAATCGAATCAAATCTAACTGCTAACTATATACTAACTACTCGTACCACAGTGACTATTACTATTTTGGAACAAGCCGCAACAAGTTATTTAATTGCTGTATAATGTTTTCCTTGTTCAATAAAAACGATTACGTCCGTATACTATACTTATTTTGCTTTTTTGCACACATTTATGGAGTAATTTTCCGTGTGAGAGTGAATCGATTCCTGGTCGGTCGGACTACAACTGACGGGATCTTGAAATAACTAAGGAGTGCTCTGTTTCCGAAAGAATTTCGTTTTCGCACTGCAAACGGTTAAACATCCACATCTCCTCTGATTAGGCTGATAAATTGTTAGCCCTTTGAGAACATCAGAGATGTGTTTTAAGCCTGAGATTCTCTGTCCACCTTGGAGTCGTAAACCACAATAAAATCCACAATAAAATATCAAATTTCCCCAGTGTTCCATAAGACAATATGTTTTGGTAGTGTACCTGTTACAGTTATGACAATGACAATGACAATGACAATGACAATGACAATGACAATGATAATGATAATGATAACGGTTTAATAACAGTGTATCCACAAAGTGACTCTTCACCTGTTAACTATATAATATATCTACGAAAACATAACTAAGGTTTAAACTTGCTAACTAATAATATGCTCAATGACGAGTAGTATTAAATAAGATTAATATATTATACATATAATGTGTAAAAAGATGAAACCTAATTATTCATTTTACCTCGGAAAACCGTATTTATATAATGTCATGCAAAAGTCATGTTCATTCGTTTGGGTGCTCCTCTGGGCAGGCTCTATTTTGTAGGTACACTTTAGTCA
The DNA here is from genome assembly GCA_030867875.1 of Actinernus sp. WN-2022. Taxonomy (NCBI): domain Eukaryota; kingdom Metazoa; phylum Cnidaria; class Anthozoa; order Actiniaria; family Actinernidae; genus Actinernus; species Actinernus sp. WN-2022. The sequence goes on from JAOWCC010001729.1 coordinate 4,641,696, forward strand.
TCCTACAAAATTTTGCAAAATTAGTGCATTCCCTTGCATGAGACGGTAAATTGTTGAAAAGTTTTGAAGCAGAGTCCTGAAATGTTCCTTGTACTATGGGTACTGTAAGTCTGGTAGTAGTGCTAGAACGGAAATTACGAGTGCTTTTAACAATACTGATTGGGAGATACGATGGCCACTGTGGGCTGTATATAGCTTTAAATACTAATTTAAGAACTCTTCACTTTAGAGCTCTTCAGAGCTCTTCACTTGTAATATCTAGTACCTGAAGAAGGCTGGTTTGGCCAGCCGAAATATTGTAATATTCACTTATAAAATCCTACGTTGTGTCAGCTTTGCCGTAGTCCTTGGACTTCGTATTCATTTTCATTTTGGCTGATTAGATCTGACTTAGATCCAACGTAGCAACCAGCAGGATTTTCTCAAGTTTAATTTAAGAAGATGCCAGTCCCTTCTTTCCTTAACGGGTACATAACCACCCCATATAGGTAACCACCAGTTATAAGTATTCGATGTAACTTGCCTTAATCCTAAACGAGGGAAGAGGACCTTGTTCGTACGGCTGGTTACGAACACATTCAAGGGATGATTCAACAGCCCAGGCCAATTATAGCATCCCCAGTTACTGTTGTGCTCGCCGGCAAGATGTCCACAGCGAATTTTGCCAGTGAGGTGCACAAGCTTGACGGCGGCAACGAAGCCACTGTGGATAGGTGTGAAGGTGCCTGGATGGTTGTTCTTACCACTGAAACAAACAGGGGCGCTGTTGAGCTTGACCCAGTGATCTGTTGTCCAAATTGAAAAAAAATTGTTTGGCCATAGCAGGGTAATTTAAAAGATTTAAAATGAATACTGTAGAAACAAAAGAAGACCAGTCAAACTTTATGTGATGTGGTCTTAAGAAGGACAAGACACGACAATTTGTTCACATTGATTCGAGTAGGTACACGAAAATAACCGCAGAGGGTAGCATGAGAAATACAATGCATTAAGGTAATTTCACAATAAGGACAACATAATGTAACTCGAAAGCCTTGCGCTACTTTGGCTGCTGGCTGCTGTAATTAGAAAAGTAAAATATATAAGCTGAGCTCAGTTACAAATTACAAAGCATATATGACGAAACAATTTAAAGCAATTCACATGGGTAACATTGATAATATATACAGCGAGAAAAGAACAGCTTTGACAAGAAAATTGGAGGCGAGTATTGAAGGCGTGGTAACACTTTAACCCATACATCTTAGCTTATTATAAGAGCTGGTGCAACTCAGCATCTACCGAAATGATATCTTAGTCGAATCAAGGCGAACTTCAGCGGTTTTCTTTTCATTTTGGTGTCACAGTCATCTAACGAAACTAGCGAGTGTATATCTTAAATATACTCTTTAATGTCCATTTACAATTGATTTCTATCTGCTTGTTTTTGTTTGCATTGCTTCCATCGGCTTGAAAAGCATTCGATTCCGGATGAAAAAGTGGAAAGTGCGCAGGACTTTGAATATGTGCCAGATAATTTCAATTTTATCGGTTCACAGATGAGTCAACACTACGACGTGTTAAAAAAATATTATAAAAACGTGCATATACATGTTTCATTCCTGAACTATTATATTGACGACGCACTGCAGTCCGGTCCCCAGTTGTTCGAAGCCCGATTATATTAGCGTTAATATTGGATTAAATGCTGGTTCTCTTGGTAAAATGTGTCGTTTTCCAATCTAAGAGTACAAATCGAAATGCTCTATTCATTTCTCATCAGGCAAGCAATAGGTTTTTAACCCAAAATCGGCATTCCTGAAGCTAAAAATTCAAACCAAGTATACCACTTAATCCTAGATCATCTTAGCCGAGCTTAGAACATCTAAATCTGATTTCTCCGTAACAGTCTGTCCAGCAACACAACAAAACAACCCATTCTTTAGACATACGTACGTCTAGCTAACTGATCTTTTTTAGCTTTTCCAGATATTTAAGAATCATAGAGTACTTTAAAAGTCAGAAAACGATGGAAATTGTTTTTAGACAGTCGTCGTTAATAAAAGTGAAATTGGTTACTCACGGCATGTTCCCTCTTGATGGTAAGCCTGTGAATAGCCTACAACACAGAGAAAGATAAAAACAAGTGACTTCATTCTTGCTGGGTGCGTCGGATCACCTTTTCTGCTTCACACTCGGAGTTGTTGCAATGCAGTGTTCGAAGGTAACACTGTTCTCATTTTATAAGAAAGGTCACGCCGTTGCTAGGATGAGAATAGTGCGCGAAATAACTTTCCTTGTCTCTCAAATCCGATACTTTTTATTAAATCATTGTTATATTTTAGTCATATTGCTATTGTAAACGGCGAACGATTTATTTGTCCATAAATTCCGATTGGTGGCAATTCTATTTTAATTATAATTAGCTTCTGTTTTCGAGCTATATAATAATAATATTTATTTAAAATTTTAATTAACGGAAAAATCTCTGAAATGACACACGAGAAAAAAAGGACACCACATCTGATGTTCCAATTTGTTGGTAAATCAGAAGATTTCAAACTCTGGAGAAAGTGTTGTTATCTTTTATTACACCTGTCAAATTTTATTTATTATTGTTTTTGCTTTTAAATTAAAAGATAATATTATGATATTGACTTAGCTCAGGTTATAATTATACTGATAGAGTAGTTGTAAACTGCTTGTAAAGCAATGTCTTTTTGTTAATGTATTAGATTTATTGTCCAAAACCCCCCAAAAAGCATTATACAATGTAGTTAGCATCTGTTTGTGACGAAGAATCAAAAGAAAGTAATGTACTCTTTGACCAATAGCGTCTATTAGTTGAGTTACTACTTCACGGTTTAAGTGCAGTCACCATCTAGGCATTTCTATTTTGGTTATTTACATTGTTGATAAATTGTATCACTGAAATGAGATTTAGAACATCCTCGTGTGTTTATTTATGATTGTTTGAGTTTCATAAAAGTTCCGACAACTAAGTATATTCTTAATCAGTATACGGTTGTATTTCTTTTCTTAACGAACCTAACTATTCCCTATTTTATTACTCAGCATTTTGTTTAGGAAAATGGGGATTTGTCGTTGTTCTGATGCCTTTATTTCAGCTACTACTCGCTTCCTACGGTGGTAACCATACATTATAATAGACTTTTAGCTGCCCTATTTTATATTTCCTGAAATAAAAAGAACTACAGCACCTCGTAACGCAAAATGGATCATGATCTCCCTTGAGACTGGAAGTGACAGTGACAAGAAAAGTAAATGCAACACCATTCAATAAAAAGTCTAAATATATTAAATTTTAAATTTGTTTACTTGTGACTGTTTGAGTTAACAGCTTGGACGACGGCATATACTTAGCCAATAAACCTTTTAATTATTTACTGAAGGATATTAGTTGCTTAACATCGATACGTTTTTGTTAATGTAACGAGTGCCCTGAATAGAAAAATAACTCTTATAGTTAGCTTATGTTTGTGACAAAGAAACAAAAGAAAGTAATACACTTTTAACCAATAGCTTCTATTAGTTAAGAGACTATATTTCACGGCGTAATTGCACCCTTAAGATTTTTCTTGTTTGTTTATTTACATTGCAGTTGATAACCTGTATGCTTTTTGTTTGTCAATGAAATGAAATCCTCGTGTGTCTATTTATGACTGTTTGAGTTTCATAAAAGCTCCGATAGCTCAGTGTATTCTTAATAGGTATAACGTTTTGTATTTCTTTACTTAACAAACCTAACTATTTCCTATTTTATCACCCGGCATTTTGTTTACGAAAATCGGGATTTATTGTTGTTCCTGATGGTTTTATTTCAGATGACCGAATTAGTTTAGAATAGAAGTGAATAGGTTGAATTGAAAAAGGTAGTAAAGCAACACAACTAAGTACAAACGTATAAAAAGAAATGATATTCTATATTCTAATAAATAGATTTGTTTATTTTTCAGTTGTTTTTCAGGCGTCAGATATTTGACCGTGCAATCTTAGGGAAATATCTTTTAATAAGTGGAGCTGTTTTCCAGTTCGACTCTTACAATAATGATAAATCACTAGGGCTCCCCCTTCTGAAAGAAATATCGCCCTCGAACTGCAAATATAACTGGTCATAGTTAACCACCTTCACGTCGATAAAGACGTCGAGTCGTATATGCCTTCCTCTTTCGCCTCATGTTTATCGTATCAGTCTCGTAAAACTCTCACAAGTTATCGATGTGAAATAAAGTTGCTTACCTTGACGGTGAGAACATCCATAACCAGAAGTCTCGATAAGCAATGAAATGTGGCTCATCAGTTTACGGTATAATCTATTATGTCAGAAGTCCATAACCAGAAGTCTCGATAAGCAATGAAATGTGGCTCATCAGTTTACGGTATAATGTATTTATAGAACAGCGCACAAACTACTTTGTCGGGGCTGTAAACGAAGACAGCCATGTTTCTTTTATAAAGAGTGGAGAGGAACGGATAGTGAAATCTCACTCCTCCCTATTTTTCCGACATTTCTCCCTCCTCCCTAGTGAGTTTTAAAATTTCTCCCTAGAGCATGTATGTAGATCCCATTTTCTCCCTCCTCCCTGTATGCTAAATTCTTCCTCCTCCCTAGTTCTTCTGGACATTTCACCCTCCTCCCTGATTTTTTTTGCCAATTCTCCCTCCTCCCTGTTCTGTTCCTCCGCACTCTATAAACACAAAATTAGTTCTCTCATTAGAACAAAGGCTTTCATGTTTTGGACAAATCAGAGTTGCTGCAGCAATTAGGTGCAATACGCTTAGCTATGTACTTCTAGTTATATAGGGAATAGAAAATTGAACAGTATAAAAAGTATAAAGACGTTAAATATAATTTTCTTTTTAAAAATATTTCAAATTCTCGTATTTTCCGTATTTTCTTTCACTGGTCATATTATTTTAATTACATGTTTGTTAAGTAGTTAAACTGATTGTTTATCAAATGCTTCTATGCCCAAGAGGAGCAAAACGATTGCTACTACTACAAAATTCCCAACTACAACTTGAAAATTTATGGGGAAAGGTTGGCTTTAAAACGTTATATTTTTGGTTTCTAAAAGATTGTAAATTCGACCAACTGTCAGATTGTTTTAAACTGAGACGATCTAATGCTTTACAGATTTGCTTGGCTGTTAAACGCCGGTTTGATGAGCAAAAGGTCGAGATTTTAAATGATTCCGGGCAGACCAAACTCATGGTTATAAAATAACCAACGGGAGGGTTGTTCGACCCTTTCTGAAAACAATATTCTCCCTCGAACTGCATTTCATCAATGCAAACCAAATTTTGGATCGAGGCTCATGTCGAGTGTCAGTAAGGGTTGAACAAAATTGCAAATGGTCCGACCAATTCAAACTTCCATTCATATATTGTGTAGAGTTAGTCCTTTGGGTGAAACTTGTGGTGCTATTTGTTTTATTTCTAGCCTTAAATTAAAATGCCTATGAAATGAAAATTTAGTCAATGTCATTTGACAATACTTTCGAAATCACTTTGTACATAAAACTAATTGCATATGCATGTATCCCGGTTGTACGCAATATTTTGCATTGATGAGCCGCTCGCATACAATATGTCTACATTGTCAGTCCAAATATTCTGCTACTTCTGCAGCAGTAAATTGTATTTGGCGAAGGAGAGATCAGGGAACAATTTATTTTCCCCTTCGAAGGAGCCTGGGGCAAAGAGTATTTCCATGGCAACATCATGACTTACATAATGATGTGTATTTTCCCTATTTCCATAGATGTGTAAAGGTTCAATTGTTTTCACCCACTATTTGCAGAGATGTTCTTCATTTTGGGATTTGCCACATGCTTTGTTAACCTTATGACGTCATAAATAATCTAATTTGCATATTACAAAAACCTGATTATCCCTGGAACGAGTTGATATTTTGATATTCACAAACAAAATGAAACGCCATCCTTCCTCATTTCGAAAGGGTTTTCAACTTATATTTTTATGTACTGTCTAAAACACGAACAGCAGTGTTTTATCAAGTTTAAAAATTCGGTCTTTTCTGCGGTTTTTGCATTTCGTCCGTTGTCAACATACCCCCGGGACGTTGCAGGCCTTCTGCCAGATAACTCGTATTATTTTATTTAAATTAGCTGAACGCTTTTCTTAGGTAAAAAAAAATATTATTAGCGTAAAATATAGGGAATTATAGAAATAGATTTCAGCGAAATTTAGTCTCCTCTTTCTAAAAAGTTCTTGAATTTAGTTTTTTTCTCTCTTCTTCTATGGAGATAGTGTTAGTTAAAAATATTTTCACGGAGTATTATGATGTTCCACGTTATTCTTGTAAAAAATTGCTTTCTCTTCAGGCTCTATCATGTTATTATTTGTTGTTTTGTTTAAAAAATTAGAGAGCTCCGATATTTCAGCTATCAGCTAGTGCTCGCCTTGCGGTTTCAACTCGCGGCATAACAGTTGTTGTACTGGCCACGTTTTTGCATTTTCTTTTTAATGCTTTGTTGTGGTGTACTATTGGGCACGTATTGTTCTTTTTTTGTAGCTATGGTGTTGTTCTTGTTTTGTCTCGCAGTCACGCAATAGGCGGTCACCAGCGCTAAGACAGAAGTGTACCAGTAGATAAAGATAATCAACATAATATTGATTTTAAGCTTATCTCGCTTAATGCTCGAGGGTTACGCTCCCTGGAAAAAAAGAGTAGCTATGCTTAGCTGGCTTAATAAACAAGGTGCGGCTATTTGCTTCCTGCAAGAAACTTATAGTACCAAAGAAGTTGAAAATGTATGGAACAGACCGCGGGAAGTTCAAAACGACACTTTTGCCTGCTATCTTATTGATATGAGTGGGACGGCAAGTTATTATTTGCTCATGGCACTAATCATAGTCGTGGAACTGCGATATTATTTTAAAAATCGCTTGATTTTACACTTAAGTCTTATCACGCCGATGTGGATGGGCGGTTCGTGTTAGCAGAGGCTGACATTCAAGGTACTCCCTTTCTTTTAGTTAATTTATATCAATATGCACCGAACAAGATTTCGGAAGAAAAAGAGTTTTTTTCAAAAGATGGCAAAGCTTTTAGTGGAGATTGATCCGCTAGGTGAGTATAAAATGCTACTTGGCGGCGATCTAAATGTGGCCTTAAATTCATCTTTAGATAATTGTAGGGGCAGTAATAAATTGAAAGTTAAGGATTAAGGTTAAGGATGTAGAAGATCTAATGTTACATTTTGATTTAACCGATATTTGGAGAATAAGGAATCCATATAAAAAGCGGTTTTCTTGGCGGCAAAAATCTCCCTTAATTCAAAGACGCCTCGATTATTGGTTAATTAGTGATATTCTCCAGGATGACGTCGATAAGGTTGATATCAGGACAGCAATTAAAACGGATCACCCAGCAGTGATCTTAGAGTTGCTTAGATCTAAAAAATCATGGTCCTTCGTTTTGGAAAATGAATAATTCATTATTAAATGAGGACAAGTTTATTGATTATTTGAAAAACAAATTTTCCGATTATGCGCAAGAAACAGTACTATTTACTGATTTACGAGTTAAATGGGATTGGTGAAGTATCGTATTCGCCAAGATACAGTACTATTTACTGATTTACGAGTTAAATGGGATTGGTGGAAGTATCGTATTCGCCAAGATACAGTACTATTTACTGATTTACGAGTTAAATGGGATTGGTGAAGTATCGTATTCGCCAAGATACAGTACTATTTACTGATTTACGAGTTAAATGGGATTGGTGAAGTATCGTATTCGCCAAGATACAGTACTATTTACTGATTTACGAGTTAAATGGGATTGGTGAAGTATCGTATTCGCCAAGATACAGTACTATTTACTGATTTACGAGTTAAATGGGATTGGTGAAGTATCGTATTCGCCAAGATACAGTACTATTTACTGATTTACGAGTTAAATGGGATTGGTGGAAGTATCGTATTCGCCAAGATACAGTACTATTTACTGATTTACGAGTTAAATGGGATTGGTGAAGTATCGTATTCGCCAAGATACAGTACTATTTACTGATTTACGAGTTAAATGGGATTGGTGAAGTATCGTATTCGCCAAGATACAGTACTATTTACTGATTTACGAGTTAAATGGGATTGGTGGAAGTATCGTATTCGCCAAGAAACAGTACTATTTACTGATTTACGAGTTAAATGGGATTGGTGGAAGTATCGTATTCGCCAAGATACAGTACTATTTACTGATTTACGAGTTAAATGGGATTGGTGGAAGTATCGTATTCGCCAAGAAACAGTACTATTTACTGATTTACGAGTTAAATGGGATTGGTGGAAGTATCGTATTCGCCAAGATACAGTACTATTTACTGATTTACGAGTTAAATGGGATTGGTGGAAGTATCGTATTCGCCAAGATACAGTACTATTTACTGATTTACGAGTTAAATGGGATTGGTGGAAGTATCGTATTCGCCAAGATACAGTACTATTTACTGATTTACGAGTTAAATGGGATTGGTGGAAGTATCGTATTCGCCAAGAAACAGTACTATTTACTGATTTACGAGTTAAATGGGATTGGTGGAAGTATCGTATTCGCCAAGATACAGTACTATTTACTGATTTACGAGTTAAATGGGATTGGTGAAGTATCGTATTCGCCAAGATACAGTACTATTTACTGATTTACGAGTTAAATGGGATTGGTGAAGTATCGTATTCGCCAAGATACAGTACTATTTACTGATTTACGAGTTAAATGGGATTGGTGAAGTATCGTATTCGCCAAGATACAGTACTATTTACTGATTTACGAGTTAAATGGGATTGGTGGAAGTATCGTATTCGCCAAGATACAGTACTATTTACTGATTTACGAGTTAAATGGGATTGGTGAAGTATCGTATTCGCCAAGATACAGTACTATTTACTGATTTACGAGTTAAATGGGATTGGTGAAGTATCGTATTCGCCAAGATACAGTACTATTTACTGATTTACGAGTTAAATGGGATTGGTGGAAGTATCGTATTCGCCAAGATACAGTACTATTTACTGATTTACGAGTTAAATGGGATTGGTGAAGTATCGTATTCGCCAAGATACAGTACTATTTACTGATTTACGAGTTAAATGGGATTGGTGAAGTATCGTATTCGCCAAGATACAGTACTATTTACTGATTTACGAGTTAAATGGGATTGGTGAAGTATCGTATTCGCCAAGATACAGTACTATTTACTGATTTACGAGTTAAATGGGATTGGTGAAGTATCGTATTCGCCAAGATACAGTACTATTTACTGATTTACGAGTTAAATGGGATTGGTGAAGTATCGTATTCGCCAAGATACAGTACTATTTACTGATTTACGAGTTAAATGGGATTGGTGAAGTATCGTATTCGCCAAGATACAGTACTATTTACTGATTTACGAGTTAAATGGGATTGGTGGAAGTATCGTATTCGCCAAGATACAGTACTATTTACTGATTTACGAGTTAAATGGGATTGGTGGAAGTATCGTATTCGCCAAGATACAGTACTATTTACTGATTTACGAGTTAAATGGGATTGGTGAAGTATCGTATTCGCCAAGATACAGTACTATTTACTGATTTACGAGTTAAATGGGATTGGTGAAGTATCGTATTCGCCAAGATACAGTACTATTTACTGATTTACGAGTTAAATGGGATTGGTGGAAGTATCGTATTCGCCAAGATACAGTACTATTTACTGATTTACGAGTTAAATGGGATTGGTGGAAGTATCGTATTCGCCAAGAAACAGTACTATTTACTGATTTACGAGTTAAATGGGATTGGTGGAAGTATCGTATTCGCCAAGATACAGTACTATTTACTGATTTACGAGTTAAATGGGATTGGTGAAGTATCGTATTCGCCAAGATACAGTACTATTTACTGATTTACGAGTTAAATGGGATTGGTGAAGTATCGTATTCGCCAAGATACAGTACTATTTACTGATTTACGAGTTAAATGGGATTGGTGAAGTATCGTATTCGCCAAGATACAGTACTATTTACTGATTTACGAGTTAAATGGGATTGGTGGAAGTATCGTATTCGCCAAGATACAGTACTATTTACTGATTTACGAGTTAAATGGGATTGGTGAAGTATCGTATTCGCCAAGATACAGTACTATTTACTGATTTACGAGTTAAATGGGATTGGTGAAGTATCGTATTCGCCAAGATACAGTACTATTTACTGATTTACGAGTTAAATGGGATTGGTGGAAGTATCGTATTCGCCAAGATACAGTACTATTTACTGATTTACGAGTTAAATGGGATTGGTGGAAGTATCGTATTCGCCAAGATACAGTACTATTTACTGATTTACGAGTTAAATGGGATTGGTGAAGTATCGTATTCGCCAAGATACAGTACTATTTACTGATTTACGAGTTAAATGGGATTGGTGAAGTATCGTATTCGCCAAGATACAGTACTATTTACTGATTTACGAGTTAAATGGGATTGGTGAAGTATCGTATTCGCCAAGATACAGTACTATTTACTGATTTACGAGTTAAATGGGATTGGTGGAAGTATCGTATTCGCCAAGATACAGTACTATTTACTGATTTACGAGTTAAATGGGATTGGTGAAGTATCGTATTCGCCAAGATACAGTACTATTTACTGATTTACGAGTTAAATGGGATTGGTGAAGTATCGTATTCGCCAAGATACAGTACTATTTACTGATTTACGAGTTAAATGGGATTGGTGAAGTATCGTATTCGCCAAGATACAGTACTATTTACTGATTTACGAGTTAAATGGGATTGGTGAAGTATCGTATTCGCCAAGATACAGTACTATTTACTGATTTACGAGTTAAATGGGATTGGTGGAAGTATCGTATTCGCCAAGATACAGTACTATTTACTGATTTACGAGTTAAATGGGATTGGTGGAAGTATCGTATTCGCCAAGATACAGTACTATTTACTGATTTACGAGTTAAATGGGATTGGTGAAGTATCGTATTCGCCAAGATACAGTACTATTTACTGATTTACGAGTTAAATGGGATTGGTGAAGTATCGTATTCGCCAAGATACAGTACTATTTACTGATTTACGAGTTAAATGGGATTGGTGAAGTATCGTATTCGCCAAGATACAGTACTATTTACTGATTTACGAGTTAAATGGGATTGGTGGAAGTATCGTATTCGCCAAGATACAGTACTATTTACTGATTTACGAGTTAAATGGGATTGGTGAAGTATCGTATTCGCCAAGATACAGTACTATTTACTGATTTACGAGTTAAATGGGATTGGTGAAGTATCGTATTCGCCAAGATACAGTACTATTTACTGATTTACGAGTTAAATGGGATTGGTGAAGTATCGTATTCGCCAAGATACAGTACTATTTACTGATTTACGAGTTAAATGGGATTGGTGAAGTATCGTATTCGCCAAGATACAGTACTATTTACTGATTTACGAGTTAAATGGGATTGGTGAAGTATCGTATTCGCCAAGATACAGTACTATTTACTGATTTACGAGTTAAATGGGATTGGTGAAGTATCGTATTCGCCAAGATACAGTACTATTTACTGATTTACGAGTTAAATGGGATTGGTGGAAGTATCGTATTCGCCAAGATACAGTACTATTTACTGATTTACGAGTTAAATGGGATTGGTGGAAGTATCGTATTCGCCAAGATACAGTACTATTTACTGATTTACGAGTTAAATGGGATTGGTGAAGTATCGTATTCGCCAAGATACAGTACTATTTACTGATTTACGAGTTAAATGGGATTGGTGAAGTATCGTATTCGCCAAGATACAGTACTATTTACTGATTTACGAGTTAAATGGGATTGGTGGAAGTATCGTATTCGCCAAGATACAGTACTATTTACTGATTTACGAGTTAAATGGGATTGGTGAAGTATCGTATTCGCCAAGATACAGTACTATTTACTGATTTACGAGTTAAATGGGATTGGTGGAAGTATCGTATTCGCCAAGATACAGTACTATTTACTGATTTACGAGTTAAATGGGATTGGTGAAGTATCGTATTCGCCAAGATACAGTACTATTTACTGATTTACGAGTTAAATGGGATTGGTGAAGTATCGTATTCGCCAAGATACAGTACTATTTACTGATTTACGAGTTAAATGGGATTGGTGAAGTATCGTATTCGCCAAGATACAGTACTATTTACTGATTTACGAGTTAAATGGGATTGGTGGAAGTATCGTATTCGCCAAGATACAGTACTATTTACTGATTTACGAGTTAAATGGGATTGGTGGAAGTATCGTATTCGCCAAGATACAGTACTATTTACTGATTTACGAGTTAAATGGGATTGGTGAAGTATCGTATTCGCCAAGATACAGTACTATTTACTGATTTACGAGTTAAATGGGATTGGTGAAGTATCGTATTCGCCAAGATACAGTACTATTTACTGATTTACGACTTAAAAGGGATTGGTGAAGTATCGTATTCGCCAAGATACAGTATTGCTTTTAGTAAAAATAGAGCCAGAGAGAAAAGAGACAAATTGCATTCAATTGAGGGAAAAAAATATTGAGGAAGAGTTTGAAAAAAAATCGGATGATAAAGTGTTTGATGTCCTTGAAGAGGTTATATTAATAGTAAGAGGTACAATTATTCGATCTCGAGCATTGTGGTATGAGGTTGGTGAACAAAATAAATTATTTTCTTAATTTGGAAAACTCAAAGAAAAAAAAAGAGTTTACTGCGACGTATTTTAAAAGATGATGGATTAGAAACTTCAAATTCAAAAACTATTATGTCTGAAATTGATTTTTTTTATTCGAATCTTTATAAAGACATTTCTGATCCAACTACTGACGACTTATCCTGCCCTTTCCTTGAAAATCCTCAAATCTCTAAACTTGTTCACAACGAAATAGATGCGAAGGAGAATTGATGTATTCTGAATGCTTCAATATTCTCAGCACTTTTAAGAACAAAACTCCAGGGAATGATGGCCTGTCTGTTGAATTTTATAGAACATGTTGGCCCCAGTTAGGGAAATTAGTGGTTGATTGCCTTAAAGTCGCAGTGTCACGGTACTGCGCATGTGTGAAAATCTGATGATTTTAGAATTACGTTCCGGCCCGGCCCGGGCAAAATTTTTTTTTGGGCCCCAGTTCAGATCAATGAGCAACTTTACCATGAGGCCTTGCGCGCCCAATCCAAGATGGCGGACAAAGATGGCGGACTTGGGGAAAGGAAATTGTTTTCGGGGTGGTGCTAGTAAAATTTTGACAACTGGGTTGACGTATTTCAAGAAACCACGTGATGTTGCCATAATAAAGGGAGGAGTGGGTAAGTAAGAAATAATACGCAGTGGGTGGCTGGCGGCAACTTGTAGTTAACGTTCATGTTTCATTTTCGCGGAACGGATTACGAATTCGGCACCGGCTTTTGCGCGGGATCTTGGGATTTTCAGTATTCTTTAATACTATTAAACCTGGATTTTTCTAACCGCTGGAGCCGAATAAGGGTTTGAAAATCGTTTCCTGAACGGTGATCATGAAAGTAAGTGCAATTCACAGTACTTGCTCGTATAATTAAAGCGTTTATACCTTTGAGACATTTTTGCGTAGTTTCCGGACAATTAAGTAAGGTGAGAATTTTAAGTTTCCTTATTAAAAATTATAAGACCTTGTAATCTTTAATTACTTATGATTCTTTTCCCGATTGTGCAAAGCGATTATTCTCTTGAGAGGGATCAATAGGATCTTCTCAAATATGAAAGGTAATAAATACCCTAATTAAGTGCTAAAACAAAGTGAATGTTAAAAGAACGAATTTCCCTACATAAGGAAAAAAGGAACACAGTATATTTTATAAACATGTTTTCGTAATTTCATAAGAAAATATTATTTTTAATTTGTATATTAAATATAATTAATATAATTTTAAAAAGTATAGTACCCCCCCTCCCCCCCCCCCCTCTCCTTAGTTCTTAGATATTTTTTTTACTTTTCCAATACTAATTTATGCATATGTACTATGTATACATTGTTACATATGTACCTGGTAGAGAAAGAGTAAAGTTATTTTGATTGTAATTTTGGTTGACTTTAACAATTGCACTTAATCATAACTCTACCCTACCCCTTCCTAGGTATGCTGATTTGTTTCTGTTTAACCCCTTTCCTTAGTTGAAGTCTCATATTTCTTTACTGAGTAACAATAGAATTACAATAAATATAATAAAATGTACTTACTTCAATACCGTATTCTAAATAATTGTTTATTTCTTAATTATGATTTGTTTCGCTTTAAAATTAGTAGTCATCAAATTGTTCGTTCTGCCAAACGTATTACGAAACTATTGATCATCTTTTTGTTGAGTGTGTTGAGTCAAAAAACTTATATTTTGAAATTAGAACTTGGCTTGAAACTGTCAATATTAAGTTGCCAGAGTCCAATATAGTAAATATCATTTTAGGTGTAGATGATCAAGTAATAAATTATATAATTTTAGAATATAAAATGTGTCTTTATAAAGCTAGAGGAAAAAAAATTCCGTCTATCACTTTTTAAGAACTTATTAAGATACTCAGAAAAAATTGAATTAAAAATCGCCAAAAAAGGAAATAAACTCCTTTCACATGATAAGAAATGGAACACAATTCTAATGGCAATAAATAAGTAATTAGAAAAACGTAGCGTAAATTTGAGTATGTTTTTTATTTTTAGTTATTTTGTGTATAGTTTAGTGTTAGTAGATGTGTAATTTTGTAAAATTTATTAAAGAAAATAAAAAGAGGTTGTTAAAGACAACAACAAAAAATGGACTTACTTTAATTATTAACCAACACTGAGTTGAACCCATTATTTTGTGCCAGCCAACAAGAGGATGTAGTCATGACCTCATGACTTCCTTCATAAATAAGCTACCCCTTGGAGCTTTTGAACTTTTCTAGTTGTGATATTGGAATTTGAAGTACATGTAAAAGGTAAATTAGGTGGATTAAAGAAATAAAAAACCCTAGCTGTAATACTGTAAAATTGTAATTGTCAGAAAACATATTAACTATTAAAACACGGTATTTTTCAAGTGTTAGTAGTAGGCCAGTCATGCATGTATGTTGCCCATTTATATATAATATTATAATATACTGAGCACACACTTACATGCATTTTAATTTTAAAAGTTGTGTTAAATAATAAATAATAATGATCACTTCATTGGTAATTAATCAAATTGTTGTTTTATTTCCTATTACTGCCTGTGGTATTTTACATACATTTAGCAGTTTAATTTGTTTCCCTTAGTTAATTATATATATATAATTATATATAGTATGTATTTGCTCCCTTAATATCATTAACTAAATCAGGTATACCTGAGGTCTTGACATGCATGCATGTGCATTATTATTTATAGATTATATACTCTGATAACACTATTAGTTATTAAAGCTTAATTGACTAATTAATCAGAAGGTTGTGCACTAGCTGTTTATTGTAGAAAAAACCTTTAATCACAGCCAAAAATTATTGTAAATGTGAGTGTTTCAAAAGCGAATAAAAATGCATGTACAAGCATAATTCTGAGCTAGCTTTTATATAACAATTAGTGTGCTAGTATATATATAATTTTATGTAAATGGCAACAATTACAAATAATTGGTATAGCCTTAATTCATACTGCTTCTAAACACTTGAAAAATACTGTGTTAGGTTTTCTGATAAAACAATTGTGACAAAATTGGAACCCAAGAATTACAGGGTTCTTTTTATTCCTTTAGGCTGTATATATTCATAATATGTATACCTGACAGGGGGAGGTGGGCAGGTGATTTTTAAGGGGATCCCAATTTGTTTTAACAGGCTTAATTTAGAAGGGGGAATCTTAAAATTTACTTATGAAAGGTTGGGTGGATTAATGTTATTTTTTTTAATGTTTGTCAAACAAAGACCTACGTATTGGGTGGATTAATGTTAATTTTTTTAATGTTTGTCAAACAAAGACCTACATATATACACTTAAAATGGTAGGTGCACAGAATGGCTAATTAATGCACTAAATAGAGCTAAGCTTAAGAAATGCAGGAGAATGCACTTGCAATAATCTAAAATCTAAAAACCTTCCCGGTCCCCCCCAGAACACTTTTTCTTAAGGTTGCATGCAGCTAGGAATGCCTGATGTCCACGGTTTTTGCTTATTCGCGAGTCCTGATGTAAGGAATTAATGATAATGTTTTATATCAATTAAAGGACAATATATTCTTGTGTAGTTTTGGAATACCATGCAGCAACAAATAGTCTTTTTACAGACACCAAATTAGTGGTAGTTAATAACAGTTATTTTTATGGTTTATTCTTAGCTTTTCTACAAATTGTAGTATTAAACAGAGTTTCACGGCCCGAAATGACAGTTCTGTAAAATTATGCTTGTTAAATAATGCTAGTTTGCATATGGAAATGGTCTGGGGGCAGGGCTAGGGACGACGGTGTATTACATTTTTGAAAGGATGGAGGGGGGTTGCTAAAATTATTTAAATAAGCAGTTTATTCTGGGGGGAGTCATAAAAATATGACGTAATCTGAATAAATAACCTGCCCCCCTGTGGTATAGTCATAATCAATGCAGTCTTTAATTTACTTCCAATATCACAACTGAAAAGTTCAAAAGCACCATGGGATAGCTAATATTTATAAAGGAAGGCATGAAATCATGTACATTCTCTTGTTGGCCAGGCACAAATAATGGTTCAAGCCTGCATATATTGGATAATAAAGAAGTATATTTTGTTGTATTTATTGCAAATATTGTTACTGTAAAGTAGACTTCAACTCCTAAGGAAAGGGGTGGAAATGAAACAAATCAGTATAACCTAGGAAAGGGTAGTCTTTATAAACATATAACCTGCATAACCCTACTTTCCCTCCCCCACCCTCATAAAGAATACCAAAACCATACACAAAATATATTCATAATTCTGTAAAATTCACAAGTACCCCACCTCCAATATTTTGATGACCTCCAAAAAAGATAAAGATTGTTGGATAACCCATAATTTCCCTGAAGAAATTTAAATTATAAATCAGTACCTTTCTCTGACCTGGTACAAATGTAACAAATACATATATATATGAATGTTGATTTATAACTCTGCACAATGTATTGGCAAAGTAAATACGGATGGGCGAAACTAAATAATTCTGCGAGTGCTAAACAAAGGACTTTTTATTATAATATAATTTAAAAATTATGATATCACGACAATTTTTTTATAAACTATACTTTGTTCCTTTTGGGGATTCTACCATTCTTCCGAATTTGGAATCTGCCCCTGAAGTGTGTCTTCCCTTTATCAATTGAGCTACTTGCGGTCCAGAAAATATTTATTAGCGCGCGAAAACGTCTCGCTATAAGTTCGCGTAAATCATAAAGTCGTGAAAGGCGAACACGAAAGAGTAATGCGCTGATCGTTGTGCATTGCATAAGGAAATTTGTTTATTTTACATTAGCACTTAGGGGTATTTATTACCTTTCATATTTGAGAAGATCCTTGTCATCTCTCTGTAAATACCGAGATATATATAATCGCTTCGCACAACCAACAAAATTATAAAAACATAGCCTAATGTTTTTGTATCGGGAAAAGAATCATAAGTAGTTAAAGTTTACAAGGTCTTATAATTTTTAATTAGGAACTTAAAATTCTCAACTTTTCGATTGATGTCCGTAAACTACGCAAAAATGTCTGAACAAGTACTGTATTGCACTGTTCAGGAAACATTAGAGTTGTCGAGATTTTTCAAACCCTTATTCGGCTCCAGCGGTTAGAAAAATCCAGGTTCAATAGTATTAAAGAATACTGAAAATCCCACGATCCCGCGCAAAAGCCGGTGCCGAATTCGTAATCCGTTCCGCGAAAATGAAACATGAACTACAAGTTGCCGCCAGCCGACCCACTGCGTATTATTTCTTACTGACCCACTCCTCCCTTTATTATGGCAACATCACGTGGTTTCTTGAATTACGTCAACCCAGTTGTCAAAATTTTACTAGCACCACCCCGAAAACAATTTCCTTTCCCCAAGTCCGCCATCTTTGTCCGCCATCTTGGATTGGGCGCGCAAGGCCTCATGGTAAAGTTGCTTATTGATCTGAACTGGGGCCCAAAAAAAAAATTTGCCCGGCCCGGAACGAAGTTCTCAGAGGGGTGAAATATCGATTTTTAAATCGACTTCATCAGTGTTCTTTTTGAACTCATCCTTGCCTCCTTTGGTCATTTATGGAAATGTAAGATGTGCTTAAATAAGTTTTAGTTATTTGTTTATTCAAAATTAGTCGTTGAGACTGCAACACAACTAAAACAAAAAAGCATAAGTGATGCTTACCGGCGGGGAAAACGGCCACTCAGTACTCTGAATACAGCAGCCGAAAAACGCAAGAAATTGGAAACTTTTTGGCATTCCAACCAGAAGCGAAGAGGGTTTGGATGTCCAGTAGAGTTCACGAAACACATGGCAACTTTTCAAGTCGTATTATAATGATATGGCGGTTTTCAACAGCGATACGAAGAAATATATATCTACGGCTTAGAAACGAGGCTGAAATTATATGAAATGACCGGAGTGCAAAGACTGTACGAAAAGGTAGATAAAACCTTTATTTGCTGGCAAAAAAACCTCATGAACTCAAACACGATAGCCTTGTGAGCAATCGACATACATATGAAGCTATAGAAGTTATGATCGACTACGTGAGAGTCTGCAAACATCGACTGATCTGCTATGAAACCGCTTGTCAGTATTCGCACTTCGTGACAAGCGAACTTTTCTACTTTCGAACACGGTCGCTAAACTGTACGAAATCTCCAAGAATAAATTCCTGATGTCCAAACTAACGGGGAAAACTGAAAGAGGAAATCCTTGTGAGCAATCGACATACATATGGAGCTATATAAGTTATCATCGACTACATGAGAGTCAAACATCGAACTGCTATGAAACCGCTTGTGACAGTTTTACGCACTTTGATGACAAGCGAACTTTTCAACTTTCGACACACGGTCGCTAAACTGTACGAAATCTCCAAGAATAAATCCCTAATATCCAAACTAACGGGGAAAACTGAAAGAGGAAATCCTTGTGACCAAACAACATACATATGAAGCTCCAGAAGTGATTATTGAATACATGAGAACCCATAGAGCAAACTGATAATAATGATCTAACGTGCTATTAGTTTCACGGACATTTGTGACTACGTACTAAACTCGCGCTACAGCATAGCTTGAAATACTGTACGAAAACTCCGGTTTAAAAATTTCCTGATGCCGAAAGAACCATAGAATCTTAAACAAGATATCTTTCTGACCAATCGACATAAATATTAAGCTGTGAAAGTAAGTTTCCAGTCCATAACAGCCGATAGTGGAAACTAGTAAACAGCCACTCGTAGTCCGAAAGTACTGAACTTTTTAGCGCAAATGTATGTGTTACGTTTCCAAACTTTAAGACAAGAAATCGTCCATAGAATGTTCTATATTTTTTACAGCGGAGAACTGTGTTATTAGTTATGTAGAAATAAAACAATGGTGCAATTTGGAGAATTATTTCATGTCAAAAGTGCACAACGAAGAAATATATATCTACGAACGCGAGCAGCTTGTTTCACTTTGGTCAAATTCGGACTGGAAACAGCAAAAAATACAAGCAAGTAATGAAATAAGATACCATTCTTTACTCAATGCTGTTTACCTTGGATGTAGGAAGAATACAATCCTTGTAAATCTCGCCATATACTGTGCATAACTACAATCTGTGAATACGGCTAACACCCAAACAGTCTGGCGTTTCCTGCAAATTATTTTGATTGATTCTCATTGGATGTTACACAATGCAGCTGTCAATTCAATGTCTGGAGACTGTGACATGCGCAGTACCGTGACACTGCTCCTTTAACTACTCTGATAGACACGGTGAACTTTCTACATCACAGAAACAAGCAATTATAGCATTACTAGAGAAACCAGATAAAGATAGGCGGTTAATTAAGAATTGGCGACCAATATCACTAATCAATGTGGATGTTAAAATTGCTTCAAAGTCGTTGGCAAAATGATTGGGGCTTTTTTCCAACGGAATTATTTCTGTTGATGAGTTTGTATAATGCTTTGCCAAAATTATTATTCTTGGTATCCCCGACTTAAAAGAAAATTTGATTCTAACAAATCACATAATTAATTTTTATTGCAAAATACTATATTTTTTCTTGCAGGATGAAAAATACAATATTAATATCCTTCTCAGGAGTTTTCTCTAAAATTAAGAATACTTAAGTAGGGGGAAAAGGCCGATTCTGGCGCAGTTTTTGACATATTGTGAAATACTGGCGCAGCGCCAGTAATTCAAAATATGTCAAAGACGTCGCCAGAAGTCTGCCTTTTCCTCCTACTGTTAATTTATTCATATTATTTAATGATTCCAAGAAAACCGGTTTAAACTGGATTCCAAGAATTCGATCACGTGACTCAAACTGCGCCAGTAATGTCAATTCACAAATTGCGCCAGTAATGTCGATTCCAAGAAACCGGTTTAAAGTGGTATTCGGGAATGCAGTTAAAAGTGGATTTCCAAGAAACCGGTTTAGAATGGAATTCCAGGAATGTGACCACGCCCTAATTGACCACGCCCACGAATGGAATGCCAAGGTCACATAGTATCTTTTTTTTTTCTCGATGAAGTTGACCTTGACCACGACCTTGACTGCACTCGTCATTCCAAGAAACCGGTTAAGAGTGGATTCCAGGAAATGCGTTTAAGAGTGGATCGTACCTAGGGGTGTAAGGAGGTGGCTTGCCCAGGGGTAGGTTGTCCTCAAGACTGTAAGGTGGTGGTGGCACACCCATGTATGGATTGTAGTTGACCATGGAAAGTGGTGGCTCATCCTTGAGTGAATCGTACTCGAGACTATAAAGTGGTGGTGGCTCACCCATGTACGAATCGAAGTACAAGGCACACTCATAGGTTATGTCAGTCACGTGGCGCTTCTTGATGTGTGTGTCAGTTGCACCTCGATTGCGGGCACGCATCGCGATGTCCTCCTCTGCTTCGTTATCACTTGGGTATCTCATATATGGGACCCATACATGGGTGTTGGCATCTCGTTCCCATTCTGATTCCCATTCTGATTCTGATTCCCATTCTGATTCTGATTCCCATTCTGATTCTGATTCCCATTCTGATTCTGATTCCCATTCTGAGTCATCCATGAATAGGCTGCCACATAATCGCGGGTCTGTGTATAGGGGGTCGCCATCTCGTTCCCATTCTGATTCCGATTCTGATTCCGATTCCCATTCTGATTCTGATTCCCATTCTGATTCTGATTCCCATTCTGAGTCATCCGAATCGATGGGGGATATCCTATTAAGCTGGGCACGTATTCTCCTTAAGGTGCTACGGTCTGAGTTCCTTATCATTCCGTTTAGGATGCTTTGATCCCATATGTTGGATATGTCATCTGGGTCTGGGTCTGGGTATGTGTCATCCATGAATAGGCTGCCACATAATCGCGGGTCTGTGTATAGGGGGTCGACTAGGGGTGGGTCTATGAATAGGCTGCCACATAATCGCGGGTCTGTGTATAGGGGGTCGACTAGGGGTGGGTCTATGAATAGGCTGCCACATAATCGCGGGTCTGTGTATAGGGGGTCGACTAGGGGTGGGTCTATGAATAGGCTGCCACATAATCGCGGGTCTGTGTATAGGGGGTCGACTAGGGGTGGGTCTATGTGCGCCTCCATTGCCTCCATGCGCGCCTCCATGCGCACCATGCGCGCCTCCATGCGTACCATGTCAATGCAGTTATGTGCTTTTGTGCTTTGCGCTTTTCTGTTGTTCACCATCGTACTATACTAGGTCGATATATCTTTAAGTGTACTGCGTGCTCGACACGTGTGCTTGTGTGCTTATCAGGCATGTGCACGTTTTTGAGGCGATTATTTATGTGCTCACATGAAAGGGGCTTAAAGGAATGGCGCGTTAAGATATTATTGGGATGAGTGGCAATGCGCAAAACGTTATGGATATGGAAGTACCTGAAATCAATGTGCCAATCTTGAAGCCAGTGGCATATAGTAAGCCAAAGGCATCTAGTAAGTCAACTAAGAATGCTATGAATGCATTCGTTGATGAGATTCTATCACTTGTTCCAGAGGCTAATAAGAAAGTGGATGAACGCATCAAAAAAATAAGGGAGGAAATAAATAAACTATACGATACTAACAAACCACGACCACAACCTAGGCAGTACAAGACTGCAATAAAAGGATTCTTGAAGACATTCAGAATAGAAGGACAAGAGATCGATTATAAGACTTATGTTGATAGTAATAAACAAAGAGTCATCAATTTAATAAACCAACAAGACAAATCGATAAAGATGAAATTCATACTCACATGTGAGTTCACGAAAGAAGACACGAATACGGGATCACCTGTTACTACTATTGGAAATTTCCATTCTAGAATAGAGATAATTACGGAAGCAACAGATGTATCCGATATATTCGATAACATGATGGAAGAAATAATTGAAAAAATTGAAACATTCCAAAATGAAGGATCTGGATGGAAATTCGCAAGAGTATCATATTTAGACATACACATCGACAAGCATATACCTATTAAGGCAAATTCATATTTGCCTCTTCCTAAGGATTTAGCCATAAAGAAAGCAATTATAAATATGAAAAATATGGATGATGAATGTTTCAAATGGTGTGTTACTGAAGCAGCATATCCTAGGAATAGAGACAATGAACGTATTACGAAAAGACTAAAGGAGAATTCAGAAAGGTTAGATTGGAGCGATATCGAATTTCCAGTTTCACTAAGACAGATAGACCATTTCGAAAGGAACAATGTACTATATTCAGTAAACGTTTTTGGATACGATAACAATGAAGTATATCCTCTAAGAATTAGTAAGTTCAATAGAGACCAAACCATTAATTTATTAATGATATCAGATGGTGATATAAATCATTATTGTTGGATTAAGAGTCTTAGCAGACTATTGTCATCACAGGTTAACAAGCATCATCATAAAACGTATTTTTGTAATAGATGCTTGAACTCATTCAAGTCGGAGGAATCACTAAACAATCATATAGAATATTGTTCAGACCACGATGCTGTTAAGATAGAGCTACCAAAAAAGGGAACCATGCTAAAATTCAAGAATTATAATAGATCTATGAGAGTACCATTTGTAATCTATGCTGATTTTGAATGTTTTACGGAGAGTATATCAACTTGCAACCCCAATGACAGTGAGAGTTATACAAAACAATACCAGAAGCATAAACCATCAGGATTTTGCTATTTGATAAAATGTTTCGATGACGATGTATTGAAACCAAAGCTAGTTACATATACAGCTGAGTTTCATGGTGATGACGTTGCACAGAAATTCATAAGTCATCTTGAGAATTCTATAAAAGAAATCTATAATAAATTTAAATTCACTAAGAAGGTATGCATGACAGGAGAAGATGAGATTGCCTATAGGGAAGCCATTAGTTGCCATATCTGTGGTGGAGAGTTAGTAGGTGATAAAGTATTGGATCATTGCCATATAACAGGTAAGTATAGAGGTGCGGCTCATAATGATTGTAATATTAATTATCAAATTCCAAAATTCTTTCCTGTCGTATTTCATAATCTGTCTGGATATGATGCACATCTTTTTATTAAGAACCTAGGCGTAACGGAAGGTGAGATAGATTGTATACCAACTACGGATGAGAAGTATATTTCATTTACGAAGAAGATAATTGTAGACAGCTTTGTGAAGGATGGAAAGAATAAAAATATTACACGAGATATCAGATTCATTGATAGCTTTAAATTTATGCAAATGAGTCTAGCAAATCTTGTAGGTAATCTTGACAAGTCTAGTTGTATGAATATGAAAAGATTCTACAAAGGAAAGCAGTTAGATTTATTGTTGAGGAAAGGAGTCTATCCTTATGATTACGTAGATAATTTCGAAAAGTTAGCTGACATGAGTCTTCCACCAATAGAAGCCTTCTATTCGAAGCTGACTAGCACATCGATCTCAAAAGAGGATTATGAACATGCTAATACTGTTTGGAAGAATTTCGATATGAAATCTATGAAAGACTATCATGATACGTATCTCAAATCTGATGTCATCCTATTGGCAGATGTATTTGAGAACTTTAGAGATGTATGTTTGAAGAATTATAATCTAGATCCCGCATGGTATTATACATCACCAGGATTATCATGGGATGCCTGTTTGAAAATGACTAAGATTAACTTACAACTACTACATGATATTGATATGATAAATATGGTTGAGAAAGGTATTAGAGGTGGAGTATCAATGATTTCGACCCGCTATAGTATGGCTAATAATAAGTACATGGATAATTATGATCCATTGAAGCCCTCGAAATATATTCAATACCTAGATGCAAATAATTTATATGGGTGGGCAATGAGTAGGAAACTACCAACACATAATTTTAAGTGGATGAATAAGATGGAGTTGAGTAAGTGGTATAAATATCCTTCTATATTAGAAGTAGATCTAGAGTATCCAACAGATCATCACAATCTACACAATGACTATCCTTTAGCTCCAGAAAGACTGATGATAAATGAGGTAGAGAAATTGATTCCAAATCTGAATAATAAAACCAAATACATTGTTCACCATGATGCACTGAAACTATATGAGAGCTTAGGATTGAAAATTACTAAGATCCATAGAGGTATAACATTTAGTGAGAGTGCTTGGATGGCTCCATATATAAACTTGAATACAGAGCTACGTAAGGAAGCTAAGAATGAGTTTGAAAAAGACTTCTTCAAATTGATGAACAACTCAACCTTTGGTAAGACTATGGAAAACATACGTAATAGAGTTGACATCCAACTCGTTACATCTGAGAATAAGGTAAGGAAGTTAGTATCCAAACCAAATTATCAACATCGAACTATATTCTCTGAGAACTTGGTAGCCATACACATGAAAAGAATAAAGGTAGTATTTGACAAACCAATATACTTGGGTATGTCTATCTTAGATATTAGTAAGGAGCTAATGTATGACTTTCACTATAATTATATTAAACCTAAGTATCATGAGAAAGCAAAACTCCTTTTCACAGATACGGACAGCTTGATGTATGAAATAGAAACAAACGATTTCTACAAGGATATAGAAAACGATATACTATTAAATTTCGATACAAGTAACTATCCAAATGATCATCCATCAGGTATAGGAACGGAAGTCAATAAAAAAGTTATAGGAATGTTCAAGGATGAAGTAGGTGGTAAGATCATTACTGAGTTCATTGGACTGAGGGCAAAATTATACGCATTCAAATACTGTGGCATAGAAGAGAAGAAGTGTAAGGGTATTAAGAAATCAGTTGTTAAGAATGACATCACATTTGACAATTATAAAATGTGCTTATTTGATGGTATTCCTCAGATGAGAAAGATGAATGTAATCAGAAGTCACTTACATGAAATTTATACAGAAGAAGTCAATAAGGTAGCATTATCTAGAGATGACGATAAACGAAATATCAGCCCTGATGGTATTAATACTTTAGCACACGGTTATAAGGAATCGGTAGTACAGACGAAAAATGAATTGATAGTATGAGCTCACAAAACACTGTTTGGTGGTAGTTCAGTATCATGTGGTACGGTTTGCAATTCTTCTCTTACGAAACCTCGTTTTGGACCTGCTATTAAGAAATATAAGACAGGTTGATTTGTAGAGATGATACTACGTGAAATGTCATACATATCTAAACTCCATATTGGATCAGTTGATCTATATCTATCACCGCCTTCAAGTTCTCCTGGAGCATATAAATATCTAACCTTCACTCCTGCTGGTAATATCTTTTCATCTAATCCAACAGGCCTTTTATATTTATCTTCTTTATTTTCAATTTCTTTAGAGCTTATTGATTTTATAGGTTCTTTACCAGTAATTCTTCTAACGGAACTATTAATAGTTTTCAGAACATCAGGTAGTATCTTAACCCACTTTCTTGATCGATCATTTTCCATTATCATTTCCTGAGCATATTGGTGACTAAATAGTTTTTCAGAGATAGTTCTATTAGCTCTTTCGACTAATGATTGTGCTCTATGATTACCAGCTTCACTTCTTTGAATCTTAATATTATGTTTTTTCATTTCACCCATGAATTCTGTTCCAGGATCTACCATTAATGTTTGGGGCCATTTTAGTTTTCTAGAATAAATCTTAGTAAAAGCTTTCGATACTTCTGTAGAATATTTAGATGTTAAGGGTTCGGCATCAACGTATCTAGAAGCTATGTCGACAACAACCAAAGCATATTTATAAGTTCTCCTATTGACAGTATCATGTGGAAGGAATAATAGATCAGCTTGATGGATCTGATTAGGTTTCGATATATCCCAGTGAGGTCTTGGAACATATGTGGGAGCTGATAAGTATATTTGCCAAATCGATTGTTTCTCAAGCCACTTTTTCGCAAGGTCTTCACTTACACCAGCAGCCTGTGCTAATTTATAAATAGCTGAATATCCTTTCCAATAACCATTTGTTGAATAATATATTTTACTAAACATATATAAATAAGAGAATAGTTTATTCCTTATAGTATTATGTCGCAACAAACGATTTCAGAAAAGCTAAGTGTCAGTCATGTTTATAAACACCCATTTGGATTGAAAGCAGAAAGTAGTCTAAATCGTATAACTATGAATCCATCTTCTGCGAGTCCAGGAGAAACTCTGTATGTCAATATTCCACAATTAACAGAGAATGTCGTTATTGTTCCTGGTAGCATAGCTCTATTATTTGATATCATTATCACGGGACATGCAAATAAGAGACTTGTGAATAATATAGGTAGGAACCTAATATATAGACAAAAGGTAATATTTGGTGGAGAAACTATTCAGGATACACAACGTCATGATCTTTTCCATACCTATCACGATTTGTACTTATCGACAGAAGAACGTGAAAATAGAATAAAACAAGGCATATCCCTCCCAAAAAGTGCATGCATGCTGCATGCATGCAGCATGCATGTGGCATACATGCATGGCCAGTTGCGTGCATGCATGCATACATGCAGTTCCATTTGCATGCACCTGCATGCATGCATTTTGCATTTTGCATGCATGCAATTGACTTTTCATACATGCAATTGACAATGCATACATGCAAAAGGAAATGCATACATGCACGCATGTATGCAATTACGTTAAAGCACCCGATGCATGCATGCACAACATACTGCATGCATGCAAAAGGAAATGCATGCATGCAGTTCCATTTGATGCATGTATGCAAAAGTGCATGCATGCATAAAATATATTGCATGCATGCTAGAAAAAAGTGTACAAAAATATTAATTAAACCACAATTTTTACAGGTTAATATGACTTGTTTTGACGGTTAAATTGGTTAAATAATGGAAGATTTTAATAACCGCAATTTCTGTAGGCATAATTAAACATTTAAGGAAATATAAGGTTAAATTCTTAATTTTACCTTAATCCATTTCAAAGATGTTGGGTGGCCTGCAAACATAAACAGTGCCAGAAGGTAGACAGCTGATAGCGACATGCTTCTCTTTGATGTCGTTTACATGAATGTAGGTAACAGGTTCATCTCTGGTGATTTGTTAAAACAGTTGAATAAGTCATGTGTGACTACAGGATTACTTCAATTGGCTTAAATATAATATACTTGACTCTCTCTAAGTGATCACTCCCATAAATGACCATATCCCTAATCAGCGACCACCTTTATGAATACAAGTTTGATTTCTGCCAGAAACACTTTCTAGGGGGTTTTGATTTTCTGTCCATGTAATCAACAATCCCAAGATTTTTGCATATAATTTATAAATATTTAAAAATTATCATGCACTGTGTATTTCAGTCTAATGACCCTCCGACTGTCATCGCATAACAAAATCTTAATACTGGGGACCTCTGAACAGTTAAGAACACTCAACAGATGATATACTTTTGTCAGGTCATAAAATGGGTTTGAACATATTAGTATTAGAGTAACACATTGTGCATACTCTTATATAAATTATTGCATGTACAGTGTTAATGAGTTGATTATACATGTAAATGGAGTCACTCTAATGATGCATGAATGGAATATAGTCAAACCTCCATTAACGGACACCTCCCATACGCGGACACCTCCCGTAAGCGGACACCATTCCATGGTCTCAGCAGTTTCTCTTAGGAAACACTATATTCGTAACCTCCTGTAAACGGACACCTCCCATCACTTACTTGTCATACTTATATGGCTTCAAGTGTATCCCTAGCTCCTTGTTGTTGGTTGAGACCACAGTGCCTTCCAGGATTCCTTCGTCTGGACTTGGGACAAGGTCCCTAACAACTGCAAGGTAATGTGCCATTTCATGGTCATTCAATTTTACCTTCAGGAAATGTACAATGCAACCTGCTCTCTCTGATCCATCTATGCACTTATACTTTATGGTGTAGCTATTTCGTTTTGTTACATTACTGCAACACATGCTGTAGAATGTTTGCCTATGGAGGTATATCTTCTTGAAGAAATACACCTCCTCAACATTTACTGCTGCCCCAGGAATCAACTCGTTTAACAGTGCCAACTGGTCCATGGGTAGATTAATCTTTTTGGTAATACATCCAACTGAATAGCATCCTGGGAACAGTCTGACAAAATTATTTCTATGGAGAAATAGAATGTAAGAAATTACATTTATTATGTAAATTTGACATGTGCAACTTGTTGACTATAAGGAACCATTCATTATTTATGCGATGGGGGAGGATGGGGGAGAAATTTGGGGTACCTGAAATATCTTGGAGAAAATGGGGTCCCTGAGAAACAGATATAAATGCATCAAGGGGGGCCTTAAATTTGGACTACTGGGTCCCATCCAGAGTTTTTTCATGAGAAATACATCTTGGAAAATGCTGGAAATAGCAATTCTGAGCCCCTAAATTTCAAAACCAAGTGCATTTTCTTGGGCCAAAGCCTCACTAACAAGTCTTAAGACATCCCTATAATATAACCAGGAGCATTAAATGGGATTGTATATTTCTTTTTAGTTTCTTGGGGGGTAGGGGAGGACCTGAACATACATACACCTTACTTGATGTAAGGGGAATCTGGGAATATTAAGTCCCAAAAACAATTCAACGGGTGTAAATAAAGATTGAAACATGTACACTACCACTACAACGAATAAATGTTTACCTTATTCTTCCATCAAGGCTTTGTATGTACTTTGTAACATCTGCTTCCGCATTTTGAGGACGTGCTCTCTTATCGCACACAATAGAGATTATGTGTAAAGCTTTCACAGCAGCAACAACCTTGATTTAAAATATATAAATATATAATGTATTTACATTTGTAAATATATTTGCATTAACTGAAACAAGTAGTCCAATACATTTTTTGCATGCTATAGAGTATAAGTTCAAGAATGGCACTTAAGTAAGTGCAAGAGAAAAACATGCCTACAACATTCATGAACAACTTACCAACAATCACAGGTTTTTTTCAAGCAAACCATTACTGTATAAACCCGTATGTGGGTTACATGTTCATGTCATGTCTATTCTAAACTGAATCATTTAATTAATACTTTAATGCATTATTAGATTAGCAATGTACCTGCATTGCAACATGGTGGGTGCCATGTATAAGTTTCATCATGGTGCCATTCCACCCTTCTGTACCAAAACATGAGTACACCCAGAGAGGTCCAGCCAGCACCACACTTGCTGTAGTATGCTTGCAAGTGTTGTGCACATTCATAGTACAAGAAGCTTTACCTTGAGCATTAAAACAAACAAAAATGGTTAGCTCCTAGTAGTATCAAGTTACATGCATGCACATTAACATGTACACATGTAATTAGTGAACCCAGAGGAATAAATGAAAAAAAAGAAACAAATTACAACTTGAAACATTTAACAACATTTTGATGACAGGCAATTTAAGCCCTTTTACTGATCACTCAAAGTCTTCTCTGAATGTGTTTTTAAGCCATTCATATGGGATGGTTTAAATGTGGAATCATAAATAGCATATTTAAAGTTTGATATTTTTATTTGTTATAACTGCATGACTCCAAAAGATGTCCTCAGGTGCCCTTGTGAATTTTGATATGTCTTTACTCACTATCATTTAAACCCAAGCAAGACATTGTAATTAATATACACATGTATTATTGTAATATGGCATGCATGTCAAGCTTAAGGGCACAATTACATTCATGACATATGCATGCCAACAAATAAGTTTTAGAAAATCTATTTTTCATTATAATTAAGTTTATAACAATTTAGACGTACATGTACTGTCGTCAAACACTTCTTCGCCATAATCACTTACACTCACCATAATGAACTTCCATAAGAGAATAAAACTCCTCCAACTGCCTGTCTGCTAAAACCAGTTCTGATTGTGTCACAGGATGCTGTAGGAGGAGGTACACCGAAGTTGCCAAAAGAGAATAATGGCAATACAGATCATCAGGTAGGATTCCTTTCAGAACTGGCAGAGAGTAGTAAAGCAGCCACGAACGAACTTCAGATGCTACAATAATAACAATAAACACCCACAAATTTATTTGTATTTTGACAAAAACTGGCATACAAATGTGTTATACTGTAAATTGAAGAGGCCCATGCAATAGCAGTGTAAGTGACATTGATCAAGTTCTAAATTCTCCTTCAGTAATTAAAAGAAATGACTGCTTACATACATGTATGGAAGAATTAAGACTTTGATCAAAGTCACTTTATATGCTATTATTGTACTGACCTCTTAAATTGTACTGTGCTTATATGTATGTTGTGATTTTAATTTATAATTAGTTCAATTTTATTTTCAAAACTGTTTAACATTTTTCAACCAGTTTAACTTTTTTGAACTGGTTCAATGTTTTGAACCGGTCCAATTTCTTTTTTGGAAGGGTGTTCAATAATATTAAACAGAAAAAAATCACCCTCCCCTCCCCTCCCCATAATAATAAATAAATATAAGCATGTAAGTCATGCGAGATGCATGCAGCTGAATGTGTAAAGTATTGTATCATTTCGATGTTTCCACGCGTACTCACGATTCTCCAAGTTCTTATTATATTAATTACTTCATGTAAATAATGCAACTACAATGTACAAACCCATCACCGTTAATGCATTTTCATACTTTTCTGCATGTGTGATGACTGGATCAAGATTATCTAATTACATACACTATGTATACAAAAGTGGCTTGTCAAACAATAATATTATTTGTTATCGCCAAGTTACACGCATGAGTATACAATACAAGTACATTATTAATGGTGGCCACACATTTAATTGTGTGGTAAATTAATTGTCAACTTTGTTAATTGTAAAACTACATGTATACCGTACCTTTCCAATACTTTCTGTCTTTCACCAAGCTTCTGGGGAGTCTTGAAATAAAGTCAGGAGGCTGGCATTTAGATAGTCTGTCATCAACATCTGTAATTCTTAATCCAATGTAGAACTTCTCTTTTTTGTATTTTTTATCGAACCAAAATGAAAACAACATCTTGACAATGCCAAGCAGTACACCATGCATATAGTCAATTGGCATTCCTCTAATAATATCAAATTCCTCGATAAAGCATAACTGTGAAACCATTTTGACTCCAGATACCTGCAAATTAAAACATTAAATATTGACACAAATTCATAATTAGATACAATAAAAGCAAATGTTTAATCAGAGTATACATGTATAACATGGTTTACCATGTTTTATTATTTTGAACTGGTGGCTATCTTTCATCGTCAAGTGCACACATTCGTATTATTACAAAACAGATAAAGAAGCCTAAAAAAACATGCATCATATACATTGTATGCTGTTGTAAAACTGTTGGGTCATTTGTAGCCTGCTTTCAGGCGGTAGATGGTGTTTTTTTTGCACAGCAAATGGCAGCTGCCATATTGGCCGAGCGTGATTGAGACCAGGGATCGAATGACAAATGGAAGGGGAGGTGGAGAAGCAGAAAGGAAAGACCGCCTGCCCAAAAACTGTCGATTTTTGAGTACAAAAGTTATATCCCATCCATCAGGGACAGGGAATATGATTGGCTGATACAGTGTCAATCAAAGCTTATTGCGGCAAGTGTTGAAAGCAAGAACTGAAAGGAATATGTGTTGTGTACTGAGCCTGCAGTTGATAAAATATGGCAAGTAATACAAAAAGCTTTGTCTTTTTTGAAGACTAAGGTGAAGTACCCTGGTTCCAGAGGTTTTCTAGAGAGAACAGCTGCAGAGAAAGAGCCACGAAGGCGGCAATATATGTACATGTAGGCGAACTGCATGGTTTGTTGTCAAGTTCTCTTTGTAGCTATACAGAGCCTACTTCTAGGTAAAGATGTTCTGGCTGTGCTTTTGACAGACTTTGGAAAGAGTATGATATTTACGGTAAAGAGAACTCGACAACAAACCACGATTTAATTCGCTACTGAAAAGTATTATAATTGTTGACCAAATTGCAGAGATGCAATCTATTGACCTCACGGCCGTTGAACTCAGTAGTGAATTGTACAGTAGAAGAAATAATCAGAAATCCGCCTCAATACATTTAAGCTGCAATGGTCGTCCATTTCTTTTGGCAAACATTCACTAATATGGACCACTTTGACTCCTCAGAGAAAGAGCTTCTCATTTCTACTCTCTCGTTAGGGTTGATGATCACAAAATTTACCTGTGTACTTTGCACTCATAGTTTGTTCTAGTTAGTTTGTCCATGAGTTCTTCATATCAAGTTCTGACAAACACTGTCTCCATCGGAGTTTTCTTTGAAGTTTAGATATTTTTTTCGATCGTGTATTTGTGACAAGTTTGTACCTACATTTTGCATTGTATTTGACAGCAAGCAAAGTTTGTTTGAATTGCATGCTTCATTTCAATCTTGGCACACATCAACTCCTATTGGTCAATTAAGAAAGCATAATATGTAACTGGATGTGACATACCATCATAGGCAGCTCCTCAGAAATCGATAGTTTTCAGGCAGGCAGTCTTTCATTTCTGCTTCTTCTCCACCCCCCCCCCCCCCCCCCCCCCCCCCCCCCCCCTCCCCCCTCCCCCCTCCATTTTTCATTCGATCCCAGGTCTCAATCACGCTCGGCCAATATGGCGGCCGCTTCGATGATCCGTTTGCTGCGTGAAAAAAAAACACCATCTACCACCTGAAAGCAGGTTAGGTCATTTGCAAACACTCCAGAATGTAACATTTCTCATGTTCTCAAATGCCTGTTGTGTTTTATAGTTTTGCTTCAGAAATATAAATTTGTACATATAACTTATGACTGTTGTACACAATTCATAATATCATTATTTCATACATGTACTTACTGGTTTTCCTGTCCTCTGTGCCAGTTGCCCATTCTGAATTGTATTGTCCTTTGTCCTTAAGTTCTCTGGTGGTCCAGGGATGAATGGATAAGCCCTTGAATGACCTTTCCCAACTTTCACAACTTCCCCTTCATGTTCACAAAATGAGCAGCCAAATTTACCATTGAACTGAGTGAATGCCTGCAATGCTGACTTCCCAGGTAAATCTGCTGTTCCAATCATGCACACAGCACGACACGTAAAGCTTTCTGGACCACAGTCTATTGTAATCCCTACCATACAGTAAATATATATGATTTTAATATTGGCCATAATTAGTACTTAAAATGGTAGTCGAGTTTATTTATAGTTCTGCAGTAGTGTACAATGTGCATGTACATACACAAGCAGTTACCTGCTAGAAACTGGAATAAGTATTCACACTGTACCGACCTCTAAGTACAACCCAAAGCCCCTCGCCCCCCTGTGTATGTTGTAAACAAAACCAACCTACAACATTTAAGAAATAGTAAACGTTTTCCGTGTTTCCATAGCCTTATGAAAACATGAGGGGGAGGTTGGGAGATTCTCAAGTTGTTGTGTAAACCCAACTATTGCTTTCATAATAATTATTATATCTTGCTCTTCAGGAAAATTATTTTGACTGCCCATCCCTCCCCCCCCCCCCCCCCCCCCCCTTCCCTCACTTGTCTAATGGTGTATCCCTAACTACATTACAGCTGTAAGCTAGTATGTACATCTACATGTACATGGTTTTAATTGAAACTCACCATTTTTCTTAAGATTGTTTATCTGTTCACGAAAAGGAGCAAGGAAGGTTGGCATTGATGGCTTTTGTGGTCCAAACCAGATTCCACCTAATATCAACCTTTTGGGGCTGTATCTATAACAAAATGAAAATAAAATGAAAGGTTAAATTTTACCAATCAATCAAGTCTGATACATGTATATAAATACACATGTACATGTATATGTTGTGGTTCAATAATTTTATCCTTGGTTCAATTTTTATTTTCCTTTGTTATTTATTCATTATCATATATTAACATACACTAAAACAAAGCTCATTATGTTACATGTACATGTAGGTTTTGGTAAATAAAATGTGCCATTCATTTTCATACAAATTATTCACCTCACAGAAGGATGAACTTCATTGATAATAACCAGAAGTGGCCATATTTCGTCTCTTGCTGCTTTGAAGACATGCACCCCATCAGTATTGAAAGTCAAAGAGATGTTATGTTTATTGGTTAGGAAACCTCCAGGCTGCAGTTGGTCTCGGTATAGGTCTCCATCCATAATATCATACCATTCCCTTTCTTTGTTTGAGAACGAGGCCATTGAACGCTCTCTTTCCTTATAACCATACTCTAGGTCTTCCATGAAGCCAGTTTCTATAGCAAAAAATGTATTAATTAAGGGGTGTGTCTGGTACTGATAGTGCAGTGCTTTACTATACATGTATTGATATTATATATAGTTATACATGACTAATAATATAAGACCTTGTTCAGATCATACCTTGGTGCCAGGCCATGGTGCATTCAGTTCTATCATTGGCAGTCAGGGCCAATAATTATGGCTTTGGCAATTTGTAGGCATGCATACATGTATATCTGGCCCATAATTTTGTAGGCCTGCACATTACTGACACATACTTTTGTAGGCGTGCACATTATCTGGGCAGTAATTTTGTAGGCCAGCACATAACTGGCCCATCACAATTATTTGCTTTTGTACATAGCTGAAAATGTATTAGGCTAGCTACATGTATATGTCCCTGGCAGTGCAAAACAAAACAACTAGACACAGTGGCATTAATGGCACTGCTATGATCACACAGGTACATGACCATGCCCAAGTATTGCAGCATCAGTTTACTGTTAAAGTATATAAACCTTTATCCACACTTTTGTTTATAAAGCCCATATGAATGTGACATCGAGGCTTTGAAATATCACAAATTAAGTTATTAAAAAATCTTTTTAAATATTTAAGCTTATTATCTGTCATTATTTGCCCTTTTAGCAATGCCTGCCCCAAAAACAAATTATTTGAAAAAGAGCCTACGATACAAGGGTGCTTCTTTATGGAACAAATTGCCAAAAGCTACTCGACAAATTAAGTGTTTGCGGGCTTTTAAGTCCCGTGTAAGGAATGGCCGTGGTAGCCTTCTGATGTCCGGTTAATTATATTTTAACCACATTTTTATCTACTTCTATTTTATTATGGCACGGCATCCATGTAAACCAGGTGTTATACTCTGTTGGATCTCCGTGGATAAATAAAGTTGTCTATGTCTATATGTCTATGTCTCTATCAATACCAAGCCCACCTATCACCCCCCCCCCCCCCCCCCCCCCCCCACCCTCAGGCAAGATGGGGCATTTGACGTCCTCATCCTATCTGTCCCTAGGGTGGGGCATTTGTTTTGCATCAGCCTGGGCCAAGGGGCCAAGGGAATTTGCCAAAAAATTATCCCACCCCTCTTACACGTGCTTGCTTCATCAATCAACATGGCGGTGGAAAGGTCATCCGTGAACATGGCATTAGGAATTTCCCAGTTTTGGGGTGAAGTGTGCAGTTTGTTGGGATCTGGCTAGTGAGTGTGGGATTTGGGGGCACTTTCAAAACTGTTTGGAGGTGAGTACTGCATTACTTTAATAAAGAAAAGCAGTGAAATATGGCATTGAAACGGCGAAGAAATTTTGCATGTTCGCTATACTTACCCCGGGGTGGGGCATTTGCATAGCTTAGCTGGCCCCACGGTGGGGCATTTGCAACGTTCT
Source organism: Actinernus sp. WN-2022 (assembly GCA_030867875.1). Classification (NCBI taxonomy): domain Eukaryota; kingdom Metazoa; phylum Cnidaria; class Anthozoa; order Actiniaria; family Actinernidae; genus Actinernus; species Actinernus sp. WN-2022. The sequence goes on from JAOWCC010001729.1 coordinate 4,677,981, forward strand.
GATTCCAAAATGACAAAATCCCGGTTTTTTAGGGGAGGGGTAGGGGGGGGGGGGGGGGGGGGTGGGTGGGCTTGGAATTGATAGAGACATTAACTTAAAGGCTTACCAGCTATATATATTACTATGACCTATTAATTACTGCTACTGACATATTTATTTAAATTTAATAACGTTACCATTTCAAATAGTCACTCACCTCTAAACATAGTCTTTATCTGGCCTGCTATGTCCAATGACAAAAAGTAGTTTTTTGTCCTCTTTGATTTTACTTTACCACAAAATCTGCATGTTACTGCATTGTTTTCCCAAAGTGCCATACAATCCGGGCAGTATTCTTTCACAGTGACGAGCTCTTCGTCGTTGGCCTTCGAAGCAAATGATTTCTTGAGAAAATAAAGAGAACGCAAGTGTTCCTTATTACTGCTGGGGGGTAGGTGAAGAGATATTAAGCCCAACAAATCACTTATAGCAGAATAAGTAGTTTTATGCCGTATGGCATATTTCATAATACTTAAAATGCTATCCTCAACAGTGATGGCTGCCCCGGGATAAATCGGTGTAGCAGTATCTTCCGTTTCTACATGTACATCTTCCGTTTCGCTTTCTGAGTCTGACTCACAATTGAGATCACAATCTCGAAAGTCATTTTCCTCTGGTAAATGAATAGCTTCACTTTCAAGATCGGCCGTAAGTTGTGATTCATGTAAGCTTACGTCTTCTGACTCCGACGAAAACAGTTCTTCGTCTTCTAGATTGGTCTCACGATCACTTGTACTTTGACGCATTTCATAGCCATTGTCAGCCCAATCCTGGTCATTCGCAATTTCCTCGCTTAAGACTTGAACTTGACCTTCTTCTTCGTCCGAGCTATCTTCTGAGTTTACCCAATTCCCTTCTTGAACATGGTCCCGGCTACATGTAGCTTCGTCGTTGCCAATCTCGGGCTGAAGGTTATTTGGAATGGCTCGTGCGTTTTTTCTCAGGCGTGCTAATGTCCTCTTTGGGATGGGAACGCTTGGATCACTTTGCCATAATTTATACTTGCGCTTTGAAGCCATTTTTATAAACAAACATAGATCTAGCATGCGGCACACAGCGGGGGCCTTGATCACGTGGCTGTATGCTCCAATCAGATTACGAGTATTTGCAAAGAGCGGGATTTTCGTAACTCGAGCCACTGATCGAAGCCAACTCTTTTACCTGTGGCTGTGCAGTACCTACGTGATTGCAGAATAACTCGAAATTGGAATCATAATCTTATAGGAAACCTAAAGTATTATGTCGGGTGGCGAAATGTTTAGAAAAAAACTTAACGAGGAGGAGGAGGAGTTCGAGGATTCTCAAAGCATATCATCGGATTCGATTTCGAGTGAATCAGAAGTGGAGCCGGAGGAAATCGGCGTTCAGCTTAATTCTCTCCTTACGACCAGTACGGGAAGAAAACGACAACTGCCACTGAAACTGAAAGAAACTAAAGTCGGCAGCAAATCAAGTGGACCTAATGAAACAAGTAAGTGTACTTTAAAGTACTGGTGGCGTTTTTAATAATTCACAAGAGGTGAATTTTGATCTCGAATTTCCCCTCTTAATTCCGAACCACCATCTTGGATTTTCACAAGCCGGCTTTGGCATTTTCCCCTTGATAAGCAATAGTGATCCTTTTCCTCGGCTGGAGCACGTATCAGGCACACTTGGGAAGTGGGAATGCAAAGGAATTATTGCTAAAGTTTCGACTGCCTAGGCATGACTTAGTAGTCTCAGCTGTAAGTCTTTTGAAAGTCGCTCCCGGCCGTAGGTTTTGTTTTAATCAACGGTTATTTAATTGCGTTACTTTGTGGATGCTTGTCATTCTCAAAGGGATTAATTGCTCATATAGAACACACCCTGTATAGTATTGCACATTTTTGCGTTCACTCTAGCTTCGATAACACGTCCTCGTTCTACTCATAGCATTGGTTATATTGCTTTTGATTAATTTTTACCCACCCACCATCCCTATATAGTTGACGTAGACACTGATGGGTGGCATCTTCCGATGTTTCACGTTTTGTATCTCGGATTGTTTTCCGTGCATTTTAATAAACTTCTCTCTTAGCCAAACAAGCAAGCGCGATGTCAGTGCGTTCTATAGGGGGAATTAAGCCAAAAATGTACCTGTTAGCAGACTGAGCTTTCTCGTCTCCTAACGCGACCTAAATCCTCTTTCCCTTGTGTGCTGTTTGTTGTTACCTATGTCTCCCCACAGTCAGCACAGGGGTTTAGGAGATGTCATATTAAAGCTCTGTAGCACTGGGTAGTTGTACGAGGGGAAATTCAAGGTCAAATTCACAAGAAAAATAGGTATGTGGACTGGCTGAGTTGCAGAATACCCCCTCCACTCAAAAGATCGCTAAATTCTCCACTTTCGTTCAGGTGTATTTGGACTCGTTCTATGAATGATTTTCGGTCGAAAATGGTTAGTTTTTTTTTTTCAGGGTTAGGTTTTTAGAAGGTTTGTATGAAAAAGTTGAGAAAATTATTAATGAACCACTTAAGGGGGTATTCTGCAATTTCTCCAGCTTAAATTAAGCTTATATTTTAGTGGGATACTGCTGTTATTAGTCATGCTTACAAAACTGGTATTTTATTTTTGTCTATTTTATTAAAATTGAATTAAAGGCTGGTGCATCATCCTATGGGATGAGCCTCAAAACACCTACGACCCCATATCATCAAAGAACATATCAAAAGCAGATGGCACTTTGGTGCAGTTTGTGAAGGGAGAGCAAATAATGGCTGTGAGCTGTGGTAAGGCATATGCTGGAACTATAGAACTTACTGCAGGTAAGCATTTCAGATGCAGGGCCCTCATTATTTATCCATTTCATAGTAATGGAACTCAAACTGTTGATCAATAATTATGCTATAGCTACATTTGTTGGAACATTTAAATGTAAACATTGTTGCAGGGCTAAAAATAATGGCCGGTCAGTCGCCGGTCAAGATCAGTATTTGGTTGAAACTGTAGTAACATTGACTGGTCAAAATGACCGGCAAGGCAAAGATTTGACCGGACAAGTTCCAATTCTGGCCGGACATTGTCCGATGACCGGCCGTTATTTTTAGCCCTGTTGTTGTTTCAATGTGATTATAAGGTCTTAATTCATAATGGGCAACACGACACATAATTCCACCCTTTGTGTGATATTTGCAGTAAACAATCCTCCCCACCCTACCATCTATCAAACTGCACACATTTACAGTTCTCAAACTAATGAAATTTACATCAGATCCTGCTACTTCGAGATGCATCTTAGAAGTGAAGGGTGGTGGTGGGGAAGGGGGTATTCCAAAAATAAACAACAAATTCCTGCAGTCTGAGCAAGAAGTGAATAAAACAAATCCTGCAATAGACCCTTTCAGCTTGCCTGTTTGTTGCCCCATTTCAGACCACATGACTTTCCTCTTGAGTAATGTGTTTTTGTTTTTCTGTATCCCAAGAGGAAATGTACCAATTTCTATAATTGGAAAACAAAGCACTAAATCCTCTGGAGAGCTGTCACATGGTCTGAAATGGGGCAACAAACAGGCAAGCTGAAAGGGTATAATATTATGTCTCTATTAATTCCAAGCCTGCCCATTCCCCCCATTCCCCCCACCCCCGTACAAGGATTTGTCAGCTTATCAATCTAGGGGGTGGGGCATTTGTTGAAATGGAAGACAAACAATAAATTATTCAAACTTACCTATAAAAGGCCTATTTCACACAAAATATCAAATTTACTGACCTAACGGTCGGGCATTAGACAGCTGAGCTGACCCCATGGTGAAGCATTTGTAATGTTCTAAAAATAAAAATAAATAATGCCCCACAAATGCCCGGGGGAGGGGGGGGGGGGGGGGGGGGGGGGGTGGCCAGGCTTGGAATTGATAAAGACACAGTAACCAAAAATACCCTCTTATATTTTTACACAAGAAAGGGGAAGAAAAAAATAATGTGCTCCTCCTGAAAGTCCTAGTCCCTTCACTTTTCTAATGGTAAAAACGTTTAAAAAACCTACAATAAATAATTTAAGGCAAATTTATTAATCCTAGTAAGCACTTACATGTAAGGCAGGAAATAAAAGTAGCTGCCCTGATGATTTATTATCAGTTCTGATAAAAAATTCTGCTCATAAATTTTAAGCAACCAAAGCTGCCGCAGAGAGGTTATATCTTACTCAGACTCCTGTTGAATCTACACAAAAGGAGCCTAAAGCTAAGAAGGCCAAGAAACCATCCCCAGGAACTGCATGTAAGCCTTCTAAGAAGCTGCAGAAGAAGTGTAAAGCAGCAAAAGAAAGAGGCAAATCAGGTGCATCTTTGGACCAAATCCAAAAAAAGCAAAAAGACTTGATAAGCAGGACGCAGATCACTCAAATGGAACACGAGTGTAACTTTTCCTCCTCGCTGCTACACTCCAGTTCAAGTGAACCTAACCAAAATTTGAGCAAGGGAGAGGTGAAAGGATGCAGCTCACGTACAGAGGAGGTGAATGGTAAAGGAATTGTTCCAAGCTACATGGACACTGCAAGTGTAGAGCTTGGAAATGAGAGCAGCTGCTGCAAGGTGCATACTTTTTATTGTTCATGTAAATTATTAAAACATGGTGACATTCAGTTAGACTCTCTCAAAGTCCTTCTTAGCCCCCCGTACGAAGGACTTTTCTCACTTGCAGCGCGCCAAATTTACCGGTTGATTTTTCAACCGGAGGCATGGCTTATCACATACTAAGATTTGCCCAATCACAAAGCATCAATTCTTCAGGCATTGTATGTTGACGTGTCAAGTCAGTTGACTGTGGATGTGGTATTTAAAATTTGATTGTACTCGGAAAGAGTTTGTCAAAGGCGTGAAATGTAAGCTCCGCCCCTGAAACATGTTTTCGCGCCATAACATAATCCCCCGATTCAATTTCCTCCAAGTGAAACAAGTTGAACTCGCCTCTCGCTTCGATTCTCGCACTAGATTTTTGACCCACTCACTTAATCGCTTACCCATTGACTAAGCGAGTTCGACTTGGAACAAGTCCAACATTCAGTTTAATTGTATAAATATATTTTCAACTGTCATTTACAGTACAAGTAGAATATAATTAGAATAGTTCTGATTAAAATGCTTTAGTCATTTAGTGTTCAAACAGAATAATTTTGGAAAAGGTACACATGATATACATTCACACAATGACATATAAACATTAAACGTCAAACAAAAAAATGTACTGGCTTAATTCTAGCAGCAGACTAAATTAGCATACACAGTACCAAAACAATGAGGTGTATAACAAAACTGTTTAAGAAGTGGAGTAAGTAAACTGTATTGTTTACAATCTTAACACAAATAATTATGTGCATTTTTCAGCATTGTCTGGAATGTCAGATGTCAGTAGAAAGGAACAGGCAGGAGATTGGTCTGCTGAACAAAAGTAAGCACTAAATGTAAATTTACTCAGTTCATGTATAATTCCCCTAATGCTCCATTTCAGTAAACCTTATCATGACAACTGAGATAATAATCCCCTGACATATCCCATTTATATGAAGTTGTATAATTAGCCATACAGGGCTTTAAATTAAATTAATACCAGGATGTTACACTGTCTATGTACATGTAACTTATAACTACATGTATTGTGGTAAACCATGATTGTCTCAGCCTGATCAGCTTTTTTTCCTGGATATAATTGGAGAATTCATTCATGCCCTCTTATTATTTTCAGTGATCAGTGGGTTGAAAGATAAGGTGGCAGCCTTTACTGCAAAGCCTGCTACAGTAAGTATTAAGCTTTAATTAAGTACATAACATAAATTAATGTAAGTACATAAAATAAATTAATGTATTATTATCTGTGGATTATAATTTATTGTCTTGTTTTGTTGAGTTATTGCCAAAGCCTCAAATACATGTACAGTATACAGTTTAAAACAATTGTGACCAATTTAACAAATTGAAGTTAGTTTTTTGTGTCTGTCCTAATATTGACAATGATTTTTGTCATAATATGGTCAAAATACATGTAGCTGTGGATCCACGAGGCATCTTCGCTGAGTGGATCCACAGCTATTCTGGCCATGTTATGACGGAAATTATTGTCAATATTAGGACAGACACATAAAAAACTAACTTCAATTAGTTTTTTACAACAACAAAACACTTTTAGCTTCAAATGAGTGTGTACAAACTGCCTTTCGAGTCGAAAAGTCCAAAACGTAAACACATCTTTATGCTTTCCCGAACTCTAGAAAAATACCTAAGCTACTCTAAACTGTTTGTTTCTACTTAAAAACGTTATGTAAATATCCTGAATAAGAGATTTTAATCACGAACTAGAAGATTATGTATTTAATTCAATACCATTTCTCAGTTCTAGTTCTAAAAGATCGGTCGAACTTGTCACAAAGTTGATCACAAATTAGCCGAAAATGCTCTCTTCGACTCGAGAGATAGCTTGACAAATGGCACCACACAAGGAAGTTTGACTCACCGATTAACTTTTCCCAGTGATGAAATACTTTTAAAATCCTCATTTTCTTGATTTTTGGAACAGATGTGTACACAACCTGAATTCACAAATCTCTGCAAAGCCCGCTTCGAAAGCCGGCCGCGCGTCTGTTAAAATATTGCATATGAAAATTAGCCAATCAGATTGCGAGAAAATTGGCGGTTGTTGTAAAAAGTATTATTGCAGTTAATTGCATGTACATATAGAGAACACTTAAATTGTCTGGAAACAGGAGCCCATTACCAGGAGCATGCATCTCCCAGATTAGGTCTGTCCAACAGCAGAACAGATGATGTAGCTATTTTTAACGTTGTGTTTCCTGCGAAAGTAGGCAAAGGATACCTGCACTAAACCAATCACACGACAAAATGTTACTTCTCATTATGCATTCACACAGCTATTTTCCTATGCAGGAGAGTGTGCATGGGCTCCTCCTTCTATGGACTCCTGCTGGAAACAAATACCAGTACATGTATGCTAAATATGTATTATGCCTGATCAGTCTGGCTTGCCTCAAGATCTAAAACACTATTGTCTATAAAACATTTTTTTTTGTTAATATAAGTATGCAATTAAACTTAGTTCATTTACCATGCAGAATGTACCAGAATCCATAGAGAATCCCCTCCCTGCAACAAAACCCAGGAGTAAAGGCTGTGAATCAACTGTTGTTTCAAAGGTAATCACATAATATTATTATATACATTGTATACTATAAATTTATGCTGTTCTAATTTTATGATAGGAGGTAATAAAGCCTCATGGTTTATCTCTGTGTTCAATATAGATCTACATGTAGCTTAAGGAGACATTAGCCAGCATTATTCTATATTTTTTAATGAACTAATGTCTCAATCAAATAATAATATTGTTATTTATCATAGACATTGATCCACATACATGTATACTGCACCATAGTCATAAGTGCAGCACCTGCATACATACACTTTTATATCATGATAACAATATTGCTGCACCGCACTGTCACACTCAATGTGAATCTGGTGGTTACAATAAGTAATACATGTATATCTGCCAAATCTTATGTATTTGTGTATAATTTATTATGTTTCTACATGCTGAATTGCAATTTTGTCATCCACTTATAATACCTGTAGACAACCTTGAAGTTTCCGATGCCATTTTGATGCAGTTACCCAGTTATTCCCATACAAACATTTGTAGTCTGTCAAGTTAGGTCATGCAAAGCTTTCAGTACATAATTGGTATGCAAGATTTGCATTGACCAAACTCAATGGACTTCAAAGGTTTGTATGGCAAGTGGGTAAACCATGCCAGCAAATTTTTCATAATTTTCAAAATGGCATTGGAAACTTTGAGGTGGTCTCAGTGCTCGATCTTTTTTTACTCAGTCTGGCCCTAATTTTGAGCTACTGTAATGCTAAAACGTTACTAGCCCAAAGTCAACTTCTGCATAGCATACTACAATAATTTTTTTTTTCTTTTCATAACAATTACTTTGAACTCAACATCTACATGTACTAGCTGTACAGCTACTTTACTAGGCAAAACATTTGTTTACTTGTTGCGGGCTAGTGGACTACTGCTAAAATCGAGCACTGGGTCTATTTTAGTTTGAATTGAATCAAACTGCTTTAATATTGGGAGCTAATTGCCCATTCATATTTATTTACTGATAATCAGTCCAATACGTGCACCATCATTATATTAGATGGTTTAATTCATCATGAAGCTATTCCACCTTTCTGTACCATGAGTGTGTGCAACCAAATCAAGACAATAAGAAATTAATGTTGTACCATTTAATTCTTCACTAAAATTACAAATGTATCTACATTGCATGCAGGAACTTCTATATATGTCCAAGGCAATCAACATTTTGAAATGTTTGTCAGCATTTTAATCCCACAATGCAAAGTTAACTCTATTCGGCCTGGGGGAGGGGGGGCACAAAGTGACCACCGAGTTGCGCCACTCAACTCCAAAGGATCTAGCTTCTGGCATGTATTTATACGTTTTGACATTAATTCTGTGCACCTATCTTATGCACCTTATTTTCCAGATAAGGTGTTATTAATATAATATTATATGGAATGACTATAGCTTCTAAGCTCATACACAGTATACATGTACTTATTAGGTCTTAATTTGTGTGATAGAGTATAACATAGTTATGCAGTAAATATATTAATATGCTGGCCTGTTGTTTTCTTACAGGATGTCATAGCATACAGATGGGAGATACCACCCCCACCAAGTACGTCAACTTCTTCTTCAACTTCTTCAAATCAACCTAAATCAACTGTGCCTGCAGGTGCTGGAAAAATGACAAGCATACCCCAGCACCTGAAGTCAAAAGCTGCTGCTATGAAGGATTTCAAAAAGGCAGCACGCTTTTTGACAGTGTCACTCTTCCTGGTTGCCGAAAGAAAAACATCAACTTTGACTGGGAGAGACACTTCAAAGAAATATGATCCACACAGGATCTCCTTGATACATGGTATGTACATCCTTTTTCTTTCTAAACTGAAACCATACAACAGACAACTGCCCAATGATGTATCAACATACTTTGCATACCTTGACATGACATATGCAATTAATGGAGGTTATCCATGCAATATTGACAGCATATATTGGCTACCAGTCCTGACATAATAGATACAATTTAATCTCCATGTCGCATAATGTTCGGCCGGTGTAAAGTACAGGTCAGCTCACAGGTCAGGTTGTTAATTCTAAGAGAAATCCAAACTCTAACCAGAAACCTCACCCTAACCATCGGATGAGCTCACATGTAAACGACGGGTTCTCACTGACCTAGAGCTAGGGTTCTCAGGTACCGTAAACAATAAGTGACCTGGCCTGTACTTTACACCTGCCGCATAATGTTCATGAAAGTAATGTGAATGAATTGACATCGCTTTGGTCATGCTCAGTAACATCGAAAAATACATGAGAATACAGTATATAGAATATACATTTGTATAAAACATTTTAGCTCACTCAGTGAAAAGCAAAAATTATGTGCTTCAAAAAGAAACTGATGCCCGAAATGAAACAAAATCAAACCAACAATTATTGTCTCAAAACTATTACAAGAGAGGTCAAATAAAGGCAAAGTGAGTCTTACCTTACCAAAGATCAAAACAAACGTCTTCACTCAATGAATATCTGAAGTGAATGGCCAACCACTGGTGAGAGGTTACATAGCACCACCAGTACCTAGAGGAGTGCATCGTATTGACACTCCCCTATCCCACAGCATATGCATACCAATGGCTGCTAGGCAACAGGACTTTATATATAATTATAAACAATTTAATAAAACTAGCCAGCGGAAAAACATAAAAATCCTATTCGCAAGCAAATATTCCATATATTATATACATGCATCAGCTTTTGTCCATCATTAGAATAATTTGAATATTTATTAAAATTGTATTTCCCTTCATTGCCTGGACACATTGTTGTGTTTCATATCTTTCAGATTTTATTCGAGGTGTGTATCCGAAAAGCTACAACCCGTATGATGTCAACCGTGTGGTAGGCCAAGTCACAATAGAAAGCAGGAGGGGGCGGCATTCCAACAATGACAGCATTGTTGAATCAATGCTGTCAAGCTAATTATTGCATTTAAACACTAGTGTAATTTTGCAAGTAGAACGATTATGACATCCATTAAATTTATCCAGATTTTATTCAGTTAATAATACTTTATTATTATTGTATTAGGTTATTATAAAGGTTATTATAAATATCAAAAAACAATTAAGTGTTTCGGTCTCAAAATAGTCATACTCTGCTTTAATTTTATCACTGAGTAATTAACACATATAATACCTACAATTTAGCACCTGGCACTCTTCATGATCAAATTTTGTTGAAATTATATTGTACCTTTACAGGCAACTATAAATATATTGCTGGTTTTGATTGATTGTCTGACTGTAATTTATTATAATATTAGCAAGACAGCAGAGTAAAATGATTTCAAAACAATTATGACTCATGTTATAATTATTGATGAGGTGGATTAGCAATATTATTGTTAATATTCAAATTGTACTGCCTGTGTAATATTTCATTGAATGTATTACTTATTTAGATATAAATACAGGTAAACACTAATTTTTGTGACAATTTAAATGTGTTACGAGAGTGCAAATTATCAGTCATTCATGTCGTGAGCATTTGCATGTATGCAGATTGCATACATGCAGTTGTATATTGCATGCATACAGTTTGCATGCATGCAACATCAAATATACCATTTGCATGCATACAAATTGCATACATGCATCTTGCATGCATGCAAAATATATATAATTATATAAATATTTTGTCATTATTTGCATGCATGCAGCCTTAATTCTTGCATACATGCAATTGACCTAGCTGTCAGTAATTCCAACATAATCATTTAATTCAGTACATTTGCATGCATGCAAAAAAGTGCCAATTTGCATGTATGCATCATGCATGCAGCATGTATGCCGCATGCATGCAGCATGCACGATGCATGCATGATGCATGCATGCAAATGTGCATGCAGCATGTATGCAGTTGCATACATGCCGCATGCATGCATTTTCTGGAAGGGATCTTCTGAAGCTATGAGAAAGATGCGAGCAGGTGCTGGTGATAAGCCTTCTGACATTGCTAAGGATACTGCTCTAGCAGCAATACATGGCACTAAGTATAAAATCCCACTTGATCATTCCATTTTGAACAATCATGGAGTATTCTATCCAAAGGCACTACCTCATCCACTAATATTTGAGATTACACTAGCCCCAGTTGCAGAAGTATTAGTATATTCAGATACTACGATACCTCCTAATTATAAACTTACGAATATAGAAATGGAATATTCATGTATTTCAAGTGAATTACTTGCAGGTGAGGCTGCATCGACGTATCGAGGAGGTAGAGGCTTCTTCTATGAGAATATAATTCTATATAAGACATTCAATATCAAGACAACGGATCTCGTTATCAATGAACATATTAATTTACCACGGAGGTCTATGACTGGGGTATTATTCTTGTTCACGGAAGCCTATACTGTTGGTGCAAGAGATTCTGAAAAGTTTGCTAACCCAAAGATTACATCTGTGATTATCGATATTGATGGAATGCCAAATCGTCTATACTCAAAGGGTATGCTACCATCAGATCTGTGGGATTCTATAAGGAAACGCTTTCCAGGATTAGAAGGTGTAAAACAAAATGACTTCTATGCTAGCGATAAGTTTGCATTGTGGGTTGATTTGAGAACTTTTGCAGATAATGATGTTCATGGAGGAGGATTGACACTGAATAACACACGAGATGGTGTAAGACTAGAGATTAGGAGAAAGTCTGGATCTTCTGCAGTTACCTGTTACATGTTTGTAGTGGCTGATGCTCTATTCACTCTTATGAATAACGAACTCCAATCAATTATGTATTAAGAGATTGAGTATTAATATATGTATATGGAAAAATTGAATGACAAGACACCTTTCCACTGTATCATTACAGGACCAACAGAATGTGGAAAGACGAAATATTTAATAGATCTTCTTAGGGGCTCCTTTCGTTATATATTCGAATACATAGTACTATTTTGCCCAACATACATAAATAATAAGACATATCATGGATTTGCGAAAGGTGATCCTAGATTTATTGTTTTATCACCTGATGCAAGTAATGTAGATGAGATAAATGATTTACTATCATATTGCCAACAATTATTTACAGGTACTAATACGTTAATAATATTAGATGATTGTGCTTTTAGTAAGGATCTAAAACAGAGATCTAATAAGTTTATTAATCTAGGGTTTTCAGGTAGACACGAAGGAATATCCGTTTGGGTATTAACTCAACAACTAACCTCAATAGCTAAACCATTCCGTGAAAATGTAGCTTGCGTTGTAGCATTTCATAGTTCATGCCAAACGGCAACTAAAACATTATTTGAAGAGTGTGGAGGAGACATGGATAATGAAGATCGTAAGAAATTCGTAAAGCTACTAAAGTCTGAAAAGTATTCTAGGATATGTTTTTGCTTGCGATATCCATTTCAGTGTTATCTTGAGATACCTAATGCAATAGACACTTAAGGAGATACTTAATATATATGATTATAATGTCGCTAGTAATCAAGAGATTCGAAAATGTTGAACTTAATATGTCTATCAATGCTTTCATAGATAATAAGCAGAATGTTTATTTCAAAGGTATAGATATTGCTAGAGCACTAGGTTATAAGAGAACTAGGGATGCTGTCTTAGATCACATAGATGAAGAAGATAAAATAGAATATAGGAAATTACAAGGGTCACGTTTCGTTACCCTTCAAAGGGGGCGGCGTTTCACCGCCCCCTTGAACAATGTACAGCCACATACGATTTTCATAAAAGAACCAGGCCTATATTCTCTCATCTTTGGTTCTAAGTTAGAAACTGCTAAGATATTCAAAAGATGGGTATTCTCCAAAGTGTTACCATCTATCAGAAAGTATGGATACTATAAGATGTTTGACAATCCCAATACACTAACATTCAAGATAGAAGATGAGTATGACCTGCACACGAAAGTAGTTAGTTATATTAGGCGATTCTATCCTAATGTCATAATGACAGCTGGATTGGGCGAATTGCAAGATAGTTCAACTAAACGAATCGATTCTTATAAGAAAGGATATATGAAAGGGCAACCAGACATTATAATAAATAATTGTCACAAAACTTACAAAGGTTTGTGCATCGAATTTAAAACCCCCATTGGTAATGGTATCCTATCTAATGCACAAAAGAATCTATTAGAGAAGTATGAAGAGAATGAGTTCAAGTGTATAGTATCGAACGATTACGATCTAATAATAAAAGAGCTAAATGACTATCTAAAAGATATTAGAATAAGATGTAAATATTGCAATAGGAAATTCTGCACAAGTGAAACGCTAAGAAATCATAAAAAGTACTTCCACAGAATAAATATGAACTAAGGCTCCTCTCAAATAGTATGAGGGAGTTTAACTCTTCTATTTTATTTATAATCATCTCTCACCGTAGAGATGATTATAAATAAAATAGAAGAGTTAAACTCCCTCCTAAGTTTAGATACTATAGATGACAAATTGAGCATAAGTACGATGACAATAGTGTGCAAGTTCAATGTTAAATTCGATACTGAGAATATATATAGATATCTAAAGTTGAATAAGGATGCCATAGTTTCCATCAACTATAACAATAAAGGTATTCAGCAAGTGAGATCCTTACTGAATGAAAAGAAAAAGGTTAAGAAGAGTTTCCTAAATCAAATGACCATTATTATAAAATCGAATTATGATGATAAATACATAAATATGAAGTTGTTCAATAATGGATCAATACAGATGACAGGTTGTAAAAGTATCAATGGTACTATTGAAGCTCTTAATAAAATGTGTATAGAATTGAGAAAGAAACCTTTTGTCGATTGTCCAAAACTTTTAAACATTAATGATGTCTACGATTTTAAGATCAGCATGATCAATTGCTTGATGAATATTGGATTCCAAATAGATAGACAAAGACTACGCGATTACCTAGTGGAAAGAGACGTCGAGGTCTTCTTAAATCTTGACAGGCATGCGTGTGTTAATATAAAGCTCGATAACGATGCAGGAAAGCAGACATCCATTTTCGTATTCACAAGTGGTTCCATTATAATTACTGGAGCAACGACTGCAAAGCAAATTAATGATGCATTTAGTTACATTTCAATTCTCCTGCTTAGCAACTATGCGGATCTCATCTTAATCGTTGGATATGGATCTCAATCAATGGATACATAAACGATAGCCGACAATTATAATATATGGAATCAATCATTGAAGAGTACATTGATGTTAATGAAGAAGATATCCAACCAATAAAAGCTCCAAAAGAGAAGAAGGTAAGATTCAAGAAGGAGCCAGCAGTAATCCCAACAGACATAGATGATAAAAGGGAATCCTTAGCAATCCTAGCAGTGTTGGGAACTATCAATGAATTCGTTGGAGTCAATATGAGTCTTGGCGATGTTAAGAAGTTGTCAGTAAAAGATGTCGAGAAGTATTATAATAGATATCAAGTCATAGTTGGTAATAAAGTTACTAATGGCTTAGTAGATACCGCTAGCTATAAAAGCTACTGTGGAAATAATCTCCCACATGATTACTATAGATAATAACGAAGAATTGTGCAATGACTTACAAACCAATGAATTAGTCAAACAAGAACTATCAAACGCTGCTGGATATTTAGTATTGAAGGGGGGTAGAATAGTAGCTCTAGCAAGTGGCTTACTTCAAATAGCGAAACACGTTAAGATTTCTCCTGAGAGCAAATTGGTTTAAACGTTAAAGTATATTATTTATAATATGTCGAATGATAAGATATTTGATGATGACTATATCGAACAAATTACTAAGGAGGTAGAAAATAAAAAACGAACTCCAAAAGATCCTAAGAAGGTTGAAGCTGGAAAGAAGTTAGCGGAATACCGTAAGAAAGCGAAGAAAGAGGTAAGTATGGATGAGGTGGATCCTAAGTCTTACATACCCGAGTTATCGTTTACGACAGTATTAACAATAGTTGGTATTGGCCTAACTGCTACGGACTTGTATTTTAGATATAGAAACAATAAAGTTGGAGAACCTAACGTAATAGAAGAAATAAAACCATCTACAAAGTCATCCATTCATAATATAGGTATGTAGTGAATTGATTTAAACCTATGGTAAGATATGTAAGTATAATGGTAGAAAATAAACTTGTTAAAACATTTACGGATGCTGCTGTTGTAGTTGGACTTTCAGCTGGTGTTGGTTATCTAAGCAAAAAGATGATGAAAGAGTCATTCCTAAATGATCCCTCATCAAGTATCACGAATTATGGTAAGTGGGTTCTAGTACTATCTGGAAGTATGTATTTGAAAGAGTATCTTGAAGATAAGAAGATATTACCAAAGTCACTTTAACAAATGTATATATAATATAATATGGCAACTTTAGCAATAATGATTGGTGGAGCTATTTTAAATGCGACGACATTTGTAGGAGGATCGTATCTAGCGAAGTACCTATCAGGTAACAATTCAGATGAAGAACGAATTAGACATGACAAGGCTCTAGAAAAATATCAACGAGATATGGGTAAGTGGCAGAAAAGAAGACAAGGATATCAAGATTGGTTATCAGAAAAATATCGAAACAAAATCCACGCAGATGATAATGACAAAGAGACTGACAACGCTTTTAGACTATATGCTCAAACACATCCAGATTTCAATTTGAATGAACCACAACTATCTAACTATTATAAGCCAAGTAATAATCAGAAACAATATGAAATGGCATACGTGGGAGGTGGTATTATGGCTATAACATATATAGCTACTAAACTCGTATAAAAAGATATTACATATTGTAAAATATAGAAATGGACATTGACCCAACGGAAGAAATTCCAGATGATAAGAATCCTTTTGATCATGATAATATTGGTTATGATGATGATGAATACGAAGCTTTTGAAATGACTCAATCGACATCAACTAATTTGCCTCACCATCATACTACTGAAGAAACGTCATTTTGGGATGGTGACTCTAAAACACAATTAATAACTAAGGAAGATAAAGTAAGTTTCGCTTGGGAAAGGATTCAAGATAAGTTTCCTAGTGCCAACCCAAGTAAAGCCCCATTCTTTGCTACTATTGATGAATATGATAGAGTCATGGTAAAGACTAAGAGACTAGGTGGTAAATGGTATCCTCTGTTTGATGCGGCAGGCGAATTAAATGGAAAATTACCTAAAACAATTACAAGAAGTCTTGGTCCACCTGCTGCAAAAATCGTAGACGACATCAATGAAAAGATATTAAAATCTAAACAAAAAGTTAAACAATTAGAACAAGATATAGACAATATTTCTCAAGCCGAAACTGATATCATTAGAGAAAGGTTAAATAAATCACTTCGAGAACAGATTATGGAAAAAGAAGATGAGATTGAACAGATGGAACATGTGAATGAAGTAATAGAAGGGCGCATGTCTCTAAGGGATCGTATAAAAGCTATATTCAAAAAATATGGTTTTACAGTCATTGCTATCCTAACAGCTGTTGGAGTTACTATTGGAGTAATCGTTAATAGTCTAACAAGTGGACTATCATCTGTTGCAAAAGGTATTGGAAATGGTTTGAAAACTATTGGAAAGAAATTAGGTGAATTATTGCCTGGAATGATTGGAGCAATTGCATCCTTCATTTTTAGAACTGCTGGGGAAGTAATTAGCTTTTTGGCTAAAAATGCATGGCTTCTTATTGTAGCTGTAGTTGTTTATTTTGTAGAAAGATATAAAAATAAAAGATAGACTATGTACATATAATGGTAGTATTATATATCGAAAAAATAAAATGTGATGAGACTATATATCTCGAGAACCCAATCCAAGTTAGGAGGCACATTTCACTGATTAGTTGTGATTTTAACGATTTATATGATCTTATGAGTGAAGGTATAGTTTCTGATACGCAAGGTAATGTAAGACTTCGTATTCCTCAAGGAGACTACACTATAGAAAGTTTTAAGATTGCTATAAGTGATGCTATTTCTATTGGTGAAAAGCCAATCAGTATAGAAATTTCAAATGGTAAAGCCTACTTTATTCCTACAGTCGATGTCATACTAAATGAGAGCCTAGCTAGACTACTTACTATTAATAGGAATTTAAAAATAAGGTCTCGAAATGAGTTTCAGATTATGAAGATCGATGCTATATATATTCATTGTGATCTCATTGATCCAACACAAGTCATAAAAGAAACTGAACATTCACAAATCTTAACATCATTGGAACTAAATAAAAAAGGAGAAAGGATATCCTATAATCCTAATAATTCTCTTAACATTAGAATTAGAGAAGTCAACTACATTAATAGCATACGATTGTGGATAACAGATGGTAGTCATAATATGATGAGTTCTAAAATATTTCCAATGCAGATCGTGTTAGAAGTTATTTAGAAAGATAAAAAGATTATACATGTATAATGGTAGTACTATACATTGAAAAGATGAAAGCTGATGAGACTATATACTTGAAGTATCCTATCGAAGTTGGAAGATCCATTCATCTGATTAGCTGTAATTTCTATAACGATTTGAATGATCTCATAGAAGATGGTACACTCACTAATGCACGAGGTATTGTAAGATTACTTTTCACTTCAGGAAATCCCACCAAAGAATCAATCAAAGAATTAGTAGCTTTCATTAGTGAAAGGATGCCATTGGCTTTCAAATCGATCAGTATAGAAACATCAGGGGATAAGACCTATCTCATTGCTAATGAAGATCTCACACTAAATGAGAGTCTAGCTAAATTACTTACTATTAATAGGAGCATAAAATCAGGGTCTCGAAATGAGATTCAGATTATGAGGAGCTTTGACTTCATATATATTCATTGTGACCTTATCAATCCAACACAAGTTATAAAAGAAACCAAATACTCACAAATATTAACATCATTGGAACTAAGTAAAAAAGGAGAAAGGACATCCTACAATCCTAATAATTCTCCTAATATTAGCATTAGAGAGGTCAATCATATTAATAGCATTCGTTTATGGGTAACAGATAGTAATAATAATATGATAAATTCTGATATATATCCAATGCGGATAGTGTTAGAAATCGTTTAAACAAAAGATGCTACTATTAATCATATGGTTGACTACGATTCGATTTACCCAGATATACCACTACAAGTCACTGGAGAAAACTTTAGACTTCATAAGGTAAATACGGTCCTATCGGAATTAGGAGCTGAAATAAAATATTATGAAAAGGTACGAAAGAAATACGTTAGAATACGAGGAATAACCCACAATCTTTCTGTAGGTGCTGGCTTACTTTCAGTTATCTTAACGAGTTCTGCAGTAGCAACTTCTTTGACAGGATTTGGTGCTGTCATTGGACTCCCAGTAGGAGTAGTTGGTGGTTTGTGTGGTCTAGTTTTAGCTTCTTCCGCAACAGCTACTAAAGCTCTAACTAAGAAGGTGTCCAAACATGAAAAGACAGTAATGTTAGGAAAAGCAAAACTAAACACAATACGTGACCTAGTATCAAAAGCATTAAATGATAACAAGATCAGTGATACAGAATTCGAATTGATCATGGTTGAATTCAATAAGTACGAAGACTTGAAAGGTGAGATCCGACAAAATATCCGAAAAGAGGAATTAAAAAAAAGAACCAATACTATAGAGAAAACCGATACGCAGAAGATACGAGAGGAAGTAAAACAGGAACTATTAAAACAACTAGAGAAATAACGCACTCCTATGATGTAACACCTTATGGAGGTTTCATCCATAAATTTAGATATGGAAAATATTAAATGATATAAAACGATGTCTCATATCATAAATATGCGTCGAGGAACAAATCATGTATTCTTCAATAAGTATCCTACTGAGGATCATATAACAATAAAGAAGGATCACACACCAATAAAGTTACCAACAAAGGCCGAAGTAATGCAATCACAAAAATTGACTGCAACATGGAATAGTTTCAAACAACACTATCCTAGTGCTGATCTAAGTAGATTCTATAAAGAAGCCACTGAAGAATATGGTATCATGTATTATAACGTATACTTCAAAGGACCAAATATGGATCATGGTGTGTGGGGTGATAAGAAATTCATTGACGATCCTAATTCTATAACGAATGCTGATAAGAAGGCTATGAGAATAGCTCTAGATGTAAAACCACCAACATCATTTCCAGATTCCTTATTACCAACTACACACAAGTATCCAATCCCTGGAATCTCATTTACACAAACAGCTTTGGATATTGCACCATCATTGAAAGAAATGGAGATATACGTTTCCCCAACTCAGTACTTTATCATAAAGTTTAGAAACATCTTCAAAGATTGTACAGTGACTTTCAAATCTGCTAAACAGTCAAGACGTTGGTTGAGTAAACCCGACTTTGGATATTGGCCACAGCAATTAAACTTTGCTGTATGGTGTGCTACTTCTGGTTGTGGAATAAGTCTACAAGAACAGTATCCTCCAGTTGTTCAAGGATTTATCAAGTTTCACGTTTACTATACTATACGAAGAATCCTATATGAGTTGGGAATACCATTACCAGATGATCATATTTTTAATCAAACAAATAACCGTTATAGTAAGGTTACTTTCGAACGGTTATGTAATGAATTCGATATTCCTTCCAATCCAGACTTCAGGTGGAAAGGAGGACGCAATAATGGGCTTGGTGATATATTTCTATATTATTCAGGTGAGGGTTATGAAAACGTTCACGAAATTCGTGGATACGATATAGATGCTAATTTATATCCCAGTCCAGATGGAGAACTATTCTCTGATGAGGGTGGTAAGGTTGACCAAGGAAATCTCATTTCATTTATCCGTAATGATGACCACGATGGTAAACAATATTCTTGGTTCGTTCCAAATAAAGATAGTGGATTAACGATAGCTGGTATGGGTAGACTAAATAGATCAGCAGAGGCTTTCGTTTATTGCATATTAGGTTCACAAGTGGATACGCGATCAAGTATTATTGGTACTGGTGGAAGTGCTATTGAGACACAACAGGAAATGCTATCACTTTTTGAAAGCGCTGTAATTGAAGGTAGTATATCAATGAGTATACAACGATATCAATTAGCTGTTCAAGGAGCAAAATTGAGACTAGACTTAGCCATTGCTCCAGGAATATGGTTAATGCCATCTGATCTCATCATAAATACACAAAGTGTGGTAGGATACAATAACAAATTATTGAAAGCTACGAATGATATGACATTTGGAGCTAACGACTCAGTAAATAAAAAAGTAGAACCTATAGTATTAAAACATAATATATAGGTAAAGTTAAACTGCCACATCAATATGGCAATAAACCAATAGTGAAGCCTATAATAAAGAAACCACAAATAATACTTACATCATCCTCTCACGAAACTAATTTAATTGTACTAACAATAGCAGCAGCAGGAGTAGGTTGGTATCTATTTGCCTAAGTGTCTCTTCTTGTGAACATACTTACTACCATTCTTTATTACTGCATTACAATCAGGACAAACATATTCCCTTTGTCGCCATTCCTTACTTATCACCTTTCGCATTTCCTTTAGTTCAGATTCTGGCAATCTCTCTTTCTTTCGTTCATAAGATGATTTCTTACAATCTTCTGGTAGTTCATCTCTTTCTACATATTCAAATGTATATCTACACTTGTCTATCTTTGATATACCACTTTTACAATTATTTAATCCTTCACAAACCATCTTGACTATACCAGCATTAATTCCAAGATGTTGCTGAATAGCATACATACTATCGAAGTATGTTACTTTATCTGTATCACAATTGGTAGTTTTTACGCTCTTCTTATTCTTATGATTATCTTTAACAAATGAGTAATCTCTAATCTTTCCATTAATGATGACTTCATTAATAGGAGGTATTTCTTCATTATCGTTCATCTCAATAATACATTATGACGTCGTCTCTTTAAGTGTCATACAAGCTCATTTCTATATGGCTCTATTGCTTTGTAAACTTTAGATATAGTGGTTTCTGACACTAGGAACTTATTAGCTATCTCTTTCTTTGTAATTGCTAAATTATTCATATTTATCGTTAATAGGATACATCCAATAGCTATAGAAAGTGGTGTGTGCATTATTGCGATATTTAGCTTTTGAACGTTTCTTGTGATTTTCACAACTTGATCTATGAGTTCTCGTTTAAAGTTAAGGATCTTGCAGAATCGTGGAATGAAGTCATCAGGAGAGCTATAGTCTAATTTTCTAAAGGATTTAATATTTCTAGCTAATTTCGTAAAGGCCTTGTATCCCTTTGCTATATCTTTATGATTTAGTTTAAATAGTATAGCTATTTCTTTCGATGATCTAGTGTTATTATTCTTTTTGCATGCAAAGAGAACACAATTTGCAATTACACTTTTTCTATTCGTTCCTCTCATAATGACACTCTTTTTTACATTAGCATCATTAAAATAGTATTGTGAATTTATTTCTTTGAAGATAATTTTAGCATCATCCACAATACACTTTAGAATACCAATGCTTTTACATTTCTCTTCGATATCTTTGAAAACCATATACAGACTCCTCTCTCTATATGGCATTTGTAACCATCTATTTAGTGTTTGTAGTTTACCATATTTGTTACCACTGATACTTGTGCCGAGAGATGATTGGGGTAAGAGTACATTGATTGGTCCACTGCATCTATTCATACCCAAACTGTCGTTTCCTTCGTACGTAGTCCATTCAGGATTGTTATCTAGGATGTATCCTTGCACTTGACCACATTTGGTACAGACATCTATGCCTTTTTGCTTGTCCCTTACTATTTCAGTACACCTCGTATTTGTTGGTTCATCATCTTCTTCTTCTTCACACATATCGAAATAGTATAATGCATCCGAAGTATAAGTAGAATTGAATCTTTCCATTTCTAATCTTAGAAAATGGAAAGATTCAATTCTACTTATACTGCTTGATAATTCGTAATTGTCTATCTTGTCCTTGTTTTAGTTGTTCAAGTCGTTCTAATAGTTCGGTTTGCTTTTGCTTTAGTTGATTGATTTGCTCTTGCTTAAATTGTTCGATTCGCTCTAATTGCTTAATTTGCTCTTGTTTAAATTGTCCAATTAGATTGGGTTGTTGCTCTAGCTGCTCAATCATCTCTCGTTTGGGTCGTTCAATTTGTCTTAACTGTTCAATTGCCTTTTGATTGTCTAGTTCAATTCGCTCGAATTGTTCAAATGTCTTTTGTTTGGGTAGTAGACTTTGCTCTAATTGCTTGAGTCGCTCGAGTTGTTCGATTTGCTCGAATTGTTCAAATGTCTTTTGTTTGGGTAGTAGGCTTTGCTCTAATTGCTCAAGTCGTTCGATTCGCTCTAACTGTTCGATTGTCTCTTGATTGTGTAGTACGATTTGCTCTAATTGTTTGGGTTGTTCGATTTGCTCTTCCTCAAGTCGTTTCTCTTTCCTACGCTGTCTAACTCGTGCATTTCGTTTGTCTTTCTTAAGTTGTTCCTCGGATTTTTTAGGTTGCTCTTCCTCGACTTGTTCTATCAGTTCGATTCGATTGTCATCTTCAGATTGCTCTTCCTTGATTTGGTCATCCTCAGATTGCTCTTCCTTGATTTGGTCATCCTCAGATTTATTGTCTTCTTCGGATTGCTCCAACTCTTCTTCAGTTTGATTGTCTTCTTCATGTCGTTCATCTTTCTTAGGTTGTTGCTTTTGTGGTTTAGGTTGTTTGTCTTTCTTGAGTCGTTGCTTTCGTGGTTTAGGTTGCTCTTCCTCAACTCGTTTATCTTTTTTGGGTTGTTGCTTTTGTAGTTTAGATTGCTCTTCCTTAACCATTTCTTCTAAGCGTTCATATCGTTGCTTTTCTTCATCTCGCTCTCCGAGGTATCGATTAGTTTCTTTTCGACTCTCTATATTTAACTGTCTAGCCTTACTATATAATTCTCTTACTGATAGACCACTAGATGCAGGTTCTAAACCAAATACACTAATATGCTCATTTATTAATTTATTATTCATATCGTAAGCAGATTCAACATCATCATAAGCGGATGCGAATTCATCTCTTCGCTTTCTACTTTCTATTATTTTTTCTTTATCTCTCTTATCTTTTGGTTGTTCCTTCTGATATGATAAATATTTATTGAGCTCGCGAATACCATTATTTAGTTCCGATAATTTATACTCGAGTTCGTTCTTCCTTTCTATCATTCCATTATATCCTTCCATGAGCATCCTCTCTACTTTCATTACGTTATCTTTTATTACTACTTTTTCTAAGGATGCGATGTCACTCTTCGATAACGTATGCTTGTCATTTGGCTTACTCTTTGGTGGCATACATTCATCTTTTGGTTTACTACTCTTATCTTTCGGTTTGCTACTTTTATTAATTATTGTAGTATCTAGATTATGTTCTTCTATGAAATCCTTCAATTCTATTTTGATAGACTCTAATTCTTCTTCCAGAATCTCTTCATTGTACGATCCTCTCTCTAAATCTTCCTCGATTCGTACCATGATCTCTTTCCTTCCTTTTACCTTACTCCTTTTTACTTTCTCTAGATGTCTAGATATCGAGGAAATCTTCTTTCTTACTTCTTTTAATTCGTCTTCCTTTTTAGACTTTACTTTTTCGATATCTTTGTATCCTTTTATGATTCCCTCCATTTCAATATTATTATTAAACATCACCTACTTATATAGTTTGAATGTATTAAAATAAGGTCAAGGTCAAGGTCAATTACACAAGGAGATCGCGTGACCAATTTAATCGAGAAAAAAAAAGATACTATGTGACCTTGGCATTCCATTCGTGGGCGTGGTCAATTAGGGCGTGGTCACATTCCTGGAATTCCATTCTAAACCGGTTTCTTGGAAATCCACTTTTAACTGCATTCCCGAATACCACTTTAAACCGGTTTCTTGGAATCGACATTACTGGCGCAATTTGTGAATTGACATTACTGGCGCAGTTTGAGTCACGTGATCGAATTCTTGGAATCCAGTTTAAACCGGTTTTCTTGGAATCATTAAATAATATGAATAAATTAACAGTAGGAGGAAAAGGCAGACTTCTGGCGACGTCTTTGACATATTTTGAATTACTGGCGCTGCGCCAGTATTTCACAATATGTCAAAAACTGCGCCAGAATCGGCCTTTTCCCCCTACTACTTACTACATGGAACATATTATAGCGAGTAAAAACAATAATCTTGAATGCCATTTAAAAAAGTGGAATCCTATTATTAACCTGTTAATCTAAGCGCTTGGTGTGTGTGTGTGTGCGAAGGGGTGGGAGGGGGGCACAATGTCCATATACTACCTGTAAAAAAAAGAATTGTAAAATAGAGTATTAGGTTGATGTGAAAAAGTTATTTTGCCCGAGAAAATCGAAGTTAAAGTTTATGTAAATGATACCGTATCACATTTATAAACACATTAAACATTCATTTCCTTTGTTTTTGCTTCATGAATTATTAATGAATTTGATAAGTATTATCTAACTTGCCTTTCTCCCACACGAGGGAAGATGACCTTGTTTGTACGGCTAGTTACGAACACATTCAAGGGATGATTCAACAGCCCAGGTCAATCATAGCATCCCCAGTTACTGTTGTGCTCGCTGGCAATATGTCCACAGCGAATTTTGCCATTGCGGTGCACAAGTTTTATGGCGGCGATGAAGCCACTGTGGGTAGGTTTGAAGGTGCCGGGATGGCTGTTCTTACCAATAAAACAAATAGGGACGCTGTTGAGTCCAGTGATCTGTTACAGATGCAGAAGAAAACCTTTAAACACCCTGTGTCCCAGCCCATGGTGCTTTGCGCCAATGTTATGATTAGTTTGATTATCAACGGCCGCATAAATTAAAGCTAGCTTTTAGTCGAACTAAATGCTCTTGACTGTTTATAAGTTTCATAAAAGAAGTACACATACACTTTGGATAACGAATTTCATAATTTCTACTGCCTTTAGATTCAAATTCGGTTTACAAGTGCGACTTTTCACAACTACAAGCAAACACATACTCTTGCTACTTTGTTTCCATGTCTCCAGTATTGTTTAGCTGTATTTGAAGATCTCTACTTTCCTTGCGAATGACTGATATATTTTGAGTGCAAAATGAAGTGTCGTACTCGCACTCGAGTCAAACTCACAGCGAAGTAACAGCTGAACCCGGCAGATTGGAGTTTGACCCGCGGTCGTAGTTTTGGTAGCAAGACTTTCTGGACGTACTGGAGGATGAAAAAATAGGTTAAGGGAATTGCTTTCTCTGCTAATAAAAATGCAAAACATATACAGATAAGTCGTAACACCTCAGTGGAGCTGAGCCGTGCGAAATTATAATTAGGAATGATTTAGCTAAGAACTGTAGCAAATGACATTAGGTTGCGGGGCATATCCCCACCTACGATTTTGCTTGAATAATTATGCAATAAGTATTAGATGTCTACATTACAAATTACACCCACAAACTAATGGTTTTCGACCAATCAAAGCGCGAGTTAGTAGGTAAGGGTTGATCAATAACCAAATCGATTTATATATCTACGATGTTAGCGGAGACCGAGAGAGTGGAATTCAACTTTTTGGTTACAACCTTTATTTGGAGACCTGCACAATCAGAAATCCCTCACTTTATGTAAACAAAGCCCGATTGAGAACTATTGTTACTTCAAGACCTTTAAAATCATGATATATAGTACGTGTACGTGGCTTTAATTGTGACGCCACGAAAGCGTTTTTCCAAAATGGCAACTCGAACCTTTATCGAGACCTTAATAACACCTTCGTATTGCCAGAAAAGTCGAATGAAAGTGCGCAAGATTCATTATGTATTATTTTTATGCGTATATGATTGGTTCACATGGAGTCATGGACAGTTGATACGTTTTTCTGAATTAATCAAAAATGGTGACTCGAGGTTGAGCGAGACCGGAGACAAATTCAAAGTTCCCATCCTGTACCGCTCGAAACGAGCCACAGCATTGGCTTTCCCAACAATACGAACAATACAAACCACCCTAACCTTTAGAACGTGCAGTACGGAAACAATAGAGCTTCAGTATAATGAGTGCAATCAGAATACAGGTCTCGAGCGGTACAGGATTCCCATAAACCATCACTTCTCCCTGAGCAACTGAAGGAACGCCTGCTAGATAATTTTACCAGATGGCCGACCCTTTGAGGCAGCGAAAGGGGAGAAACTGCTCTGTTTTTTTCAATTCTGTCGCCATTTATGTCGCTAGCTCCTTAAAACCACAGGGAGCCCAAGCGTAGTTTCTGTGTTATCAGTGTAATATATGAAATTGTAAATATAAAGTTTGCATATCTTCTTTAAACTGTGTATGGTTTTTATTACTCGGGCTGCATGTGGGAGGCCCGAGTCTAGATTTACCCGTGTTATTATTTTTGGTGTTTCGAGTTGGCTCAACACGTAATAGGATCAATCAATCAGATTCGATTCCGCACGGGACAGGTCTTCTTCTACCAAGATGTTCAGTTTTTCTAGGGCCGACAGGAGTTTTACGGGCCGTTTGCATGGAAAATTCTCTCGTTTACGAAAGGAGAGATGCGGAGAGATGACGACTGGCCGATTGGGTCCAAAAAAATGTAACCCTCTCACATTAGTAAGTAAACACAAACTTCTAATACCAGGTTGCAGTGTTGATATTTATTCTTTCCTCTTAAAGTATAAATAGCTTCTAATAGACTAGAAAATTGGCTCCAGAAGTTGGCCAAATTTATCAGTTCTTCGGGTTAGGAATTGGTGGGTTGCACCACAGGCAGCCCAAGCTCACCATTTGTGGCTCAGTTACAAATCCTACGGTACGGTAGATTACGTGATTGCTCGCGCAAGATTGATTGCGTGATAGCGCGCTAGAGTCACCGTTTTCGCCGGCAATTTTCCTCGTCTTCTCACTAAATAATAGAGTTTGTATTGATTTCTTACCGTAGTAAAAATAAAGGTAATGAAATAACATTTTGCAATAAATGTATCTTGAATGTCCTTTTCTTATGTCCTTGCGTATTCCCTGCTATTTTGGGCTAGTTTGGATCGGGTTTAGAGAGTTTTTGATTTTTGAGATCTCTATAATGAAATGACTGCACAGTCACAAGGCTGCACAGTCCGTTGAGCACATCAAATCACTCAAAGGACAAAAAAAACACTCTAAAAGCACTTCAATCGTCGCCAGACTCCACAAAAGGACGTACCGAATATCTGTCTACGTTTATTTCGGGGTGGAATTCCAAAATTTTACATTTTAGCCCTCGTAAACCACATATTTGTGGTATCAAAAACCGCTATTTGAAAACCCGCTGATACTGGTAACTTAGTCCCGAGACAGCGGGACGTCCCGCGGATGGCAAATGCGCTCTGATTGGTTGGTCATCGTCACGTGGGGTTTGTCGTCGTCACGTGGTGGAGTGAACTGGTTGAGTGGTGGAGTGAACTAATAATTTACTCTAAATTTCAAAGTTACATGTCTATATGTATTTATAATTTCATTACAATTGGATTAATTTTATCTGAACTAAGTTTGGGCCCATGCATAACAGAAAGATATATGGTAGCCTCCAGTTTGCTTAAACTGCATTCCAGTAAGCTCAGTGGTTAAGTGTTAGTCTGTTGTACATGAGGTAGTGGGTTCAAATCCCGGTAGGACCTTAAAATAACTGTGAGAACTGCTACTGCCTTTGCTCTGACATTTGCAAATGGTTAGACCTTTGTGTCTTCTTGGATCAGAATGTTAAATCGTAGGCCAACATTGAGAATGCAACCAAATCTCTGGTAGTGACCACTCTCAAGTGTAGCGGATATAGTCGTATACATATAGAGTAAATGAGTTTGTCCCCAATTAGCAATACCATGATGCTAAATACATTGACATTCTCCTCTATTAGTAGTAGTAGTATTAGTTCCCTTGGCCTGCCACGACTGCTGCCTTAAATTCTTTGTTGTTGTTATTGTAAATGGATGGGTAAATAATGCATGTATCAGCAGCTTCAAAACTGAATGCTAAATCACTGGGAGGAAGTTCAAAGGAACATTGCGTGTGTTATTTTAAAGACTTGTTGTTGAGGTTTTACTTGGCCTCTTGTATTCTTTCCTGAAAACCATGCCTTGAACCATGTGAAATGAAACTTGTTTGGTAAAGAGTTGTAATTAACTCTCATAACAGCAGAATAGGACGGAATTACCCATTCGTGTTCACTATGCTATCACTGGTCTTGTGTTGCTACATGTATATTGTCTCAAACATATGTAGCTTAACTGTTACAAACATGGCTGCCATTTACTTTCCGCTTTCCATGGCAGTTATCATCCCAGGCACTAATATAATATTCTTATTAAATGGCTTCTATGGAGACAAAGAATCACAATTCTTCTTAAAAATAATTTATATATGTAACTCTTGTAAAAAGAATTCAAAATAATTTATTATTCTCCCAAAGGCTAAAAAATTGTAAAATACTTTTTAAAATCAAACCTGCAAAGAATACCAACTATTCCTTGTTGGAATTCCATATGGCCTGAGTAAAGGCTGGTACAGCCTCTTGTTTATGTTGGTTGGTTTTGAAGAACTTTTCCTAAAAGAAATTCTCCCTTCATAATTAATGGAAAGGTTGGAGAGTTCATCTCGAAAATCGATTACAGCAATCACAACAAGCTCCACAAAATGACAAATTTTAGCAAGAAATTCGCGTCGAACCCACGGAGCTCAAACTTATACAGCACACAGTACTATAATTATCTTACTATCTAATTTTTATCCAACCAATATGCGAAAATTTTACACGTACAATTCGTGTGATCCGAATCCTTTTGTTTTCCCAAATCGTTTGGCTTGTTTTCGTATTATTCACGTTAGCATTCAAGAAATGTCGAATGGAGTTTTGTTTTGACAATACTCTTAAACTAGTATAGGAACCAATAGAGATATGGTCACAAGTCTTCTTGGCTTGGAATGAGTTATCCGTATTTTCAAACTTTCGCTTTGAACATCGATAACATTGTCAGGCAAATAATGACTATTCTAGAAACAGAAACAGGAGGCCTTCACCTCTCAAAACCTTGCATTTTATTGGATCCCATTTGGACTGTAGGGTTAGGCCGTTAGGATTTGTATTGGTTCAGAGTTAGGCATTGTTTGGATGGACAGTACTATTCCAGGTTCCGAGGAGGTGAAGGCCACCCCAACAGAAATGGCTTTCCTCGTTTCCTTGGTTAATACCTATTCGCATGTGTTAGAAATAGTTAGCGAGGTTTTCCCTGAGCCCTCGATCGTGTCCGTGTATTTTGTCAGTACTAGTGTGGGGTCGGGATATGAATTTGTCGAGTCAACAATTCCACTACACCTCCCAGCGGTAATCAATTATTCTACTTGGCTCCAGGAACGACCGCGCCAACGCTACGGATTTGGAGATGTCGCATTCAAAATGGCTGCTATGAGAAAGTTTAGCTGAGTTTGTTTGGGTGAACTTTACTTTCAGGTATTCTCTGTCATGGAATTAATTAGAATCGATAACGACAATTCATCAAATGTCAGGAGCCCATCATAATAACAACAACGACGACGACGACGACAACAACAACAACAA
Organism: Actinernus sp. WN-2022; assembly: GCA_030867875.1. NCBI lineage: Eukaryota > Metazoa > Cnidaria > Anthozoa > Actiniaria > Actinernidae > Actinernus > Actinernus sp. WN-2022. The sequence continues at coordinate 4,707,733 of JAOWCC010001729.1, forward strand.
CAATGAATGAATAAATAATTATACGTTGTACCCTCCCTTATTTACACCCTGAGCTAAACATTGAATTAATATACTAGGAGTGTCGATCCCGCAAACTAGGCCTATGTCACATGTTAAGTTATTTTTAGAATGGTTTCCCGCTATTCTTGGGTTGCAATTATTCCTAAGGAAATAAAATCACAAAAGCGTAGCAGCCATGTTGTTGGTATAACAAAAGTCTTCTGTTTCGCTACTGGTGCAATCCACTAATTAGCGGGGAAAATGATCTAAAAATAACCCAACTTGTGAAAACGCTGTGACAGCATAGGAGATATGGATGCTCCTGGTTATGAGCTCCTGCAAACGTATATTTCTTATTTACAGTTACAGTATCTGACTGTAATCAGCCAAATTCACTTCATAAATATCAAAATTGACGTTGATGTTAATTTATGTAGAAGTTGAACATTGTGAATTATACCAAGAGAAAATAAAGGACAGAGAGGGAGTCTCCTTCTCACTAAAGTTATTTTTAGAAACCGGATATGCGGACGTAAAAGGAATTAGTTCCGGTCATGTGTCGTTTCCAGGCATTTGCCGCGCACGATCTATGATTCTATGGCGTATCCGTTGTGCCGAAAATTAAATTTGAATAAGTTTACCGTTCACCTTCATAATGATAATAAAAAAATCATTAAGATATATGTTGTGACCGTAACGACACGATAGTCCAATGGACCTAAGCTATTTAAAAACTATAACAGTTCTTATCAATGATCTATCAGACCTAAGTCACATTTATACACGACTTTCATAATGGCCGCCTCCTAATTTGCATATGTGATTTTCCGTTTCGGTTGTTTATCCACATTTATAGAAAACATGAACATTGCCATGTGAAATAGCATGTCGACATTAGTGAACTTGTGAAAGTTGAGTGCTGTAGCCTAAAAAGCAATGAAGTTACAGCCAGTTGAAATTAGAGAGATTTGTATGAGAAAAACAACGGACGCCTTTCTAGCCTCGCTTTCGTGTTTTTCTGCATTAGAAATGCTCGTAGCTCAACAGCAATTCTCCACATTGCCCTGAAACTCAAAACTATTACTAGTTTTAATGTGATCTTTCATATGGTAGCATTGGTTTCCCTCTACAGATTTATCTTCCAAATTATGCAAATTAGGAGGCGGCCATTATGAAAGTCGTGTATAATGAAATTTAAAGTGGTCTTTATAAATCTTTACCAAGCGTTGCCGTTTGCTATAAGTTTTCGGGGCTTCGTTTTCGGAACGACTTAATACCCTGCTAGACAGAGATTCCTTGGACATTCCTTCCCCACTCTTTGAATAAGAAGCGGCGCAATTCGCTGGCGAGTCAGCACAGTTTTCAGCCAAGACTTTGCCGTCTTGAAAAATGCACTTGTCCACAATTTCCATAAACAAAAAAGCTGGCTTTAACCTTACTGATTAGCATCTGTTCTCAAAGACTAGCTAAATTGTTTGGCTTAGAGATAAGCTTTATATAACTACACAGAAAATCACAACAGACAAGGTTTTATTTCAATTCGAGTTGAAATTCAAATTCGCTCGCGAGGCAGTCAGCACAGTTCTCAGCCAAAACTTTAATTTGTCTTGAATAATGCACTTGTCCATCGATTTCCACCAAACAAAAGCTGGCTTTAACCTTATTAGCATCTGTTCTCAAAGACTAGTTTGGCTTAGAGACAAGCTTTAATACTACACAGAAAATCACAACAGAGAAGGTATGTTTTCAATTCGAGTTTAATATATAATTATCGATGAAATACCAGTGTATATTTCTTTCTAAAAAGTGATATCTTCACACGTTTGACTGGCTTTCAAAGATTTCTAGTGTTTTTAGTAAGAGATTCAAACTGGTATTTCATCGCTGCGCTCACTCGTAAGATATGTCATCAACACTCGAAGATAAAATCCGTATCTCCGCGCGGCCATGTAATATCGGTTGGATGGAAAATACGGGGTGCGGAGTGCGCGGTATGGAATATGAGGAGTGTGGAAAATGAGAGTGTGGAAAATGAAGAGTGTGGAAAATGAGGAGTGGGGAGAAAATGAGGAGAAATAATCAAATAATTATCCTGGATGAACACGAACACGGTTGCGTAAACAATCGAATGAAAGAATGAATCAGGATATGAAAAGTCAATGTAGGCAAAGACTAATCCCACGACACGAAAAAGCGGATTGAAATGGGCAAATATGCAAAGTTTTATCTTCTTGCATATCGAAAAAGTTATAGGCGTAAAGTTTGAAAATTTACGCAGAAACCTTTTATGGTAGGCAAAGCCTTGCCTACCAGTATAGGTTTCTGCTTAAATTTTCAAATTTTCCAAGGTCACAACTTTTCACAACAGTTATCATTGTATCTCCCTAAAAAAATACACAGATGCTAATATGATCTTTCAAGCCACGTGATTAGTTTTTGCCTCGAGTTTTTATTCACCCCTCTGAAAACAGTGAGTTTTCATATCCTAATACACCCTCATTCTTTCATTCGATTGTTTACGCAACCGTGTTCATCCAGGGTAATTATTTGATTATTTCTCCTCATTTCTCCCCACCCCTCATTTTCCACACGCCTCATTTTCCAATTTCCACACTCCGCACTTTCCATACTCCGCACCCCTCATTTTCCATCCAACCTATAATATTCTCTATTTCTTAACTGATATGTTGTTGACACAATCACTGCATACTAGAAAAGGTTAATAACAACAATACTAATAATTAAAGAAAATTATATTCAGCTAGGCTTGACCATGTAGTTATTTCGCATTTGATGTCCATGAAAACGTTTAAAATCAATTGAATCCAGAATCGATCAATTTAAGTTGTTAATTTATTTTAAATTGCAGCTGATATTTATGAGGATGGGTTTGAAATATTTTCAAATGTTTTCTGGTTTTAATTTCTGTACGAAAAGCTAGCCGTGAGAAGAACTCTTTTTGCGCCCCACGTCGTCTGCCTGACAACGAACCAGAAAATCCATATTGAGGACGTAGTGAGATTTCGTTTCCCGATGCATAAATTAGCGCAATCTGAGGCGAATTTTTAAGGTATAAACTACCGAGGCTGCTCATTTTCTTGGCAGTGAATCACGGTTATGAAGAACCACGAAAGTGAAGCCTATCTAGCGTGTGTCGGGGCTCCTTTGCTTCGTTCTTTCAGCGGCTAGTATAATTAAGAGTCCCTGAGAAATGTATTTTCCGCTGGTATGTCAGTTACATAACTCTTTTGTTCTTTATAACAACTTCTGCTCTATGCATGTACTTAAGGGGCTGTGAAGTTCATTCAATTCACGCTCACCGAACCAATGACGACCTACCTACTTATTACCGGATTGCGTGAGTTACATGCCCCGCCCACCCACCCTCTTTGTATACGTATTTAACTGATTTAATGAAGTTTTTTTTCTGATACTGCATATAGTTTATTCCAGGCTATAGAGACAATAACCTCGAACAGATGCTTCAGATGTTCCAGATTTGGATGGTAGCAGGACGACTGCGTTCAGCAATTTATGAGGATATGTAATGCTTAAGAATTTATCATAAACGGCACTGGCCGGTAACAGGACAGCGGTGTCCAACTACGTAAATGGAATGAGCGATGGTAGTGCCAGAAGCGCTGGCTTCATGATCAGGTTTAAACATTTATGCGTCTTGACTATCATGATTATTGGTACTGATTTCCCTCTTTTGGTTAAAGATTCTACGGTCAAGTAAATCTTGGCGCCTACTCCCAGAGGTACTGAGAGTTTAGGTCTATAAGTTCATTTATTTATTTAATTACTGTGGTCAATAAAATATTGGTTCTGAGTGTGCAACCAACCTTATATCTGTCCAGTCTGTTTTATTATTGGATATTTAAGCGGAAAATATTTTACATTCGTTTGAACACAGTGAACGACAGTCATTACGACTGTCGAAACACACGCTTGACTTTATATCATAAAGTTGTTTATAATTTCAAAACTTAACACAGTACAGCTAACACAGAACACACTGGGTCACTTTTCAAGCCAGCTCTTTTGCCAGGTCCGTAAGTAGTCGAACAGGTTATGAACTGCTGGATACAGAATGCACAGCTATTTTCAAGGTATGAATCCTGGTCGTTCTTTCAGCGCAAAACATATACTCACGTTACTTGCATGTAGGTGTTTATTCAAAGCCGAGATTCGCTGCCTAGCAAAAGAGCCGGCTTGAAAAGTGGCCCTGGCTCAGTGTGTAGGTTTAGCGTTATGAAATTGTAAACAACAAGAGCCCATCTGGGCTTTCACTCGGGCCATGTCCCCAGGAAGGGGTACTCCCATAAAGAAATTGTTTTCAGTGTCCAAGGGAAGCACCATTAGAAATGTGGATGGGAAGGTAGGACTTCCTCAAGATGCACATTTGTTTGACCCCTTGGTTGTGCAAGTTTTTCTTTGATATTTTGCGTTCCAGGATTTCTATTTTTTATTTTGGACTACCCGCGCGCGCCTTCTTCAGATTTCTGATGGTGTGTTCCCAATGAGATTTAAGATGAAATACACTTTCATTTGAAATCCTCTTAGTAATAACCGAAGGGAAGAATTATTAGCTGAATTTAGCAGTCTTTAGGAGTGGCCGGTAGCGCGGTGCCATTCATTCTCTGCTCCCCTAGTATATATATGTAATTTGTTTTTCTCGTATGTAAATTAAAGAAGTTGACCTTTTACTGTAAACACTACTTAATCATATAACACACGTTTACAATTTAGTCTGCTGTTCTGTTATACTGCAGATTCCGAGTACTAATAGATGATTGTCTCAAATGTATGTTTATATTTGTACCATATTATAAGTTGTATCCTGTCCATCCTGTGACTGTTCTTTCTACCCTGCGGCTCTTTATCGCAGCTCGCTACCTCGCGGCTCTTGCTCCGCGGCTGTTCTCTCTGGAAGTCATGTTAATTGTATTCGTGGTCAATTTGTGTTCCTCTGTGTAACTTTATCTGCTGTTCTTGCTATACATGATGAGCCAGTACGAGTCCATCATGGTATTTGTTGGATTAAAGATTATTGACTGAAATGCCTGTTGGTTATCTCTAATTAAAAGCTTTACCCTCATTCCCAAAACTTCAGTCTGCTCATTGTATTACAGAACTATAAAGGGAATTGTGGGAAGCCTTTAATTTCTCGAACCAAAATCTCGGCCGTGAGAGGTTTCTTGTTTAAGTTTACCTCGAGAGTTGAATATTGCTTGGCTCATCATAAATTAATTCTGTGCTGAGTGTGTATTTCTAGCTTCGTGTTGGCGAGTGACAGTGTTGCGCTCACAGTTCAGGAATTCAGATAGTAGCCCATAACTGCTCAACCACAGTATATGTATTTGCTAGTAAACGCTCAGTATACTTCGATATAAATCAGCTATTCAGTATACCTGTGTAACGTACACAGGTCTCGAGATCGGTAAACCAGTCAAAAACACAGTCGAAAATATTTTAGTGTTGTCCTACCGATCACGGTGTTTGCGTTGGTAGGTATTATGACCGAGAGTAAAATGAAATGTGGCATAAAACCTACGAAACGTACCTCAAACAAGAATAGCGTCCGCAGAATCTTAAGATGGCGACTGGACTGCAGAGAAATCTATTAGCGCCAACAATTAATGCATAATTTAACGCATGCGCAGAAATTTTGTTGCACCGAAAAATAAAATAACGGCCTGCAGATTTAGAGTCGTGCCTGCCACAGGCAGCCCGAGTAATTATTACAGTATGCTTGACTTTTGTTTTGATCACTTACATGTTTTGACCTTTCGCTTTACTATCCGCTGAAAGTAAGAAGCAAACGAGCCACCGATAGGCTAAATATGCTTGACTTTCATGATTTTTCATGACCGTGATCCACTGCCAAGCGAATGAGTAGCCTCGGTAGTTATATACCTTGAAAAGAACTTGTAGTTCGGCCGTCTTCGGCTACTGAGATTGCCGTAATTTATGCATCGTGAAACAGCTATCTGCTGGGTAGCGATAAGAGTTGGCCGTCCAAAGTTCATCCTGATCGCATGCAATCATGCCATTTTAAGCTGGCCAATCATATTGAAGCTCTCTCGCGGCAGAGCGTGACTGTCACTCAAACCTGCGACCTTTTCAGTTCACTGTTTTAGTAAAAAGCAATCTCTTGGTCAACTGAGCCGGTTGATACAAATTTCCCACCCAGCCAGATCCCCTTTGCTGTTTTGGGTTCAATTTGGTATGTGTACATTAAATTACCCATTTGTCATTAGCCTACAGGGTATGCGTATGTTGGCACCATACTATAGTTTATATCGTAATTATAATATTTACCATTTGCAAAGTTACTGTGCTTCGAACAACAGGTAGTTGAGTAGTGGACTAGTTCATAACAGCAAATCGATTGCTTATTATGTCAAGACACTGATCAATGAGCCATTAGTAGATGAGTCCTACCCTAATACTCAGGAGTTGACAATATTGCAAGATTCATTGTAATGTAATGCGTAAACTTGGATATTGTTGTGAATTCGAACCGATTGTCGGATAAATATCATTATGATTTAAATTACAATAAAAGGATGGGTTTGGGATGAAGTGCTCCGGTACAAGTCACCCTTTGCCCCCTAGACTAACACGATTGGTTATTTGGGGAGTCGTGCCCCCTTATCTCATAAAATATAAGGACCTTACCCATGAGGGATTATGAATCCCTGAGAAGGATTGGGGGAATATGACCCTCAAGGGAGGATTTGAGCTCCCGTTGCTATGGTAACCTATGTGCCTCGACCTGAGTACTTCATCCACAACCCCTTCACCCCACAAGCTGTTGTATGTCTCACTTATTTCAATGGGTTAGGAGCATTAATATATTTTTAGATATTAAAAGTAAAATTACAGAACGTTAACAATAATAATAAAATCATAGCATAATCTTTAGCTAGCCTAGATCTAGACTTTCACAAAGTCCCTTAAAACGAGATTTTCATTTCCAGCCTTCGCTTCTCTGGTTTAAGGGACTTTTGCTACCTATTTCGCGCTCAATTCACCGGTGGAAGAATCCACCGGTGACGTAAAGAAAGCTGTCCAATAGAAATAGGGCATTTAACCATGACGTCATGACCCGCAGAAAGAGCTTGCACTTCAAACGACGCCATCTTGACTCTCTCACATCGTATCTATCCAGACTATCCGTCCATCGAAGAATGTATTTAAACAAGATCGAGGAAGCTATTGCCTTTGGTTTAGAGAAGCTTGGTTATACGACTTTAAGAGAAAGTCAGCGAAACGTTGTTGAAGCCTATCTAGATGGAAAATATGTGTTTATGTGCTCTCCGACGGGATCAGGAACGAGTCTGTTTTTCGAGATCGCCCAAGTCAGGTCTTGAAGTCAGTTTGCACCATTATAGCACCACTGATATCACTTATGAAGGATCAAGTTGCCTCGTTAAAGAAACGTGGTATTGCTGCAGCGTGCATCGGCCCGGAAAGTACTACAACTGAACTCAATGACATCAAGAACGGCAAATGTCGCAAATATAACCTGGTGTTTGGAAGCACTTTTGAATTATCATAAAACACTGAATCTTTTGAAGCGTGCTGAAAGATTTCATCAAAGCTGTATTTTTGGACGAAAGCCACTGCATTGCAAAATGGCTGTGTAAATAATGTTTCCCAGGTAGGACGCGAACCACATATGTCAATCAACTTTCGCGCCAGAATATTTAATTAGATTCGAATCCTCACAAATGAAACAAGTCGACCTCTCGCGACTTCGTCGTCTCGATTACACTCGCGCTCGTTCTAAGAGGCTCAGAGGAAAAGAAGTCGACTTGTAGCAAAAACGTGAAGAGAGAAAATCTGCTTCTCACAGTTACAATGCTGCCAGATTCTCGCACTAAAATCTCTCGCGCCTTCGTCGCTCGCTTCCACTCGCGCTTCGCGCTCGTTCTAAGAGGCTCAGAGGAAAAGAGGTCGACTTGTAGGAAGTCTAACCTAGATCATGTAGTTATTAGTATTTGATATTCACCAAAATGTTTGTAATCAATTGACATCAGAACCATCAACTAAAGTTTTCGTTTTTTCCCCAATAGAACCTTGATATTGACGAAGATTTAAACTAAGTTTCAAATGTTCTCCTGTATATAATTTACGTGAGTTACAGGAAGATGAAAAACGCAGATAAAATAACTATAATAATTTAATTAAATAACCTTACGCTGCCGAAGTCATTCGCATCTGATACGTCAGTTTATAATCAATGTAAACTAGAATTCGTTGATTCAAGTTTGTTTTCAGACATTCAGTTGCTGTCAATGACAATACTAATAATTAATACAATTATATTTAGCTACCCTTGACTATGTAGTTATATCGCGTTTGATGTTCATGAAAACGTTCATAATCAATTGAAACCAGATCGATCAGTTGAAGTTTTTACCTTTTTAGCAATAATTGCAACATCAGACATTACTATATGTGAGGATTTTATCTAAAAGTTTTGATCTTCTGTTTTTCATTTAAGCACGAACAGCAAGAGGAAAATAAAACGAATAAAACCTTAAGTAGAAAAGGTTAATAACAACATTACTAATAGTTAAATATAATTATATTTAGCTAGCCTTGACGATATAGTTATTCCGCATTTGATATTAAAGAATCGTTCATAATCAATCGAAACTAGAATCGAACAATTGAAGTTTTTATCTTTTTAGCAATAATTGCAACATCAGACATTACTATATGTGAGGACTTTATCTAAAACTTTTAAAATGATCTTGTGTTTTTCATTTAGGCACGAACAGCAAGAGACAAATAAAACGAATAAAAGCTAGGTAATTAATAAAGAAAATTATATTTAGCTAGCCTTGACGATATAGTTATTTCGCGTTTATTTTGGTATTAATGAAATCGTTCATAATCAATTGAAACTAGAATCGAACAATTGAAGTTTTTTATCTTTTTAGCAATAATTGCAACATCAGACATTAAGATACGCGAGGATTTTATCTAAAAGTTTTCAAACGATCTTCTGTTTTTCATATAGGCACGAACAGCAAGAGGTAAATAAAACTAATATCACCTTAATTACAAAATGTTGATAATAATGGTAATTAAATAAAATTATTCTTATCTAGCCCTGACCATGTAGTTATTTCGCATTTGATGTTCATGAAAAGTTTTAAAATCAATTGAAACCAAAATTGATCAATGATGTTTTTATCTTTTTAGCAATAATTGCAACATCAGACATTACTATATGTGAGGATTTTATTTAAAAGCTTTAAAATGATATTCTGTTTTTCATTTAGGCACGAACAGCAAGAGGAACATAAAGCGAACAAAAGCTAGGTAATTAATAAACAAAATTATATTTAGCTAGCTTTGACGATATAGTTATTTCGCATTTGATATTAATGAATCGTTCATAATCAATTGAAACTAGAATCGAACAATTGAAGTTTTTTAGCAATAATTGCAACATCAGACATTACAATATGTGAGGATTTTTAATATCTAAACGTTTTCAAACGATGTTCTGTTTTTCATTTAGGCACGAACAGCAAGAGGAAAATAAAACCAATAAAATCTTAAGTAGAAAAGGTTAATAACAACATTACTAATAATTAAATAAAATAATTATTAGCTAGCCTTGACCATGTAGTTATTTCGCATTTGATGTTCATGAAAACGTTTAAAATCAATTGAAACCAGAATTGATCAATGACGTTTTTATCTTTTTAGCAATAATTGCAACATCAGACATTACTATATGTGAGGATTTTATCTAAAAGCTTTAAAATGATCTTGTGTTTTTCATTTAGGTACGAACAGCAAGAGGAACATAAAACGAATAAAAGCTAGGTAATTAAAAAAGAAAATTATATTTAGCTAGCCTTGCCGATATAGTTATTTCGCGTTTATTTTGGTATTCATGAAATCGTTCATTTGAAACTAGAATCGAACAATTGAAGTTTGTATCTTTTTAGCAATAATTGCAACATCAGACATTACTATATGTGAAGATTTTATCTAAAAGTTTTCAAATGATCTTCTGTTTTTCATTTAGGCACGAACAGCAAGAGGAAAATATAACCAATAAAATCTTAAGTAGAAAAGGTTAATAACAACATTACTAATAATTAAATAAAATAATTCTTAGCTAGCCCTGACCATGTAGTTATTTCGCATTTGATGTTCATGAAAACGTTTAAAATCAATTGAAACCAGAATTGACCAATGATATTTTTATCTTTTTAGCAATAATTGCAACATTTTAGACTTTACTTTAATACCCAACTTTCCTGCTCTGAAATTCAGAGTATCCAACCTGCCTGCTCTGAAATTCAGAGTATCCAATGTGCCTGCTCTGAAATTCAAAGTACCCAACTTGACTGTTCTGAAATTCAGAGTACGCAACTTGACTGCTCTGCAATTCAGAGTATCCAACTTGCCTGCTCTGAAATTCAGAGCACCCAACTTGCCCACTTATATGCACTCTGAAATTAAGAGTATCCAACTTGCCTGCTCTGAAATTCAGAGTACTCAACTTGCCTGCTCTGAAATTCAGAGTACCCAACTTGCGTGCTCTGAAATTCAGAGTACCCAACTTGCCTGCTCTGAAATTCAGAGTATCCAACTTAATTCCCTGATCTGAAATTCAGAGTACACAACTTGTCCACTTCCAACCTATTCCAAATTATTTCGCGGTTTTTCTAAGTAACAATTATCAATGAAAACTGCAAGAAAACGCTTTCTTTGGCATCTTTTAAGCCGCAATAGGAACCAAATGGCTTGTTTTAAAGATACTTGCAACAAGGTTTCATTAATATCACACTGGAAAATTGATGTTTAATTGGACTGGTTAATCATTTTCTCTACCTTTGTGCAGTTTCACGAAAACAGCACTTTCTAGATTCGTGAAATTCTACCTATTATCCTATTTTCATTTTATTGTTAAATGCTACAAAACTAACACTTTCACTTTGGCCCTCAAATCATGTATCATAAATTAAGGAAGACTGGACAAATTATTACGAAAATGGTATTTTATTCCTGTTACCTTATCGTAAGGGTACGCAGTGTAACAAAATGACCATTTCAGCTATGCCGTGAACCTTAAGTCTCATTTCTTTTTTTAGATTCGGGTGACTCAATCTGTTACAAATTGACACTGATTTCAAGCTATACCGTTGATGTTTGATATTCTCAAGGTGATTAACCTACAAAAAATTACCCTGTTCTGTTCTGCGTAAGACGGTGATTATTTATATGGACTGACGCTTCTAAAACTTTGTATGTACATGTATGTCAGCTTGCTTTTGCATTCTCCTCCTCCTCCTCCTCTGTTTTACAGGAACAGTTCAAGCTTTCTGAAACTGAGAGAATGTTCACTTTTATGCACTTTGTAAATATGAGTAAAAAATCAAGTTTGAAGTTAGTTTCACGGTTACGCTTATAATACCAAAGAGGACAAATTAGGAACTTCCTAATTTTAACCGTTGAACTTTCACGCGTAATTTATAATTTCACACTTAAAATATATTTTTTCTGCATCATAATTTGCCCTCCATCATATTAATGAGTAATTCGTGAAATTAGACTAATTAGGAATAAATTTCACTTGTGTTTGTCAAAAATCTACGTAATTTCCCTCGCCGGCCGAAGCGGCTCAGGACACGAGTGATTTTTTTTCTTAGCTAGCGACCGGACCGTGGTGGCGATGGCAGTTAGTTTCACGGCTTAATTGGAGTATTTTGTCGTTTCTCAGATTAAGCGAATGCTTTCTTTAACCAATCACTGCGGATTTTTGCAGGAATAAAGTCAGTAAATTGTGGCTTATGAGCAATATCGACATTTTTAACTACTTCAGTTGATATCGGAGACCAGACGAAACAGTTCTACAGCAACGCCATTTAGAGACTGCTGGGTCCTCGTTCATCTCCCGATTGACTGTTATTTTGAAAGCCATAACATAACGTGCGTACTTTTAGAATCGGTGTTTGAAGCATGTCGTGACTCAGTCCAGATACGAATGAAAAGCAACTGATCACAAGGTTAGGCCGCTTTGGAAGTAATATAATCTTTATCTAAATTATATACGCATTCTTATAATTACAAGTAATTTGCAATCCGTGACTTATATGTTATGTTGTTCACTGCTACGACTACTTACCTCCCGAATGAGCGTGGAATACTGAATATTCCTACGATGAACAAGGCTTGTGTGGATATCAAGTAAATCAGGGCGCTAAAACGAAGCAGTAGGACTCGAAACGACGCCGTTGCAACCGACAATTCTAAAATTATTATTCAGTTTTGCGCCAATATTCAAATTTCGTGTGGCTTTTAGTTATGGATCCGATTGGTTAAAACATAGTTAATAGAGTTAAAATTGACACTTCGCGCGTAGTCGGAGATATTACTTGTACGCGTTAGGCGACAGAAAGTCTGGTGCCATCAGCTCAAGCAAACTTTTAATTCAAATGTTAATCCAATCGAAATCCGATGATAGTTTAATACAAGATGGTTAGATAACCAGAACCAGAAAGGACGTTTTACAGCGAATATTTCTGTCTGGACGCGACTGATCACATCTGATACGAAATGAAATTCCGAGGTGGGCGCTAATACAAAGTACAATGGCAAATGAATATCCTGCTATCGGCGAAGTGTCAACTTTAACCAATCAGAGTATGTGTTAAAAGGAAGGTCAAGCCGAGTAATAATTACTTACTTACTTGCCGTTTCAACACCATTTGCATGTGAAAACATCTTAAAATTGGATTGAATATCCCGCTAAGCGCGAAGTGTCAAATTTAACCAATCGGCTAACGAACTAGAAGGCACACGAAATTTGACGCAAAACGGAATAATAATTTTAGAAGTGTCGTTTTGCAACGGCGTCGTTTGGAGTCTTAATGCTTCGTTTTGGCGCCCTTATTTATAAAATTCACACAAGCCTTGTTCGTCGTAGGAATCTTCAGAATTACATGCTCGTTGAAGGTATGACAGTGATATACACATCATTTGTGTAATTCATATTTCAAATTACTTATAAGAATGCATGTATAATTTAGATCAAGATTACTTCCACTGTGCCATTGTATACACGCCGGCCGTTACAGGAGGCTAGCTATAGCTAATCTTGACCGGTTTTATTGTTATCTCAAAAACTAAACCAAAGCAAAACCAAAAGTCTCGATATATTTCGAGTACCCGATTCTAAGTACGTATAGTATCTCAAAATAGCAGTCAATCGGGATGTGAACTGAGAAATTCTATGACTATGAGTCTCAATGTCAATTATTAACCACGGCTAGAGTATAGAATACTCCGCCACTCCAGCTAGGTTGTAGAAAACACTACTACCGCGATCCGCAGTCAGCTAGAATAATATAGTATCGAGATAATTTGTAGAAAACACTGAAATACCTCGCGCTTCCAGCGGTCAAGGGCATAGCAAAAATACGTGTGGAATTTTGTCGGCGTTCAACAATGTTTGTATTTAGAGTGAGTTTCATGCCTTAGCAAAATGTTTATTATTCAAGTCACTTTGGGACGTTCATTTTCGTGTGTTATCTCTGGGACACATTTAACTCGGTAGTGAAATACAGTAAAAGTAAACGTGTTCTCATTTATGTTTATGCTCATATGAAAGGAACCGCTGATAGCTTTAAACACCGAAAATATGTTTATTGTCCAGGCAAATCACATAATTGCATAGGCCTGTGTGAGTAATTATTTTATCAAGCATATAGAAAACGCTTTTAAAATTTACATTTAATTCCTTCGGCTAGGGAGGTGTTTCACGTCAATGTTGCCGTTGGTTTCCTGTCGGAGGTGTATACTGCAGTTTCTGTCGTCTTTCTGGCTCGATTAAATGCCTATTATTCATGTATAAAGTGTATAAACGTATATATTCTCTTTTCAGAAAGCTTGAATTGTTGCTGTATCATGTAAAGCAGAGAAGTAGGAGAATACGAGAGCAAGCTGACATGCAAATTTAAGTTTTCGAAGAGTTCACGCTGCAGTATATGTAAAATAATCAGCGTCTTATATTACAGAAAATTTGAAGTTCACAGGTATAGCTAAAACGGTCTCAGAAATGTCGAGCGGATTTCAAGTAAACGGATAGCTTGAAAGATCACTTTCTAGGTATAGTAACCTGAATGTTGAAAACAAAGCTTCGAGATCAGCCTAGATAAAACCTGTTTAGGAAAACATTGGATACTCTGAATTTCAGATCAGGCAAGTTGGATACTCTGAATTTCAGAGCAGGTAAGTTGGGTACTCTGAATTTCAGATCAGGCAAGTTGGATACTCTGAATTTCAGAGCAGGCAAGTTGGGTACTCTGAATTTCAGAGCAGGCAAGTTGGATACTCTGAATTGCAGAGCAGGCAAGTTGGGTACTCTGAATTTCACAGCAGGCAAGTGGATACTCTGAATTTCAGAGCAGCCAAGTTGGGTACTCTGAACATCAAAGCAGACAAGTACGTGTAGAATCGTTTAATGATTTGTTTCCAGCTATCTGTGTAAACTTTGATTTGAAATAAAGTGGATCACTCCAGATTTTAAAGATCATGCAATTCCTGGTGTCATTGTTTCTTATATTCAGGGATTTCCACTTACTCTGCAATGTCCAACGTCTTATTTTCATAGTAAAAACAGACAAACTATGCATTTTGCAATTACATTTGCAATATTTCGTAGACATTATGGACATAACGAGTAAAATAGATTAATTGTCATAGAATTTTAAAAAAGTCTCCTAAAAGACATGATAATTATCAACGGTTAGCAGAAAAATATAGTTTGGAAAATGACAAAATAGTTCAGAATGCGTTATTTAATTACAACATCAGCCATTACTATATGTGAGGATTTTATCTAAAAGCTTTCAAATGATCTTCTGTTTTTCATTTAGGCACGAACAAACAAGAGGAAAATGAAACGAATAAAAGCTAGGGAATTAATAAAGAAAATTATATTTAGCTAGCCTTTACGATATAGTTATTTCGCGTTTATTTTGGTATTCATGAAATCGTTCATAATCAATTGAAACTAGAATTGATCAATTAAAGTTTTTTATCTTTTTAGCAATAGGTGCAACATAAAACATTACTATATGTGAGGATTTTATTTAAAAGTTTTAAAATGATCTTCTGTTTTTCATTTAGGCACGAACAGCAAGAGGATAATCAAACGAATATCACCTTAATTACAAGATGTTGATAATAATGGTAATTAAAGAAAATAATTCTTAGCTAGCCTTGATCATGTAGTGATTTCGCATTTGATGTTCATGAAAACTTTTAAAATCAATTGAAACCAGAATTGATCAATTGAAGTTTTTTAGCAATAATTGCAACATCAGACATTACAATATGTGAGGATTTTATCTAAAAGTTTCCAAATGATCTTCTGTTTTTCATTTAGGCACGAACAGCAAGAGGAACATAAAACGAATAAAAGCTAGGTAATTAATAAACAAAATTATATTTAGCTAGCTTTGACGATATAGTTATTTCGCATTTGATGTTCATGAAAACTTTTAAAATCAATTGAAACCAAAATTGATCAATGATGTTTTTATCTTTTTAGGAATAATTGCAACATCAGACATTACTATATGTGAGGATTTTATTTAAAAGCTTTAAAATGATATTCTGTTTTTCATTTAGGCACGAACAGCAAGAGGAACATAAAACGAATAAAAGCTAGGTAATTAATAAACAAAATTATATTTAGCTAGCTTTGACGATATAGTTATTTCGCATTTGATGTTCATGAAAACTTTTAAAATCAATTGAAACCAAAATTGATCAATGATGTTTTTATCTTTTTAGGAATAATTGCAACATCAGACATTACTATATGTGAGGATTTTTAATATCTAAACGTTTTCAAACGATGTTCTGTTTTTCATTTAGGCACGAACAGCAAGAGGTAACTAAAACTAATATCACCTTAATTACAAAATGTTGATAATAAATAATGGTAATTAAATAAAATAATTCTTAGCTAGCCTTGACCATGTAGTTATTTCGCATTTGATGTTCATGAAAACGTTTAAAATCAATTGAAACCAGAATTGATCAATGATATTTTTATCTTTTTAGCAATAATTGCACCATCAGACGTCGCTATTGGTGAGGGTTTTATCTAAAACAATTCAGTGGATCTTCTGTTTTTAATTTAGGCAAGAACAGCAAGAGGAAAATAAAACTAATAATACATTAATAAGAATAAGAATTAAATAAAATAATATTTAGCTAGCCCTGACCATGTAGTTATTTCGCATTTTATGTTCAGCATAGCAACTGAGTGGTGCTTCTGAAATGACTCGATGTTTACGTTCGATAAAACAATTTGGGAAAGTATTTTAGCAGATCAAGTTAATCCTAGCAACGGTGCTGGCCTTGTTATAAAATGAGCAAGATAACTGCATTCAAACATTCTAACATTTTGGACGAGAAGGTCGTATTCCAACCATCAAGCAAGAATGAAGTCACTTATTCTGATCTTTCTTGGTATTGTGGCCTATTCCCAGGCTGAAAATTACCAAGAAGAGGGACCATGCCGTAAGTATGAATCTTGTATGTTTTAAACCAAAAAATGTTTGGAAGTAATTTTTACGGGTATCGTTCTTAGTTTAAAACAGATGAACGGAATAGAAAGAAGGTTGAAGTCTAGTCGATAACTTTCTTCCAATTGAAAACTGCTTGCAATTAGAACACAATTTCGGAAATGTTTACGAAAAGAAAGTTACTCGGTTTTAAACAGCTTTAATTGGAGCTATTTATTATATAAATTCTGTTCTAAATTACCTCACGCATGCAACCGCAGAATTTAAAATGTTCTTTCCAGAATGGTTTTGTTAAAGTTCATGTAAGTTTGTAGCATAAAAAGGTAGTAATCGATTAAAAATACAAAGTAAACTAAACAATAAGATACACAGAGCATACGATACTAGCTTATTTCAGCAAATAGAAATACCATATCCCATTGGAGAAGTCGTATATACATGCAAGGCAAACTGTAAGTTAAGCAAGAGTCAATTGTAATATACGTGTTCAACACCATCTTATATTTCTCAAAAATATTTCACGAATTAAATCCCGTACATAGAGGTTATTGACCAAGCGTGAGGTCCGGATGGGGCCTTTTTAGCATTACCTCTGATTGGTCAGCTGAATGAGATGCGATACATGATTGGCTGAGTGTGAGAAACCCCTTTCAAAGTTAACAGTAGATTTGGTGTACCTGAAAGTGAAAATCTGTTACAGGAGTTCACTTACTTTTCGCTCGAAAACCAGCAAAGAAATGACCAAAACTCTTCAAATAATCAAGTGTAATATTGGGGGTTGTGTATTAACTCGTCATCATCGTCGCTTAGGAGCGTTCGGCGCCAACGTTTGTGAACATTTTTAGTCACTGTCGACATTTTGCGAGTTTTGTTCCCGTGTTGAATGCTAAACGAAATGTTTTCACATTTAGCCGATTTTCCTTGCCGTGCTGAAAAGAAAGGACTACCCATGAAGGACTATAAATAATTTTATTTAGCGTCCTTTCATGATATTTGCTGTGAAGCCTTGGTTCCTGAAATGTTTATAAAATTATGCGTTTCTTCAAATTATTTTTGAAGAACCGACGACGAAGTAGCGGGTTCAGCTAATAAAATTTCAGATATGTTTTTCAGTATTCTTAGCTTGTTTTGAATCCGGAAAATCGTTTCCAGATGCATAAGTTTAAGTTGTCCTTCGTCTTGTCTTTGGTGTTTTTCGGCTGGTGTTCAGAAAATGAATTCATGAAATTTTCTGTTGCTTTTTTTCCAGCGGACGGGTGCTTAGAATTTTTTTATCTTATTTATCTTCTGACATTACTGTTTCCGTAGCCTTTACCAGTTAGAAACTTGTATTTGTTCTACTTTGTTACCCGTTTCGTGGTGGAAAAAAATCTCAATCTATAAGCTCAATCTTGTAGCGGTCTGGCTATTTCATGATGGACCAGCGTGCCATATAATAAAAACTCTTCTGACGCAGTGTAAAGTCGTTGGACGAAAGCTTGGACTGCCTGTGATCCTTATCGAGCGCGTTTGAGTTCACTTACTTTAAATAATAACATATGTGGTTTTGGTTTCCCTCTTAGCAGCACATTCTTCGGCTTCCAGAGTACCGAGCTTGATGCAATTTTTATTGCAAACCGAGATCGCATTTACTTGAGCTTTTAATCGCAGACAAAGTAATAAATAAATTAAATACAATATTTTATTTAACCACGATGTATGGGGCTTATTCGGCCCCTTGCGTTACACCTAATTATCGAGGTAACTCAAGTCGTTTCTCTCTCTACGGCCTTGGCTCAATCAAGCGATGAAATCACTCCAAAAGCTCACATTTTAGTAAAAACCTATTCGGGGTTTATGATAGAAAGAGACAATATTTCAATGATCAATGGCTCATTACCAACTCGGTAAAATGGAATTTCCTTCTGAACTGGGTTAAGCAGAAGATATTATTAATTTCGTCAATCAATGGCCAACACCACACTCGTTGCCATTGATTGACCCTTATTTTCTAAGGCGCACTCTGATTGGTCGAAAGCCATGGGTTTGTGACAATACAGATCACTCAAATGACGTCACATTTCACTGACGCGTGTTTAGACTGGTGAATTGTGAAAAGAGATAATATGTCCGTGTGTCTATAAATATTGAAAATCAACATGGATAATATTACACATTTTCATCTGGTCTTTGGCGGTTCTTTTTCAAAATTTTAGCCAAAGGTATTCAAGGAATTAAGTACATAAAATTGAGAGAAAACTCGCTTTTCACATTTTGTTTTAGTTTTTGTTTTGTGTAAAAAAAAAACATTTGTTTTGCTTGCAAAACGCCTCAATTAATCGTCGCGCAAGTGTGAGCTTGCCAAATTCGGATATTATTTTTATATAGTTGTTTGTAAAATGAAAGGAGAATGCTAAAACCGCTATCTGAATTATCTAAGATTGAATTGAATGATAACAACTGGATTATTTTATTTCGTGACTTCGTTTTAAGGAATATATAACTGTCGGTCTCGCGAGAACGTGGTGTTTGTGCATTTTTTTCGTAAAAAATAGATTAAATAAAGTTCGAAAACTCATGCATAATTAATGAGCATTTTGTCCAATCAGATGAAGCAAATCAGTCACGTGCATGCTCCTTTATACCTGATAAAATCTCATCATTCTAAAAAGCCCGCGAGGAATTTGACTTGAGTCCTAGGGTAAAATGGGATTAATTGATCAATATAATGGATATGGTAATTGCTTATCTAGGTACCTTAAAATACGTGCACCTTTTTGCTCATTTTGGGTTTTTCCAGGAGCCCATAACTAGGAGCGTCCATTCTGCATACTAGGTCACAGCGTTTTCACAAGTTATTTTTAGAACGGTTTCCCTCTATTCTTTGGTTGCAATCATTCCTAAGGGAATAAAATCACAAAGGCGTAGCAACCATGTTGTTGGTATAACAAAAATAGCTAATGAGGCTCTTTTGTTCTGCCACTGGCGCAATCCACTAATTGGCTGGAAACATGATCTAAAAATAGCCCAACTTGTAAAAATGCTGTGACACCTGTATAGGAGACATGGACGCTCCTGGTTTTTATCAGTGAATTTCTAATTAGGATGAATTTTTATATAAAGATTTTTAATAAAGGTTTCATCCTGATTAAGAATTCACTGATATCATAAGGTGCCTAGATAATCAATAGTAATCGGCTAACGCTGTTGCCACCCAATTCAGATCATGTGATGTAAACACACATTACTCTGGAGAATTGACTCTTTGAGATAGGCATGACTGCATTATGATTAGAATGAAAAAGGAATAATTCCCCAGAGTAGCATCTGTTTACATCACATGATCTGAACTGGGTGGCAACAGCGTAAGCCGATTACCTCTATTTTGCACTAAATTATCAGCAGACTACCGAGATACACAGATAATATTTTTACCGAGCCACTGTTTTAGTCCCAATTATTAAACCAAACTCAAAACCGTAAAATGATAAAAACGTGCATCAAACTTATAAACATCCTCTTCATATTTTGTGCCGGAGTCAAAAATTTGGAGTCTGCCGTCATGTCAGTCACATCGCTTTCCAAGTCTTTATCGACTTTATCGATGTCAACCACAACACCAAATCCTTCAAGTGCAGGTTCTTCTTGTCCTAGCTTGTTCTTTGTCACACAATGCTTTCAGCATTGCGAAACGTCCGCTTGAAGACTAACCTGCTATGCAGACGTATTTTTTTCACTCTCATAAATTCGAAAAAAAAGGAACGTCTGCTTACCCGAGCGCTTAATTAGTTTCCAATATGCAAGCATGACGTCAGCACGTTGTTTTATTTTTCTGCCCAATCAAAGCCATTGTTAGAATTTTAGTGAATTGGCGGGCCAGTGAACACTCTCCTATCATTGGTCAATGGCAAATGTATTGTCTGAATTCCTTTTTTTAAATGTAACAGTACGTCACTTTGTTGTTTGTATTCAGTTTGAACAATATTTGGTTATCCTCAACTGTTACGGCTTAAGTGCTGCACCTAAGAACGCAAGCACTGCATTGCAAGCAATATAAAAAGGTGTACATGTTCTATTCTTCTTATAAATTCTCATAATTGCATTGTTTTATATTCATAATTCAATAGAATACTTTTTCATTCAATAATATTTGAAGGTTTAATTTATTTTTGATCAAAACTAACTATGGCTTAATTTCGAAGAATATTGTCTGTGGGCAAAGTTCTCAAATTTGCGATTGAAAGACCTTTTGTTTTCTCCCTTTCCGATTGGCTGGCTGGTGGCTTCTTTGAGCTGTCACAGTAAAAAGAACCCATAGCAAAAAAATACTTTATTTTCTGGGTGTAGTTTGGACTGTAGATATCTCATACAAAACTTAAAGCATATTCAAGCAACATCGTATGTGGGGATATGCCCTTTGCCGCAACCTATTATCTTTTGCATTTCTTAGCTGAATCATTACTTAAAGGTTTTCTTCTGCATCTTCTCACAGATCACTGGGTCAAGCTCAACAGCGCCCCTGTTTGTTTCAGTGGTAAGGACAACCATCCCGGCACCTTCACACCTATCCACAGTGGCTTCGTTGCCGCCGTCAAACTTGTGCACCGCAGTGGACAAATTGATTGTGGACGCCTTCCTGGCAATCACAAAAGCAACTGGGGATGCTATAAATGGCCTGGGCTGTTGAATCATCCTTTGAATGTGTTGGTAACCAGCCGTACGAACAAGGTCATCTTCCCTACTGTGGGAGTAAGGCAAGTTTTATATAATAGTTATAATACAAACTAAGAAATGTCTGTCATTTGATTGGTTGAGAGCACTGGTATTTGAGCGTAATATGTAATACCTACATATATGGTAGCCTTTGCCATATTTGGAAAACACCCAACCAGTGTTGTCTTGAAAAGAACAAGGGCGGACATATTTACCCGAAAGTGCGATGGGGAAATCTTGGAAAAGCAAGCTTAAAACAAGAAATATGCAGAACTGGCCATTTACAAAAGTGTAGAATCATGTTATTGAGATACCTGTTGCAAAATCTTTGTGAAAGACTCAAGCACAATTTAGTTTTCGGGTTATCGAACAAGCCGAAGTTTAACCAGAAAATCCCCTGCTCGGCCGGCTAGATCCCCAGTAAGGAATCAAACACGGAATACCGAAACATCCTTAAAGTCATATACGCCCTGGCCAGTTATGCTTTCTTTTAAGCTTAGACCTTAAAAGGTAGGGAAAAAATACCGAAAAATTAAAAACAAAATGTTTTCATTATTTTTTAGCGATTAGATTAATTTCCCCGCACGTTCGGGGACTGGGACCAAAATTAAACGTGACGTCATCGACAGAACTCGTCTCTTCGCGGGTATAAAGCATATTAAATAGATAACTGAGAAAGATGAAAATATCTGGGAGAATAATAGACAAACAGTCGCGGGAAAGGATAGAAAGCTGACTCGGCCAGACTCGATTTCCTGCATAGAAATCCTGACTCGAAGGATAGGTATCCTGGACACTTTCAGCCTGGTGGTTATTTTCTCCACTCGGCGTGAAAGATGTTTTAGTTTAGCTGAGATACGCGATGAAAACTTGACACCAACCATCGATATACAACTGATACAAAATAACCTTCAAAACTACTCAAACACGCGAAAATTACTTTCAATTCAGTTTAAAATCTTCCAAACATAAAGATATGGATTACGAACTCCATCGAAAACGTTACCCGAAAATGGCGGACAAGCAGTGCGTAGGCACGCAAAGCACTGTGGTTGAAGGAGTTCTTTAACTTGATGAAAAACTAACTAACTAACTAACTAATGAATAACTAATTAAAACAAATACAGGCAAATGGACCTACTCAGGGTCTTAAGGCATGGGTCTCCAATATGAGGTTTTGAAATGTGACGCGGGTCATGCAAATTAAGGCATTCGTAAAGAGTTCACTATCGATATTTTATGCTTAAAATACTTTTATTTTCTTATTTTTGCTTCTAATGTAAAAATGTAACTTATTTTTACTAAAGTATGCAAAAAAAGCAGTTCTATCTATAGCGGATTCTAGAAGAGTGAGAAAGAAAAATGTTTGATATGTTTTGATATGTACATCAATTCACTGCGCCCAGTCATAGCTTTCTCTTTTGCTAAAACTTGAGCTTAAAATGTATAATAAAACAATTATTTAATTCGGTTTTCGCATGCCGATAGCGAAAATTATCAAGACCTCGCTCGGTCTGTGTTATTAGCCTCGGCTGATAACACAGACCTCTGTCTTGATAATTTTCGCTATCATGCTCAATTGATTGCTTATTCACTTGCATGAAAATACCCACTATATTAACAACTTTTACCGTTCTCCAGGAGGCTTTTCCCAATTTTCCTTAAGATTAGAGTTCAAAGGACACAATACACGTTTCCATGGAAACTGCCACAAAAAGGTATTAAGGTTGTGACTTTAATTTATGGAATCTGTAAAAGTGCCGAGATTATATCTAACAAGTACAAAGAGATAGACCACTCCCTCTTGATTTGCCCATGCCTTAATGCCCCTGAGAAAAATGTGTAAGTTTTTTATTCTTCGAGATCTTCTTTATTGTTACGCTTTTTCTGTCTACCTAATTTGAAAAGAACGAGTTCGTAGGTTTTTGACGGGGCACGATCAAACAGTAAGGGGATTGCCCCAGAAATTTCTTAGCTCATATTATAAACCTTTAAAGTGCTTCTAACCCTTCTTGACATTTTTCTACCTATGAACTTTGAAATGTTTTGAGTACTTTTGCGAATAAATGTTTGGTTTACAAAGAATACTCTATGTTCTACGCTTGTTTGAAATGGTGAAAAATTGACCTTTCCTGACCCATGGTTTGTACATTATAGTTTGGCATAAATACAACGTAATCGAACGGACATGCGCAGTCGTAGTGTGACACACCAGCAATTTTTACAGCTGCAAAATACCACGAGAGAGATTTCAAAATTCGGCTACGCGGCTCGTGAAATTAGAAGGAATTTTGAAATATCTCTCGTGGTATTTTGCAGTTGTAAAAATTGCTGGTGTGTCACACTACGACTGTGCATGTCCGTTCGATTTTTCTGGAGATGAGAACAAACGCCATGTAAAATCGTTGAAAAACCAGACTGCTGTGTTTGTTACTCTTATTAGTGCCGATCAAGACAGAAATTAGAACCAAATTACGGGGATAAAGTCCAGATTTATCTCTGAACTGCCGAGTTGAGCTAGAGTCTCAATCGGGTATTCCCGTTCAGTACTTGTGTAATGTCTTGGAGAGATAAAAAGATTAGGACTTGAAGAATTGTAAAATTAGTTTGATGGAGCGACGTTCAAGTGATCGTAGAGTTTAACGTGGCTTGCCGTCAGACGCGATAAGGTTCGCCAGTAAACTAGTGGGTATTGTCTCATCTTCAGTAAATTGACTTCGCGATTTTCGATGTTGTCATCTTGCCGGAACTTTGGGCAAGGACTAAAATACACATGACGGTTTCCCAAATACCTTTTTTCATAGCCGGTGTGTTTAATGACAAAGTGTCTTTACCCAAAAACTAACTCTCTTACTGCCTCTTAGTGTGAACAACCTTCGAATTATTCGAAACCAGACTTTTCCAGAACAAAATTACACGCATTTTCAAACAGTCAGAAACCTTCGGTCGCCAACTTGAAAAGTTTAAAATCTATACACGCTATGCATAACTCGCGCGGTCACAACACGAAAAAGAGGCCGGTAGGTCCTCTGGAATGTTGAAGTTGAAATACTAGCAGGAGGTGTGAAACGTGTTGAACATGATTGTTTAGTTGAAAAATGTTGCTAATCTGTCCTCATTTATCCTTTATTTTTCTTTATAGTACAATCAGCCAGGCGCATAGCAAATTAACGGCATTGTTTCACTGAACACGTTCAGTGCATTTCACGGCAATCTCCCCGGGCGCTTCAATTTCAACATTCCAGAGGACCTACCGGCCTCGTTGACATGCTAGTTACCAGGACTTATGCATAGGGTCTATTAAATGAATTAATTAAATGTATTCAGCGACAGGATTCCAGTGGAACGTTTGTAATTGGCTAAACCCAACAATGCCTAACATCGCACGCCCAGTCGTGAGGGTGGAAAGGATCGCGGCGCAGCTAAACCACCAGGGCTGGAAACCGAGCCTATAGTTGTTATAGTAGTAGCAGTAATAAATGTAGTACGTAGGAGAAGTAGAAGCAGCAGTAGTAGTAGTAGTGGTAGTAGTGGTGGTAGTGGTTGTGCTAGTGGTATTGGTAATGCTAGCAGCAGCAGCAGTACTAGTAGTACGTAGTAGTACGTAGTAGTACGTAGTAGTACGTAGTATGCAGTATAGTAGTAGTACGTAGTAGTAGTAATACGTAGTAGTAGTACGTAGCAGTAATAGTACGTAGTAGTAATGGTACGTAGTAATAGGAGCAGTATAGCAGTAGAAGCTAGTAGTATAGTAAAAGTAGTAACAAATATACGTTCTCGGTCTCTTTGTACAGTTTTCTCCCAGGAAATCCTGGAAAGTGGTACGGCATTGAGGGATTCAACTCCAGGTCAAATGAACTGG
The DNA here is from genome assembly GCA_030867875.1 of Actinernus sp. WN-2022. Lineage (NCBI taxonomy): Eukaryota > Metazoa > Cnidaria > Anthozoa > Actiniaria > Actinernidae > Actinernus > Actinernus sp. WN-2022. The sequence continues at coordinate 4,732,867 of JAOWCC010001729.1, forward strand.
TCCTCAAGCACGGCTTTAACGATCCATACTACCTTGGTCGTCAGTCAGTCCTTCGTCTGTGGTATGCTGAAGACCTGTACAACCAGTGGGAGGGTGACAACGTTGGCAGAGTATGTGCTGATGTCTATGGCCACTTTGTTTGAGTCTGACCTCTGAATGATTGTAATGCTGTTCATTAGAATGATTGAAGAAAAAGTTATCTAATAGTGCAAATTAACTCTTGGTGAAGAATAATAGCTTAGTTAAATTTCTGTTTTACCAGAGTTAACTAATAATTATGATCAGGCAGCCAATAAAAGTCATAATGTGGAGTATATTGCGTGTTGTGTTTCTTGTTTGTACTAGTAAGTGCATTAGTCGACTTAGAGCAAGTGTAAAAAGATAAAAGGTAAAGATAGTTATTTATTCTCTGATTGAGGATTTTTAGTCCTCCAGCTAATACAAGATAATTACCGAGATGAATAAATTCTGAGGCATACGATTTAACGTCTTGTCCAAGAACGTTGCATGGTGGTAGAAATTAGAGCAGGCCTAGTGGACTGGGTAACAATCCAATTCTCTTCACGAATAGTACAACAGACTCTTTAACGTATATGCGTCCTCCAGTTTTGAAGAGAAAGTGTGAGGAGACAATTAATGCCAACGGCTTTTACAGCCCTGCCCAAGGACGCGGCCAGAGTCGGATTCGAACCCTCTATCGACCTCCCGTATTCATGACCAGTGCTCTATACCATCTGAGCTATTCGGTCGTGTCTAAGTATTGAGAAAAAATGGAAATGGTCCGACCAAACTTCGTTAGTCCTTCGCTTGAAACTACTAATGGTGACATTTGTTTTACTGATTTCTAGCCTGTAGTTAAAGTGCGCCTAACGTTTACTTTGTTATCATCAATATCGATTTTACATCAAGTATTGAGTACTTCTGTGAAGAACGTTTTGGCTTACAGAGAATACTCTATGTTCTACGCTTGTGAAATCGTGAAAATGTGACCTTTCCTGACTCACGACCGGGTAAATAAAAGCCTGGCTCGACCCTGGTCGGACGTCATAGAATTAATTCACTTTGCAATAATTTGAATAAACACTATGTTAATACTTAACATTACTAACAACTCGCAAACAGTGTACCATGTACATTCTCTATAAATCGATGTTGTTGTGATAGAAACACGCCATGGAGAATAATGCATTAACGAGATGACGTCAACCCAGGGATCGACCCAGGCTTTTGCTTACGCGGTCATGGGTCAGGAAAGGTCACATTTTTACGATTTCAAACAAGCGTAGAACATGGAGTATTCTCTGTAAACCAAAACTTTCTTCACAGAAGTACTCAAAACTTGAGATCAGGGGGGTAATTCATGCCTACTTCTCTTCAAGTAGAAAAAAAACAGTTAAAACTATGCTCAAATCCTGGCATACACGCATCCTTCCTCACTATAAAAATGGTGCAGGTTTGTAAGTTAGTGTTCGAAGCAAGGGTAAGCGCCACCCGGGTTAAATTAATAATAATATATAGAACTATATTTAGACAGGGATTATCCCTTCAGTATAAAATACTGGTATCACTGGGGCCCCTGAAATCGCTAACCCGAGGGTAAAATGTACCACGGGGTAAAATTGCGTTGCTCGAAGCAGTGATATCTTTAACCGTAGGATTAATAGCGCTAACCCAGGATAATTCTAACCCATCGTTTGAGCAGGGTTAAATCCTTACCTCACTGAATACAATCATGAATAATATGAAACAAATTTTACCAAGTCAGTTCTAAATAGTTAATTATGTTTCAGATATATTTGGCAATAATATCACCTCCGGTCCAAAGGAAATCATAGTTGAGCCAAGTGAAAAGAGCTTGCGCGTTTGTTTACGAAAGAACAGCCAGAAAATCTGAGAGATCAAAATATTGTAGCTCACAATTTTTGTGACGGGAAAGAGCGCAAATCTCAATAGAAGCTTGAAGAATAAACTAAAGAATGTAAATGTCCAGTTCAGAAACCACCAAACTCAAGTTTACTGATAGTTCTATTTTTTTCTCATTCTTGAGTTAAGGGCCCATTGACATATTTAAATCTACCGTTGCTAGGGAAAGTTTGCAGCCTCGCAAAACCCAGAAAATTAAAGAGTGGGCAATGATCAAGTGATGTCATGATGACGTCATCAAAATCAGAACATTTCTAAACTCTCCAAGGATTTTTGAGCTACTATTAATTTATACATATTTTCTGAACCTAGCATAAAACCGAGCATTAGCCATTACGACAAAAATAAAGATTTTACAACTTTTAAGCTTTTTTTTTAGAATGAAAAGCCTCCAAAATCCATGCTCGGTTTTGTGGAGAAAGTGGTCAACAACATTTTAACGGGAAAACGTTTGGTGTTTAGTGAAAGCGCGCAAAATGTTGAGGATTTTTAGAAACCGGAAGTGAAGAAATTAACGCATGCCAGGAGCCCATTACCAGGAGCATCCATCTCTGGTCCCCATTGGATCTGTTCCCAGCACAGGAGTAAATGTGGCTATATATATTTAGAATTGCACTGATTTCGCGCGAAATTCTAAATATAGCCACATCTACTCCTGTGCTGGGGTCCGGCCCATGACATAGGAACGCTCCTGGTAATGGACTCCTGCGCATGCGCAAAAGTACCTGTTTTGTGGTCGTGAAATAGTCGCAGAATTGTTGTTGAAGTAAAGTCTACAATAATTGGTCGAACTGGATGTGCATTTTCTCCTATTTCCTCCGACAATGGCCAGTTTTGGCTGAACACTACAGTCCGCAATGAGCTAGCTTGAACGTATGCAAACCATTTCGCGGTAAACCGAAGAAATGATGATCAAGCTAAACTTAGACCGAAATTCGACGTTGAATCTCGGGCCGTCGTGGCGTTCACAACAGTCAACAGTTTGTTTTCCGACATCAAAAATACCTTTTTAAGGATGAAAACTGACCTGTATTTTAATTAGTTGCACTGAGGTTCAATCACAACTTTAATTACCAGGAACTCGAAAGCATTATCTGGAAACAAAAGTGTGCATGTTTGTGGAACATTTGAGTTGAAAACCTGCCGGTCGAAAATCACTTGACTTCTAATCTTAAGTGGCTTGCCAAAAAGAGATGTAGAAGAATATAAACAAACTTGTAAGTAATCATTATTGTTATTTGTATAACCTCAGCTGCTTGATTTGATGAAACTGTGACTATTTAGTTTTTCTTGTTTCCGTTTACAATTTTCTTTGTACTACGATTTTATAATTTAGTAGCTTACTGAGATTGGACAAAGATCATTTTGACATTCTACAAGAAAATATTTACAATTTTTCTAAAAAAGGCGAAATAATGTTATGCGGTGATTTTAATGCAAGAATGGGAAACTTAGAAGATTACGTCAATGACGTTTCTTTCAATCTTGCGGGTTTTAATTCTGAAATAATGGAGCCAAGAAACTCTAGAGATATTCACATAAATAAATATGGCAGATCACTTTCTGAATTATGTATTGGTAATAACCTAGTAACTCTAAATGGTAGGTGTAAGGGCGATTTTCTAGGTCAGTTTACCTGTCATACTTATAATGGCGCGAGTGTGGTCGATTACGCTATTGTTTCTCAAAATCTGTTTCGCTCTGTCAACCTATTCACGGTCTCCAGTGTAACGGAGTTCTCGCACCACTGTTTTCTGTCATTCGTCATGGAGGCAAAAGTTCCAAATATGTTAGAAAAAAGTGTGCCTATGGAGTCACATCCAATGACATTTCTTTGGAACGACGATTTGAAAAGTGAATTTGTTAATATGATTAATTCAGATAAGGTTCACAATAAATTAGGCTCCTTGTTTGATTCAATACACGTAGACAAAGAGGGAACTAACATAGATATGTTGGTAAAGGAGTTTACAGACACCATAGTCAGTACAGCCAAAAAGGTGTTACCTACTAAGAGTAAAATAGGTCCAAGTAAAAGTAAGAAAAAGGTCACCCAGAAACAAAAATGGTTTGATAAAAATTGTTACGAGTTCAAAAAGGAAGTACAAAATTTGGGTTATTTGGTTTCAAAATATCCAGGTGATCCTTACTTGAGACATAAGTTTTTCTCTACCAAGAAGAAATACAAGCAGTTGATTAAAAAGACAAAAATTCAATTCAAGAATGAGTTACTAGACAAAATTGGTAACTTAGAAAGTAATAATCCAAAAGAGTTTTGGAAGCTCGTTAACGTCATTAAGTCAAATGGGAAAAACAATGATATTTCCAATGATATATCTCCGACAGACTGGTATGATTATTTCAAAGAATTAAATAGAATACATTTTACAACACACTGTCAAAGTAACGAAGCTCAAATTGTTACTGATTTTCATATTTGGGCTTCAGGCAACAACAAAATTCTTGACGATCCCATTACAATTAACGAAATAAGGGAGGTTTCAAAAAGACTTAAGAATAAAAAGGCAAGCGCGAGAGATTGGATATGTAACGAAATCATCAAATCTTCATTAGACAGCTTAGCACCTCAGTTTGTTAAATTGTTCAATGTAATTCTCTCTCATGGACATTTTCCACTAGCGTGGTCAGAAGGTTTGATAGTACCTCTTCATAAGTCTGGAGATAGGTTAGATCTCAATAACTATAGAGGCATTTGTATCAGTAGTTGTTTGGGAATTTTTTTTACCCTTATTTTGAATACTCGTTTCAACTTATTCTTAGAAAAAAAAATATTTTAAATAAAAGTCAAATCGGATTCAGGAAAGGTTTCAGAACATCTGATCATATATTGGTGTTAAAAACTTTAATTGATTTTTATAAATCAAAGAACAAACCTCTTTTCGCTTGCTTTATTGATTTTAGAAAAGCATACGATAGCGTCTGGAGAGAGGGTTTATTCTTTAAACTCATTAAGTATGGGTGTAGTAGAAACTTTTTACGTATTTTACTTAGTATATGTATTCCTCCGTCAAATCCGCAGTGAAAGTAAATCAAGGCGTTACGTCTTTTTTTCAGTCAGAAATTGGAGTCAAACAGGGATGTAACCTTAGTCCAACACTTTTCAATCTTTTTATAAATGACATACCAGAAGTATTTGATAACAGGTGTGACCCAGTAAACCTGAATGGAAGTAATTTAAATTGTCTACTTTATGCTGACGACTTAGTCCTTTTGTCTCAATCTCAATCCGGGTTACAATCGTGTCTTCGGGAACTTAATTCTTACACTAAAAAATGGAAGTTACAAGTAAACCTGAAAAAATCAAAAAAAATAATTTTTACATCAAAACCCCAGCGATATAAGTTAACGAAATGTCAATGGTACTTCGGAACTGATACCTTAGAATACGTGGAAGAATATACATATTTAGGTATTACATTCCATTTTGCAGGTAATTTTAAGATAGCTCAAAAGCTACTGTATAACAAAGCTTTACGGGCCTATCATAGTTTATTCAAGTGTTTTTCGACTTTAGAAAACGCGCCTGTAAAAGTACTATTGAAACTTTTCAATTCCGTAGTGACTCCCGTGTTACTATATGGTTGTGAAATTTGGGGAGTCTACTGTTTGGGAAAATTATCGAGTTTTGATAGTTTTAAACTAAAAATATTTACAGCGGTAAATTGTGTAGAAAAGCTTCATCTAAAATTTTGCAAGCGTGTTTTGGGGGTCCACCGCAAAGCAACAAACCTGGCAGTATATGCTGAGTTAGGAAGAGTACCTTTAATTGTACAAATTTCAACTTTGGTCTTGAAATATTGGTTACGTTTAAGTGATCCTAACTATAATGATACCCTTGTCGGCAAAGCCTCGAATTTATGTCTGAAATTAAATTTCCAGGGCGTAATATTCACCAACTATTTACTACAATTTTGTGATCTTGGCAAATTTTCAAATGTATGTGTACCTCCTAAACATATAGGTGCATTCATTATTCTCTTTAGGGCAAAACTTTTCGATCGTTACATTAAATTCTGGCAAATTCAAGTTAAGAAAAATAGAAGTGACTCACACGTACATAATGGTGGTAAATTACGTACGTACACTTCAGTTAAATCAAACATATACTTTGAAAAATATCTAAAATACGTCACAAATAGTAAACATCGTCAGGCAGTGTCTAAAATTAGAATATCAGCACATAAGATGCCAATAGAAACTGGAGGATACAATAATACCCCAGTTGAAAAACGCATTTGTCCCATTTGTAACTCAAATCAAGTGGGAGACGAATACCATTATGTGATGATCTGTGAGAATAATGATTTTATGAGTATAAGAGAAGAATTCATCAACAAATTACATGTAATTAATAATAATTTTAAATCATTTGATAGAAAGTCTTTATTTCTGTACTTACTATCCATGAATGATGAGTCAATCATGAAGATATCTGCTAAATATTTTTACGATATTACTGTATTAGTTGGTAAAACCTTAGTCCGTTAGTTTGTACTTAATTACTGTAAAAAATCCAATGTACTATTGTTGTATGAGGATGAATAAAATTATTATTATTATTATTATTATTAATGTAGGTCAGTGTATAGCATTTTCTTAATCCATTATTTGTCATTGATATTCTAGATTTTGTGTGTACTTTTTACAATTTTCTTTTACAAAAATAATTGATGGCTACATATCAAATTTTACTCAAAACGTCTAGTGTCTGACTCGAAAACGTTTTCGTTTTAGACGCTAGGCATTTCCTTATGTCACCAATATATTTAGTTTATTTATAACTGTAAATAGATACTTAATTTATTTCTAAATATAGAAACATGTATGTTTATATAAGAAAATTTTGGAATGCAAATAAAATTATTTTAATATATAATTTTCGATGAAATACCAGTGTATATTTCTTTCTAATAAGTGATATCTTCACACGTGAAGATATAAATGATATCTTCACACGTGAAGATATCACTTTTGAAAATATGACTTGATTTCAAAGATTTCTAGCCTTTTTAGTAAGAGATTGAAACTAGTATTTCATCAATAATTATATATTAAACAGAACATTACATGACCGCTTGGAGATACGGATTTTATCTTCTCGTGTTGATGAGTATCTTACTCGTTCGCTGCGCTCACTCGTAAGATATTTCATCAACACTCCAAGATAAAATCGGTATCTCTGCGCGGCCATGTAATATCCTCTATGTATTGTATGGTATGGTATGGTAAAACTTCGAGCGCGTGCAGTAAGTAATACCGAGAATAATAATAATAATAATAATAATAATAATTTATTATAATAAATAATATATAGAATTTACATGATATTTTGAAAAGCCAAAGCCAGAGTCTTATATGGCACATGGTCAGGGTATAATTTAGAAGTAGAATATAGTGTACACGATGGTATTTATATTGTGGTTCAGAATAGATTAAGCTTAGTTTCCGGGCGAGAAACTATTTAACTGCATGTGGTTTTGTGTGTTTTGGCATTTGCTAGCTAATCTTAGATTAGTGTATAAGTGGTTATCGGCAAATAAGCTGTCATTGAATATTGACAAAACGAACTTCATCATATTCCATCCTCCTCAAAAACCAGTGAGCTATAAAATCATATTATGCATAAACAATAGAGAAATTAAGCAAGAAAAGAGTATTAAGTACCTAGGTGTTTTCATTTACTCAAATTTGAGTTGGAAGCATCATATATTTCATATATCCAAGAAAGTTAATCGATGTGTTGGTATCATGTGTAAACATGCCTGATATATTTAATTATAATTATATATCGGAGCATAATATATACTAATGTATACTAATATATACTATACTCAATACAACACAGACCACTTCTAGAAATAAATCGATCAGCCCTGTTTCAATTAAGTCCTCAGTGGAGAGAAAACGTTTCCAGCGCGTAATGCAAGTTTACAACAACAACAACAATCTTTTATTGGCTCACACTATAAATTACAAGAGTGATATTATATACATTATAAGTTATTAAAGGAGAAGACAAATAAAAATAGAGTATTTGTTTGAGCCTAGAGGCCAAGGGAACCGTGAGGTTTCCGAGTTAGCCCCTAGTAGCTATCTAAAGTTTGAGTTTTTTTTTTAACAAGAGGCCCTGAGTGGCCTTAACTCGGGCCACCTAGAAATAGGTTAATTAATACATGGAGTTCTAGCATATTTTTGTGTCATACACTGTACATGGTTTGTGCTAGGGGAGCAGGATAATTGGTTCACTACTCCGAGTAGCATGGAACCTCTCGAGACCTGTATTCTGATTGCACCCATAATACTATACTTCTATGGTTTTTGTACTGCACGTTCTAATGGTTAGGGTATTTTCTATTGTTGCGTAGGACAATACTATCGCATGTTTTCACAAAAGGGGGTCTTAGGTTCTAAGGCTCCTTTTGTGAAAACATGCCTGATCTTGTGTGCCTTTAGCTTTAAAAGCCAGTAACTCGTGTTTTTGCCGTTTTCTTGAAAGGGCAAATGACAGTTTAAGACTTTTCTGGCCTTTCTATCCCATAATTTACTTGTGTGAGATCTATCCCATAATTTCTTTATTTGAGAGCTAGAGGTTCGAGTTAGGTTAGAAAAAAACGCCATTTTCTGGTATTTCTACCCAAAATACGGCAAAATTCCATCAATTAAACTTAATCTACAGGAAGAGAACGTTGTATTGCCGTGTAGTGCATCGAAACCATTAAAAGCTGGAGAAATGGCGCCACTTTGAAATTTAGGTTACACAAGTAAATTAGTATGTACCTGTTGGCTTTAAAAGCCAGTAACTCACTTTTTGAAAGGCTTGAGGTAACTGATTATTAATATAATCATGCATAAATAGAGCAATATGTAGGTAATTAATTTCTGATATTTGTAGAATGCCAAGGTACTTAAAAAGTGGTGGGGCATGGGATTGGAAATCTGAAAATGTCATTATTCTGATAACTTTGTTGTTTAATGTGTTTAATCGAGATAGATGTGTTTTGTATTTCCCCAAGTGCTAACACCATATTGTAAGTATGGATAAACAAGAGAATAATAGACTTGCATCAAGGTGCCTAAGTCAACATAGTGTCGTAGTTTGGATATAATACCAACATTTTTGGATATTTTCTTAGATATATAGCTTATGTGAGGCTTCCATGTTAAGTTTTGATCTATGTATACACCTAAATATTTTACATATTCAGTTTGTTTTAATACAATGTCACCTAATTGGATATTTAAATTAGTTTTTAGTTTACGAGAAGAACAAATTAACATATATTTTGATTTGGAGATATTAAGTGATAATTTGTTGGCTTTAAGCCATTCTGCTAATTTGGAGAGCTCTTTATTTACTAGTACTTGAAGATTATTAAGATTATTGTCTGAATAAAAGATGTTAGTGTCATCTGCAAACAGTCTTATTGATAAAAGGTTACTACTATTATTTATGTCATTAATATAAATAAGAAACATTAGGGGGCCAAGTGTTGATCCTTGACGAATGCCACAATAAATATCGGTATGGTTAGAATGGACATTACCAATGGCAACAAATTGTTTACGATTTGTTAAATAACTTTTAAACCAGTTTAGGGCAATTCCTCTTATTCCATAATTGTTCAATTTTCCTAATAGGATATTGTGATTGACTGTATCGAAGGCCTTAGAGAAATCCAAGAAAACACCACAAGTATATAGGCCATTATCAATAGATTCTAGGAGATTGTCAATGATTTCAATAAGAGCAAGTGTTGTGGAGTGTTTTTTTCTGAATCCAAACTGGTATTTATACAATAAGTTGTTTTTATTTAAAAAAATGATTAATCTTGTATGCATAAGTTTCTCTAAAATTTTAGCAAAGGCTGTTAATAAAGAGATGGGCCTGTAATTAGTTTCTTCGTATCGGGAATCGGCCTTGTGTAGTGGTATGATTTTAGAGAGTTTTAAGTACTGAGGAAAAGTTCCAGTTACAAATGAAGAATTAAAAATTGTAGTGAGTGGTTTAGTTATGATGTGTTTTGCTAGTTTTATTAAGTATATTGGAATATCATAAGGACCACTGGATTTGGATGTGTCTAAGTTTGACAAAAGTGTCAAAACTTCATTTTCATTAGTAGGATTAATAAAAAAACTGTTTGGACCTGATAAGGGATCTAAGTAATCTCTATATGATTTTGTGTTTGGTGGAATTTTATTTGCTAAACTAAGACCAACATTACTAAAGTATTTATTAAAATGATTGGCTACATCTAATGGATTGTTCAATTCTCTTCCATTGCAATTAATACTTTGTGGAATGTTGGATACTTTAATTTTAATATTTGTTATTTGATTTATAATGTTCCAGATTTCCTTGGTGTTTTGACGAAGTTTACAAATTTTGTCTTTAAAATACCTTCGTTTACTTGATTCTTTTATGTGACTAAGTTTGTTGGCATAACGTTTATAAAACCTTTTTTTTATCAAATCTCCTTTCAGAAAATGGGAATAATAAAGACATTGTTTATGCTTGATAGAAACAAAAATAGCAGGGGTGATCCAGGGTTTATGTGATAATTTATGCTCTTGCTTAGATAATGTTCTATATGGTGCATGTTTATTCGCTGTAGTTAAAAAAATATCAATAAAATTTGAACAAGAGCTATTAGCATCTTTAGGATCAGTCAAAAGATCCCAATTAATTTCTTGTAAATCATTGCAAAAATATTCAGGGTCAAAATTCTTAAAATCTCTTTTGACTTTGTCCTTAGGCCTAATGTTAATTTTCATCTCCTCTATAAGCAAAAAATTGGAAGGTGATCTGAAATATCTGCCAGACAAATGCCTGCAGTGAGGTATTTATCTAAGGCATTGGTATAAAAATGATCTATTAATGTGTTTGAGTGATTAGTAATGCGAGTTGGTTGAGTGATAATAGGAAAACAAAAATTAGAATACAACATATCCAGATATTCACTAGTAGGTTGGTGTACTTCAGATTTGATTAGATCAATATTTATATCCCCCATAACAATAATTTCTCTTTTCTCATTAGATATATATTCGAGTTTCTGAGATAGTAATTCTTGGAATTCACTAAACTCGGAATGTGGATGTCTGTAGATTACACCAATTATTTTTCTTGTTGTGTGTATTAAGAATTTCAATCCACAGGCATTCACAACCTTCAATATTTAAGTCTAAATAATAATAATAATAATAATAATAATAATAATAATAATAACACTTTATTTAATGAGGATATGCAGATAAAGTTTACACTTGTTTCCAATCTGGTCCTCCTAACTATTATATGCCAAGATAGAAACATGATATAATTACATTATAAGACATAATAGATAATTATTTAACTACTCAAAAAGGAATATACATTATTGGGAAGATATGAAAAAACATTGAATAAAATATAAACACTATAGCTTTAGAATTATACAATTAAAAACATATGTAAACGAAAGGTGGTTACATGTATTAAGGGATGGATCTAGAAACATCGTTAGACATCACAGTCAGTAAAACCTATTGCTCTTCAACTCATTAGCATTATTGAGTCTAGTTTTAAAATATTTCCTACAAAATCTATTAAATTTTGGTAATGTATCAGATTTAGTAGCAGTGACTGGAAAACTATTCCATAGCGACGGTGCTAGAAATGAAAAACAACGCTTTCCGGCATTAGTTTTAGGTTTAGGTAGGTATAGCTTATTATTTACAACGGCTCTAGTAGAATAATGATAGGAAGGTCTTGACAATAGCTTAGCGAGACATTCCGGACCAAGATTATTTAAACATTTAAAAGTCTGCGTTAGGATTCGTTGGCGAATAGCTTCATATATTGGAATCATCTTAAGGTCCTTGAATAGACTTAGGGATGGAGTAGAGTAGTCGGCACTAAGAATGATCCTAGCAGCACGTTTTTGGGCTAGTAGCAGTTGGTCTAGGCATTCAGTGGAACAGTTTCCCCATACACTGCAGCAATATTCTAGTGTTGGTTTGGCGAATGGATGCTGTTATGGAGTAGGAGTATTTCCTTAGATGGAAGATAGGGTTTGACTCTTCTAAGCATTTCAAGTTTGGAGTTATACTTTTTGGTAACTGCTGCGATGTGGTCATTCCAGGTAAGTGATGCATCGATGTTGACACCAATGAACTTTTCACAGGTAGAATGAGCAATAGTGAGTCCATTGAAAGAAACGTCTAGGAGTTCAGAGTTAGTAGCAAGTTTCTTTTGGGTGCCAATGAGCATGACTTTGGTCTTGCCAGGGTGGATGGCCATTTTATTCTGAACAGCCCAGATGCTCAAGTTATCAGCTCCACATTGCAGAGATGCGTTGATGGAGCGTATTGATTGATCCGATCTGGTTAACGTAGTGTCATCAACGTACATATATGTGCTACAATCCTTATTTATTAGGGGGATATCGTTAATGAATAAAATGAAGAGTAGAGGGCCTAGGGATGAACGCTGTGGGACTCCGCTACGTACTGGAAGTACATCAGAAGAGAACTGACCAATGGACACTGTTTGTCTTCTTCCTGTAAGGTAAGACGTAAACCAGAAAAGTGCAGAGTCTCTGATTCCATAAATGGAGAGCTTTTTGATTAAAATATCATGGTCAACTAGATCAAAAGCTTTTCTAAAGTCAACCAGAAGAAGCCCTGTAAGTTCGCCGTTATCCATAGAATTAAGCCACTTGTCCGTAAGATATAATAATAGTGACTCGCACGAGTGACGTAATTTAAAGTCAATTGTGTTATGAATATACATTGCAACGCCACCAGCTTGAGTTGGTGAATTCTGTTTTATAAAGTTGTAATTAGGTAAATTAAGATTTAATATCGAGCTATCATTGAGCTTTGTTTCACTTATTCCGATTATACTGAATTGGAATTCTACAGTTATCAAAAGATCATGCAATAAAGGTAAGTTCTTTGATAAACTTCTAATATTCGAATGTAAAATAGAGAAAGAGCTAGAACTTTTTTGGAGTAATTCAGTTAATGCATTGATTTTATAATATTTTGATGCTATAAGCGGTAGATTGTTATCTGGAAAGGCCAGCAAAGTCTTAAACTGTCATTTGCCCTTTCAAGAAAACGTCAAAACACGAGTTACTGGCTTTTAAAGCTAAAGGCACACAAGATCAGGCATGTTTTCACAAAAGGGGGTCGTAGGTTCTAAGGCTCCTTTTGTGAAAACATGCCTGACATGTATTTGCCGCCCCAAAAAGCGAGTTGTTTTAGTCTGAAATAGGGTTATACGCCTTGCCTTTTTAGTCTGGAATAGCGTACGATTTTAATATGGAAGTATGCTGCACATGTTCATTGAATTTTCTTAGCTTCTTTTGTTATTTATACATTGATATTCAAACTAAATCGAGGTTTGGAATAAAGTATGGCAAATCATATATCATGTGTAAAATTCGATATTATGCCAGTTTGTCTATTTTGACTCAATTATACTATACTCTAATTTATCCTTTTTTATCATATATGTCACATGTACTTGGATAAATATATACATAACCCCTCTTTGGCCCCTAATCACACTTCAGAAAAAAGCAGTGCGTATTATCACCTTTTCCAAGCATATATAATGATCATTCTAGTCCACTGTTTAAAACGATTAGGCATACTCAAATTTCTTGATTTAGTTTTCACTCACAATGCCTTATTTATGTATGATTTTCGCCACAATATACATGTACTCCCTGTTGCATTTAATGACTATTTTAGCCTTGTTTGTAACATTCATCAATACAATACTAGATTAGCTGCAAAAAGGCATTTTACCTCCCAAAAATAAGAACAAATTACAGCACATTGATCTGACGGTCAGCAACTAGTATAGTTACACAACAATGGCGTTCCAATTTCCTCTTTATCCTTTTCTGTACATTGATATCCTCAGAATACCAGGGTCAGCTTCCGGTCGAAGAGTAATACGTTTAATTACTTTTGGAAGGTGCATAGAGATCGAGTAGGGACCTTAAAACATTAAAACATCATCAACTTCCAACTTCCACTAGCTTCTCCACTAGCTTCATCAGGTATGTTCAATATGAGAGAAGATCTCTTAAGATCAGCATGGAACAGATCGAGTACGTTCTGTATGTAATCTCCTTTTTCTCGTCAACGGGTTTCTTAATCAATAGACGAAAATGCACGGCAGAATGATCGGAAATTACACTTGGAGGACCAATGATTAAGTCAGCAACGATATTCTCATTCGATCTTGTGATAACAAGGTCCAAAGTATGACCGTGTTTATGAGTTGGCATTTAGTGGTAATGTACGTGCAACTGTCATGTTTTGAGTGACATTAGACTAATTACTCGGGCCAGGCCTTTGGCCGGCACGAGTCAGAAATCGCAAGTGTTTATCCTTTATTTTTATTTTTTTATTTGTGTCGAGATTTTGCGCCATCAACCAATCAGATAGCACCTTCTTTGGAAGTTCTTTTCGCCACCGTACCAATCAGATTGCACTGTGCTGGTCACGTGAACAGTGGAGAACATTTTTAGGTTTTTCAAGATGGCGGCGAGTGGGAGTTTTGACTTAGCAAAACCTTTAATATCAGCTGTTTTTTTGTGTAAACCAAACGTTCCTTCAAGTGCAATACCAAGATTTGTGTCTTGTCTAAAGCTGAGAGGTGTTTCACGGGCTTTGGACTAAAAATTATCACATATTTATCACATATTTATTCTCCTGGGACTCAACATGGCCGCCGTGCGATAAAAGCCCATTTGTCAAAGAAACTTTCTCTCGGCACCGGTAATTAGAGGTGTTTACGTTTTGACTTTCAATGCAAATTTATTACGCTCTCATTTGAAGCCAAGTGCTTCGTCGTTGTAAAAAACAAATAGCATACATTTTTCCACTGGTATTGATTATAGAAATGGCGCCATAAAATGTCCAAAACTTTGCAGTGAAACAAGTTGCAACGATTACAGAAAATGTAAAAATGTAAAAATTAGGTGAATCAAATATTAATTAACATTGTCAGAAATCTATTCCACTGTGGGCGGGGCGTAAAATTATGCAGTAGCGCCTGTCAATCATAAATCACTTTTTGGGGGCTCTCTCGCACGCTTCTAACATGGCAGCCATCGGAAGCCAAAGAGGTAATCGGCTAACGCTGTTGCCACCCAATTCAGATCATGTGATGTAAACAGATGCTACTCTGGGGAATTATTCCTTTTTCATTCTAATCATAATGCAGTCATGCCTATCTGAATAAAATTAATTTTCAAAGAGTCAATTCTCCAGAGTAATGTGTGCTTACGTCACATGATCTGAATTGGGTGGCAACAGAGTTAGCCGATTACCTCTATTCTCCAAAGTTGATCAAAGTAACCATCATCGTGGCTAAAAGGAAGGAGATTACAGTGAACATGGAGGCCACAACACACGGTTAGTTCATTAATAGCTTAGGAACCATAATTATTCAGTTCGTTGCGATTTTACAGTCAAGAACAGGCAAAATAATACGATGCAAACGTAACATCTAAAGCTTTATTGTAACGCTGTTTCACAATTTGACTCCAAACGCAAACTTACTCCAAACACAAACGTATTATCAGCAATACAATGTCTATTAACGGTCGTAATTTGATGCCTAGTGCGCACGCGGGGGATCGATTTCTGACAATGGTTAAAGGGGAACTCAACCCTAAAATCAACCCAATGTCAATACAAACATGTATTCGAAATAAATAGGTTCTGCTATTTAATTTTTCTGTGTTGCGCGTCTAGCAAGAGAAAATCCGAAAACCTTCCTCACAGCCTCCGGTATGTACAGACGGCTCAAGTCTTGTAATTTGTGACGTAGTATACGGGGAATAAATTAGTTTTGCCATGCCGTCCCCTACATTGAATAGCAGGCCTAATGGCTTCTAATTGCGAACCATTGTGCTTTCTTTGTGCTAGAGGTGTGATCGTTCTTCCTTGGTATGTGTGACGTACGTTATGGGGAAATTTGTACTGAATTGAGCCGCCACACAATATAGATTTTTCAGCGGAAAATCGAACTTGGAGACTAATTTTCTCCTCATAGACGCGCAACACAGAAAAATAAAATATCAGAACTTATTTCTTTAGAATACATCTTTGTAAAGACGTTGGGTTGATTTTAGGGTTTAGTTCTCCTTTAACAAACAAATAGAATGTGGTCCTCAATGTTTCATTTGACAGAATAGAACAGGGATTGTTGTGTTCTGTACTCTGACAAACACGACTGGAGCTGTAGAACGTGAAAAAAGATTACAGGAATCACGAACAGCTAATTGATCTTGTTTTAAGTTCTCCTCTTTTCTGTCGCCTCAAGACACGTCCAAGGCGGCATTGTGACACCGTCAACAAAGTCTTTGGGTTCTCTCACAGTCGATTATATTTTGAAAAAAAAGCCAATATTCAACTCAGAATTTGGCGCTTTCTCCATTTTTGTTTTTGATTCTTGTAGAGTCCCGATTACTGTGATCTACAAATAGACCCTTTCAGCTTTCCTGCTTGTTGTTCCATTTCAGGCCACGTGACTTTTCCTTTGAGTAATGTTTTTTTTGTTTTTCTGTATCCCAAGAGGAAATGTACCAGTTTCTATAATTGGAAAACAAAGCACTGAATCGTCTGGATAACTATCACGTGGTCTGAGATGGGGCAACAAACAGGCAAGCTGAAAGGGTCTATTCACAGGCAGCCCAAGCTCTGTATCTGCTCTGTGTGACTACAGTTTTCCCGTATCAGATATCGTTTCCTAGAAAAAAAATGAAAACAATAAAATATTGAACTTTGAAGAACTTGTATTGTGTTATCAAGTGTCTTTAAGTATCATATTGTACTGGGAAGGTACAGCCTGAAACCTCGTGACCAAAAGTGTAACGTCAGCAGGTCCCCTGGATGCAATACGATTCTCAGGAGAAGTTGGAAACTGCATACCAAGATGTAAGAAAAAATGCCAGAGGGAGGAATATGACAAGGGAGTGAGGGAAACCATCTATGAACCTGGTGATTTAGTACTACGTTACAGTCCGCAGCTGAAACCTGATGACGCGAGTAAGTTTCACATTCAGTGGGAGGCACTCTTCGAGATTCTGGTGCGAATCACAGAAGGCATGCGCTAATATATATATAATTATACCGAAATCAGAAATGTTGGAGGTCCATCAAGGCGGTCAAAGATGGTCCATTTCAACAACTTGCGGTTGTATAAGATAAAGCAGGAAGAAGTACCAACAGCAGTAGCAAGCGGTGAAGCTATAACTACACCTGGAAAGGAGATCGAGCTTGTGAAGAATGGACGTGAGCAGCAGTCAAAACCGGAGCCTGTTGATTTGGAGGAAAGCGGGTACCAGTCGTTCTGCGGTGATGACATTTACTTATAACATTGCTGACAGGGACGGTGAGAATTTTGGACTGGCAACATTAGCCAAGGAGGCAAATTTGAAAGTGTCCTACCTGGCCTGGTATATTGATGTCTGACGGTGAGGAGGAGGATAGTGATACAAGAACCTTGTCAAAGTCGAAGACAAAGACCTATTCGGATCAGACGACTCCCGGATCGGTACAGTGAATGGGTCGTAAACAGTTTACATTAGATGGCGCACCGCCTGCAGCTATTGGAGGAAAGGCAGACAACCGAAAGAGATCGGAATTATTAAAGAAGACCCATGCGTCAAGGGATCATTTGAGAAATCATTATTTGAAGAAATATTTCTCATAGACTGTGCCTTTGGAATTGATTTGAAGTTGTCAAGGCTGTGTTAAGTTTGTCATACTTGTTTAAGGTCGACCGTGAACGAGGAAGTTAGGAAGTTAGAGAGAATAGTGTAATGGTAGTCATAGTGCTCACAGGACACTATACAGAACATACATGACGTTTGAGCTGCTTTTAGGGACACGTGGTCGAGGAAGCCGCTAACAAGTCTAGTTGTCAAACGTGTCATTATTGTAGCCCGAAACCTCTATATTACGGGTCATAATAAAAGAATAAAGGCGAAGGAAAGTGTTATTACAATATCAATTGCCTTAAAGACTTATTCGTAGTTAATAGGAACGATTTGTGTGCATTCAAGGTTATTTCGTTGATTATCACTTTTCGTTTTCGTTACGGGCGGTTTTATTATTATAATAAACCAACTGACCTTGTGAAAGCGAAACGTCGAGCGAGAGAACAAAAACCTGACCTGGTAAAAATTCCTATTGTCGACAATGAATTATGAGGGCATGGTAACTTGTTGAAAAGGACTGCCTAGTTAAAGTGCCTATGAACCTATTTTTTCTTATTTTAAATATCAATTCTACATCGAGTGAATAGTAGAATGGTACAATATATCTTGCTTTGAATGCTGTGCCGCTGAGTTAAGGAGGTTTTAATATCCAAAATGCTAATTACATGACGTCAGGGGAGGCATCGATTATTATACAATTGTTTTTGTTACAATTAAACAAATTTGTCAAATTATCAGTGTTATACCCATGGTTGAAATAAAATGATGTTAGAAATTTGTTTTCCTATATCAGTAGAAACGCCGATTCACAACCACTAAGAAGTGATTGCAGATACCTCCCCTGATGTCATGCAATTAGCATTTTGGATATTAAAACCTCCTTAATTCAGCGGCACAGCATTCAAAGCAAAATATATTTTACCATTCTACTATTCACTTGATTTAGAATTGATATCTAAAATAAAAAAATATTGTTCATAGGCACTTTAATGAATCTTTCGCTTTTGAACGTAAAACCACGGTTTGCTCATTTTGCATATTTCTGCATCAATTAAAGTCCGCCATATTGTAATCATAATCTGCCAGGCGCTTCCTCTTCTTCCCCCTTCCCGAGCTCCTTGCGTACCATCGTTCTCCTTTCCAAGCTCCCCATGCAAATCCTACCGAAGCCGCCTGGGTTCGAGGCAAGCCTTGTAGCACGCCGAGCAGTTCATACGATTTTTAGGTACTGAGTGATATTTTGAAAGTTCTAATAATTTTACGAGCCTTTAGGCTATGTAGTGCCTATAAATCACGCATAGCACGTCGAGCAGTTCATGCGATTTTTTTGTTGATACTATACTGAGCAAACATTTTCTGAGAGCATGCGACTGTGCACTTAATAACCTTTAGATGTGCACACTCGTCATTCACCAATCAGAATCCAGATTGTTTTTAGAGTATGTTGTAAATGGTATTCTCATGGTTTTCCACTACTTTATTCGCAATGCTCCAACCATCTACCAAAAGTCCTTTCAATATATTTATCTTCATCTATTTTTTCTTTTTCAATGGTTTTGAAGCTACCATTAACGACTTAGCGCTTACAAAAGGTATTTCAATAAGCAGGCTTCTATGTGCCTATTATGTTTTATTTGAGAAAATATCAGATTTTTAAAAGTTCATCTCAAAAGGATTATACATTGCCTTATCTAAAAGCTATCTAAAACCAAGTCCTCTTAATATACTTATATTGACTCGTTAACTGAGGAAAACTCGACCAAATATGAGCCTTATGCTGATCCAAAGGAATCAATGCGATATACAACAATTTTTCCTGGTAAATTTGCAAAATCACAGAAGAACAGTGTAGAAAAAAATGTCATTCAAGTAGTTATGACCTTGTTGTTTGAATCAAATTCAAAAGCGGTTAAAGGCATGTCTTTTATATGCTATAGAATAACTTGAAAATGGCTTATATGTCAGTTGACAATGTTCCACATAAACGTTCTTAAATGCAAATCAAAAATGTTAATCAGAACCGTATGAGAACTTCTAGTAGGCTGTTGGTAAGATCAGGACCTGAAAGTAGTAGCTTGTTCAGAGAAACTTCGCCGCTTTCGGCTGCAGCGTCAAAAACCACACGGATATTTTCCGTTTTTCGGGGGTGGTAAACACCAAAAGTGTGGCAAGTACCAGCATGCATCGCGAGATACTAAGTCTTTGTATGGGACTCGTTCGGCATGACCATTATCAAATACTTTCTGCATGAAGGTAAAATAATGTTCTTTCATATGCGTCTTTCTCTCCAGAGTGCGGCGAGTAGATTTGAGGCGTTTGAGCGCATTCTCTCGATTGTTTGGGAGCTGTGATGCATGTACCTCTTCGCAAAAGGGGAGAGGTGCTACCCAATTGCCTGCTTCATTCTTAATCATGCATTCCTTCATGCTATTCATGAACTTCCTATCCTTTACAGAAGTACCTAGCTTATTGTCAAATTTGGTGCGTACAAACACCTTGCTTCCTAATCCATCCTTGAACCTTCCATTAATTAAACTCTCTTTCTTCTCGTCACTCACCAGTTTCGCTGTAGCATCTGCCTCCGCGTCATGCTTTACGTAGAAGCGATTGGGACATGGTTCTAGGAGAGAGGGTCTGCCATTGTGGAGCACCTGCGTCTTGTAGGTATAGATTCCTTCTGGCTTGTCTATGCATGCGTTCCCCAGAACTACCCATCCTAGATCAAGTTGTTGAGCCCAAGGAGCATTCCTTGGGCCATTGCGCGACTCACGAAGCTTGTGAAGAGGAGGAGCGTCCCTTTCGATTAGCAGTAGAACTTCATCATCAGGGTCAAGCTCAGGGATCTTGTCAGCAATAGTCTGAAGATGAGGATGAGCTCTAGCAACTGCTGGGGTGGGGATTTCTTCCCTATTATCTGGGATGTCATCACATTCGGTTAAAGTGCCTATAACCCTTTTGCAATTTTGATAGCTTATGAACCTCCGAAAGGTTTTGAGTACTTCTGTGAAGAAAGTTTTGGTTTACAGTGAATACTTTATGTTCTACGCTTGTTTGAAATCGTGTAAATGTGACCTTTTGTGACCTTTCCTGACCCATGACCGCGTAAGTAAAAGCCTGGGTCGAAACCTGTATGTACGTCACCTCATTAATGCATTATTCTCCATGGCGCCTTTCTATCACAACAACATCGATGCATAGAAAATATACACAGTTTGTGAGTTGTTAGTAAAGAAAAAAGTCATTTTAGTCAACATGTTAAGTATTTATTGAAATGATTGCAAAGCCGAATTAATCAGTTATATGACGTCAAGATGACGTAAATACAGGTATCGACCCAGGCTTTTGCTTACGCGGTCATGGATCAGGAAGGTCACATTTATACGATTTCAAACAAGCGTAGAACATAGAGTATTCACTCAAAACCAAAACTTTCTTCACAGAAGTACTCAAAACTCTTCGGAGGTTCGTAAGCAATAAAAATTGCAAAAGGGTTATAGGCACTTTAAACGAGTATGTTCTTCCTTCGGTCTGTGAAAGCAACTACTGACTCCACATTGCAGTTATTTTATTTTATTTCTGGTAATCTGTTATATAATTGTTCTTTATAGTGCAGCGGGTGCCAAGGCATGCAGAAAAAACATTACCGCTGCAAAGAGCGATGACCGCTGCAATTACCAGAAGCTGTGCCGTCAAAAGACCACAATTGCAAAGTCAAGTTAAGACTATTACATTCTTGTGATTGTGACGAATTCTGTGCAGATAACAATACACTAGTCAATGTGTCAAACGCTGGTTGATGACTTCCGTAAATTTTTGAATGGAGATTTTGTAAGTGCCAGATTTCGTACTTGCGCTGATTAGACAAGGCTTTGATTACCATTGGCATTTACCTTTTTTCTCAGTACTTCCTGTAGAACAACAGGTCTTCGTTCAAACTCAAATTCGTAATGCAGGCAATTTCATATAGCTGCTTATTAAAGGTTGTATCAAAGCATGATGCCCCTCCGTTCTGCATGAACTCTTTTAACAGTCTCCCAAGGAAAGAAGCTGCGATTCGTCATTGATCTCGGCACGTTAACCAATGTTTACTTAAGCCTAAATTCAAATACGAAGTTTCATTTATTATCACAAGTTCGCGATGAAGGCACTGGTTTTTCACACCATCATTTAACGGCATACCTCGATATTTTACATTCTCTGGCTTCGAAATCGAACCGGATCAACTGTCCCTCCTAGCAGCCAGCGTAATCCAACGGAAAGAGCTAGTTTCATCTGTTTTCCTTTAATAATAATAATAATTTGCATTTATAGTGCGCAGGCTGCATGAATATATTATCTCCTGCGCATAATGAAGAGAAATTATGAAGAGTAATGTAATGAAGAGAAATTATATCGGTTTTCGATGCATGTCTGCAAATGACTCGCAACCCACGAGGAGCTAAAATTTTGGTATCAGAACATCGATTCGTTCAACGGTTATTCTCTTAGACCTCCACCCGTGACCCATACGGTCATATTTACCGGGGTTTTGGAGGGTTTTCGGTTTCCCTAGACGGTTTTGTAGTTGGCGATACGTGAACAACTGAAGACGTTGGTCGAGGCTCGATATATCGAGAATTAAAAGGTATTACGTATTATCTTATAAAACATTGTCACACAAGAGCTTCCGACAACGAAAGCGCTGCTGGAATAGTTTCTATTGAAAGCTCGAAAGTTTTACACCAGGCGGCTCTTGCCTTAGAAATGTTTTCATATTTGCTGAGCGAAAGGCATTGTATTATAAGTTCAGTGGATCCCCAATACTTGGAACGAAAAAGCCTATCTTCTCAGAAGATTCATTGATAAGGACGACTGGTCCGTCAACCCATCTGTGTGGTGGTGTCAAATGGGGTCTACACAGTATCGACTGGTTTGCGGCGTATTACAACACGCAACTCACCAGGTTCAAATATATATTTAACACGTTAGCTCTTCGGCTAGGCTTTAGATAAGCCTGTCAATCCGGTTTATTTGCGCGGTATCGTGCTTTACGCAATTTAGTTACCTACTTTAGCTGTGAGGTTTACCATTTTGGTGCGTTAAATCATGCTAGCTATTTCCTACAACAAACGACTTTAGTCTGAATTATCGGACTACATTGTTATTGCTTACGGATGCACCACTTAGGTGTGTAGTATCGGCCATTGTTTATGATGTCACCATTTAGGTGTGTATTATTATTGCTTACGGCTGCACCACTTAGGTGCGTAGTATCGACCATTGTTTATGATGTCACCATTTAGGTGTGTAAATTGTTATTGCCTAAGACAGCACCACTTAGGTGCGTAGCATCGACCATTTATGATGTCACCATCTTGAATGTTATTGCTTACGGCCGCACCATTTAGGTGTGTAGTATCGGCCATTGTTTATGATGGCACCTCTTAGGGTGTAAATTACGCTATTGCCTACGAATGCACAACTCACATTCTATTTAGCTATGACATGCCTTACGATGCATCATATCTGCATAGATATATCTTATGAGTATCATCGATATACGATATAGACAACAAAGCAGTATGCAAGTTTTATTAGCGCATATTTCGCTGTCAGCACATAGCTACGTTCATCGTTAGTTCTTTTCTATTTTGCAGATATGTTACAATCAGGAATTGGGAAAGAAACGATGTTCTTAATAGATCCATCATTACAAGAACCCAGATTCCATTTATCCTATGACATGCCTTACGATTCAGAGTAGTGTGTACACATATTCATTAGATCTACATTAGATATCTCAGTATCATTGGTATACTTCATCATATATAAGCAACATAGCAGTAGACTAGGATTAGCGCATATTCCACTGTCAACGCATTAAGTTACGTTCATCTTTAGTTCTTTTCCACTTTGCAGATGTCTTACAATCCGAAATCCGGAAGGAAACTACGTGCCTACTATATCCATCAATACAGAGTAAGGTTCAAGGTCTCTTTTGAATTTCAGTTCCATCCAAGGTTCGGAAAGACAGGATTGGCTGGTCTAGATGGCGCACACGAGGACTACATCCAATTTGGGTGTTCCAGATAATTCCTGCAAAGCCTCTTTATATTGAACTTTTTATTAACGAACTTTCTCAAATGGCAGTCCAGAACGGGACAGGGATATTTATTAGCTAGGCCTGGGAAGGTTACGTGTCCCGTATCTCTTACGGAGAGGTTAATCGAAATTTTACCTCTATCTAGTTCAACATGTTCGCCACTTGTTAGGCGCATCGTTAAAATATTTTAAAGTATTTTCACGAGAGCAAGCGTATCTCTTATGCTACCCTCGGAGACGAATTTAAGAAACACTTTTAAACCTTTCGTATACGATATTACTAGTTACGGCGCCCATAGCATCAAATCAAGCGCTGCCTTAAATCCTGCATGTAGTAATATAAGCGGATATATATTGGGAACGCACACTGGCTGGAAGTGTGCCTCGAATAATTAAACGATACATGTAACATCAAACATATTGATAATGATCGTTTTGCAGTTTCCAAGGCAATCGACCTAAAATATCGATTGTATGCATGCTTGCTATTTATTCTGAACAGATACAATGTAATTAAATTAAGAGTCCTGGCGGGAGACTGCAGCTGTGTCTTGGCCCTGACCCAGATCCTTCGTATTTTTTCTCAAGTGGTTTTTTAGAAGGTTGGAGGTTTTTTCTGGCCTCCCTGGCGCAGCTGGAAATATTTAAGTCTATTGAAATCATTTGTAAGATGTCAATACAATCATTTTATTGTATTATTTAATCTATGTAATTACTGTAATAAACGGAATTGTGGCGTTGCTGACTGACCATAATCCAATATTCTCAATGAATATGTGTCTCTTGTGATGGTTATATTCCTTGGTTAGTGCAGAAAGTCCGTGTTCTGGACAGCACAGTAGTTGTAGTAGTAGTGAGTAGTATTATAGTAAATAGTAGTAGTACTAGTAGTATAGAAGTGGAATTTGACAGGATAAGATTGCGTAATTAAAACGTTATTAAATAATTATTAAAATAGACTGCTATTGTACCCGTTTGAAACACCGCTTCATTCATGTGCCAAACTTAATACCTTGCTTTAAGTTCGACGAAAGAGCAACTGCTGATTCAGAGGTGTATCTTAATCCGTCGAGTCGGTCATCGGAGAGATGACGCTATATTATAGTGATCAGCTGTTGCAGGATTTTCACATTATCATAATTTATGCATTTAGTTTGGCACATGGGAATGGTTTGAATCAACGCCGTCACAATGTCACAGCATCTGCCAAACAACTCATGTGATGCACCTAATTCAAGCATGCCTAACCCAATTGATTCACATAATGTGACAGCATCTGCCAAACAACTCATTTGATGCACCTAATTCAAGCATGCCTAACCCAATTGATTCACATAATGTGACAGCATCTGCCAAACAACTCATTTGATGCACCTAATTCAAGCATGCCTAACCCAGTTGATTCATATGTGACAGCATCTGCCAAACAACTCATTTGATGCACCTAATTCAAGCATGCCTAACCCAATTGATTCACATAATGTGACAGCATCTGCCAAACAACTCATTTGATGCACCTAATTCAAGCATGCCTAACCCAATTGATTCACATAATGTGACAGCATCTGCCAAACAACTCATTTGAGGCACCTAATTCAAGCATGCCTAACCCAGTTGATTCACATGTGACAGCATCTGCCAAACAACTCATTTGATGCACCTAATTCAAGCATGCCTAACCCAATTGATTCACATAATGTGACAGCATCTGCCAAACAACTCATTTGATGCACCTAATTCAAGCATGCCTAACCCAGTTGATTCACATGTGACAGCATCTGCCAAACAACTCATTTGATGCACGTAATTTAAGCATGCCTAACCCAATTGATTCACATAATGTGACAGCATCTGCCAAACAACTCATTTGATGCACCTATTCAAGCATGCTTAACCCAATTGATTCACATAATGTGACAGCATCTGCCAAACTCATTTGATGCACCTATTCAAGCATGTCTAACCCAATTGATTCAGATGTGACAGCATCTGCCAAACAACTCATTTGATGCACCTAATTCAAGCATGCCTAACCCAATAGCGCTGCGCACAGTTTCTCAAAATAGATTGTCTGAAACGAGACCCCCCGCAAAACTCAGACAAACACACGCGGCTGTTTACAGTATTTCAGTGACTTTGAGAGTCGTGTTCGGACGTGATTCATAGGTTTTTCGATAAAAAAAGAAGAAATAACTGAAATAAGATTCCCAGTCATATCAGTAATGGTAACTACCAAGCACTGTTGCTGGGGGAACTGTAAGAGTGACTCTAGATGTATAAAAACCTTCATAAATCGCTCAAAGAGATATCCTCGCAGAGATGGAAGCATCGATTGGTACACCGCTAGCAGAGTTTCTCATCTTTTCTCAGTGCTTTTCCGTTCCAAAACTCAGTGAGAAATGTCAGCGTTGGATAAATGTTTGTACAGGAGACTTCAAAAGCACAGAATAATAACGAGACAAGTGCATTGAAATGCAAAGGGGAGTTTGTCTGAACTATATATACACTACCGGCGCCAGTAAACATAGCGAGAAGGAATTACAGTTCATAGTTTACTTGAATTTATGGATTTGAAATAAATTTTTGAAGCGAACTGACTCATGTTCATCTACAATGCTTTGATTTATTTTACGAACACAAATGAAGCTTTATTTCCGAGATGTCGCGCGGAATGGGTATCTTGCAGGTAATTTGAAAACTCGACACTAGCAAAACATAATATAATAGCTTGAAAGAGCACACCAAAATATTAAGCAAGACTGCTTAATTTTAGGGTAATTTTTTTTTCTTACAAAGCTATAAATTTGCAAACGAAAATATCATTTGTACAGAGAAATATTACAGAGAAAATTCCCGGCACATTTGTCTCTAAAGATTTGTCTAACCATAAATTATTAGCCCGTACCTTTGTTAGTTTGTACTACTCTTCCCAGTAAACTGCGACACCCCAAGTTTTTTTACGGCCCACGTGATGTGAATATTCTCTACCACGGTTTACCGTTCGGCATACCGCCGGGTAGATTTCTTGTTGGCGGCACTTGTTGATTTCAAAGTTTATAAAAAATTGCTTCTCGCTCTTCTTTGAGCTCTGGAGTTTATTACTAAACGTATTTGAAGAACCACATAACGTGGCTTAACTTTTAAGGGAACTGGAAGAAATATTTTTTCCAATTCATCTGAGATATTTTAAGATTTAAGATGGTAGTTCATATTTTAAGATCTCATAGTCAGTCGTTCTGCGGTTTTGAAATGTCAAACTTGTCTACAATGTGTCATTCTAATGTCTACAACGAGGCATTCTTTGTCTACAATGTAGAACAACACGTCGCTTTTCTCACGCCGCCACACAAAAATCTCTACCGGCGGTAAGCCAAACAGTGATCACGCTCTCAACCCAACAATTGGCTCTCATCCCAACACGGTCACGACCTCGATTTTATAGTAGCGTAGAAGGCGCCTCTAATAGCTTAAAATAGAGGAAAAGGATAAAAATAAAACTGAGAAAGGAGAAAAAGAAGTAAAAAAAAAAAATTTAGTGCCCGGCGTAGACTCGAACTCCGGTCGTTGGATCAAAAGCCCAAAATGTAAACCACTACACCATAGAACCGACTGTTGAAAGTACACTTTCAAAATAAGGTATATATGTATTAGGTCTGAGCCCGTGAACTTTTGGGTAACAAACCGTTTTTTTTACATCGATTCCGATTGGTAGATGAAACAATGGCACCACGGAGTGTCAAATTCACTGGGTAGGGACAGTCTACTTTTTGTCGCCTCGTTGCTAGCAAGATCGAATTGACGTGGTAGGGGACGGTCTACTGTTTGTCACCTCGTTGTCGGTCAGATGGACAAGAACATCCGCGAAACCCGAAAACTGCAAACTACGTGGCACTTTTCTCCCGTTAAAGTAAACCAGTGAAAGTGAAGCTGAGTATGGTGAAGGACCTGTGTTTGGGCAACCGTTATTTGAAGGAATTTTGGCGATGTACGGGATTTTTGTGGGAATTCGAGGCGATTTTCTGCAGCTGATCGGCCTCGAGTTTTCTACCTTCCCAATAATTATACTAAGGGAAGAAAAATTCCTGTAACTCACTCAATGTTGAACGGAATGGCTTGAAACTTCACAGAAACTGAAAGGAACACACAAGAGACAGGTAAGACTATTTTGACGATTTGCTGAATTTTATTTTAGAGCAAACGGGCGTTCGAACTAAAACTCCATACATTTACTGTAATTTCAAATATCCGGGAAATAACGGTTTTACGCATAATGAGCCTGGGGTACCTGTGGGAAGAGTAGTATGTACAGTCTATATTTAAAATATCTGTTCAAAATCTTGCACAGTTGGTATCTATTTTCCAGCCATTACATTAGCTTTGGTCTCCGATGAATTTAATTTTAAAGAATTTCAAATATTAAGTTACCTGCTGGCTACAATATATAGTCAATATCTCCCGTTCGCCGATGAATCTCTTACGGAAAACCTGACTTTTCAAAGTTTAGGTGAAGTCTTACAACAATATTCAATGGGAAAAGATAAGTTTGGGATTCAGTTAGAGCTTGACTATATTAAACGTGGTTTACGGCAACGAATAGGCCAGTCCAAGATAATTTCCACCACTCTATCTTGTATACGTAGGAGCCGGGGAAACATGGCGCGAAATACAGTGTTTGTATGGGAATCCGATGACAAATAATTTCCGTAAAATCGAATTTCTGAAATATTCACTGTCTGCAAACTTAAGATACCAGGTAAAAGATTAACTGATCCAAATTTGAGGGATGTAGCTATGGTGGAAAGCGTGCAATCGTGTTTTCAGTTTTCCAATTCCATACCTTTGTCTGTAAATTTTCCCGCGGACATAAAATGACTCGGTGTTACAGCCGAAATATATGGGAAACTGAAACAAGATTGCACGCTTCCCAGTACAACTACATCCCTCACATTTTGATCAGTTAATCTCTTACCTGGTATCTTAAGTTTGCAGACAGTGGATATTTCAGAAATTCGATTTTACGGAAATTATTTGTCATCGGATTCCCATACAAACACTGTATTTCGCGCCATCTTTGCACCCCCAGACGCGAAACTCGCTTGATAAGATCACCGTTTCTCGCTTTGTTTCAATCCTCTGTATTTTAGCCAACGTTTAAGCTGTTCGACAGTACAATCATCAGGTTCTCTTTCGAAATATAATGCAGGAAAGCCGTCATTTCTAGTAGAATAGTCAGACGACGACCTGAAGTGCTAGTCAATTCTTGTAAGTTCTAACGCGAAAAGTGGTAAATTTGTCTGAGTCTTGGCGGGGGGTCTACATTTTGTGACGTCATCTGTGCGCAACGCTATTGATTCACATAATGTGACAGCATCTGCCAAACAACTCAATTGATGCACCTAATTCAAGCATGCCTAACCAAATTGATTCATACCTCGCTCTTCTGCCGTACTTCAAGCATAGATAGATAGATAACTTTATTATACTCGGGTGAGGTTGGTGAGGCCTCTAGCAAGTACATATGCTAATTAGCCGAGTCAAACTAGCAAGTAACAGTGAGTATAATATAAGTGAAAAAGAAAACTTGGCGTATTTACATTAAGGTTACCGCACCTATTTGTATAGGTAATCGCATGGGGCCGAGTAAAATTAACAATAGGCCCTGAGTGGCCTTAACTCGGGCCACCAAGGAATATGTAAATACATGTAGTTCATGGAGTATATTTTTGTGTCATACATGGTATGTGCTAGGGGAGCCGGATATTAATTCACTACTGTGCTTGTGGAATGGACCTTTTGCAGGAATGCAATCACGTGGTTGTACTAGGTGGCAAATAAATCATAATTCATATATTTAAAGGCACTTGTACGAGATCGGTAATGTTATTAGCAAAACATGTTTGTAAATGTTATTTTCCACCTCCAATCGATTGTCGATCTTTCTAAAACAGCGTTTTTAAAGATAGCTTGCTCTCCAGCATCCATGGCAACACCTTTCCCATGGAGATCACAAGCTCAATTCATTCGTTAACAAAGTATTATATCAGCACGTGACTGTTTCCTGCAAAGGCTTGCATAATAATAAATCAAATTCACATAACGCAGTTGCTAAAAAATATTACAATATTTTAATTGAGATTTTTTGTTTGTATTTTAGAAAACAATTCTTTTTAGCAGGGTTTACCAACCCATACTTTTCAACATTTAAAAAAAAATCAATGCTTTTCAGTAGGATTCATCGACTGATCATATTATTTCTAATTTCACTGTCAAAGCACAGGTGTTATTGTAGCATACATGTAGTATGCATGTAACATACATGTAATAACTATCCCTTATTTAGTGATGTGTCGTGCTAAATGTGAAATGAAGTCATCTATCTATATCTGCATGCAGTTTTATTTTCGAGTAGAGTGATGACTTTTCAATATTAGTGCTAGTATTCATTTTCTACATTTTGAAGGAGGCTAAAATTGATAACGAAACATGTGATTTCCACTCGTTTTTTTTTCAATCACTGGCGTCGTTCCCGAATGACGCTGGGGGGAGGGGGGGGGGGCTTGAACAGACATGTACATTTGAAAGACTGTTCAACTAGTTTGCTTGCAGGTGGGGCAGAACCACTACTGCTCCAGGCCAATGGCAGCGGTGAAAGCTATGGCAGTATTTAGTTGTGTTATACTTAGGCACTATAAGTTTTCGTTTCCCTCTAAGGTTCTTGGTATTATTTCGTTCCATGAACATGTGACGAATGTAAGCTGGCGAGAGATTATTTATAGCTTTATAGACTATTCAGGCGGCCGTCATGAAGGCAGTGAGTAGGCCCTGATGCATTAAGCAATGATTCATAGCTTGAATTGGCATCTGTTTTTTAGTTCCGTACAAGAGTACAGCGGTATCTAAATAGGGCCTCAGAAACCTTACTAGGCCCAGTTCAAACTACTTAACGTTCAACTGCATTTGCATGAACTGGGTCTTATTCGTGAACTGGGTCGTATTCGTGAACTGGGTCTTATTCGTGAACTAGGTCGTATTCGTGAACATACAGTATGACTTGGTGTACTGAACAGACCAATGACGTCAGTCGACTACGACTACCAAAATTCATTGCGCTGCTTCTCTTGTTGTGGTAATTTATATCATTGTCTTGGTACTCCCAGGGGAGTTTAAAAATCTGAATAAGAAAACGAAATCGAGAAGCGGGATTCTGTTAGCTAGAATCAATTGACGCCAAAACACAAATGGCCGATTGGCAATTGCTTTGTATTTATGGTAGTAAGTCTAGGTAGGTAGATAGCCCTTTTTTATCACAGAGTCTCATCATCGGTAATCCTAAAACATACAGATGCTCTTCCGGAGAGGTGTGAATGTAACAATAAATGTAATAATATAAAAATATAATAAAAATCCACTTCTAACTATCAACTAATGGTATAACCTAAGCAATCGCATTCCTAAGAAAACGTCAGCTAGAGCCTGCCATGCAGAAGATCGATAAACAAAAGCATGCAAGGCTACTAGCTAAAAAGCAGGAATGCTCTTGTCTAGTAATTGCTTAAAATCTATGACTAACCTAATAATCTGCTAAGTGCCTATGTCTAGTTTGTCTAGCTTACATGTTCATGTATGTCTAGTTTACTGTGTCAATTCCTGGACAAGTAAGCCACGACCTGTCTATCTCCTGAGTAGCTGAGTCGTCCATGAAACATGGCCATATTGTCTAGCACCATCACGTCACCACTCCTCCAATAAAAACCCACGGCGTTCCGCCATTTGGCATTACGGATGTGTCGAATGACCTCCGGTTCTATCTCATCTCCGTTGCCGTACGTCGTATGGAGCGGGTACATGTTGTCTGAGATGTCAACACCCTGGCTAATTGGTGACGACATCAGGTAAGTGTTGTGATGAGAGGTGATTTGATTAAACCAGATGAGTTCTCCAGTTAGTGGGTGAGGCATCATTGGAGGAAGTACATGCCAGTATAACAAGCCATTGTTTGTTTTGTTCCACTCGCATTGATAGCCAGCCTCTTCAAGAAATTGCTCGGCCACCTGTGAAAAACAATTTGAAGCAACTGTAGCGTATTAACAAACGTCAGCTATCTAACATTAGTATAAACATTCTAGTATTCTATTGCAAATTCGGCGATCTGATTGGCTCCTCTACTCACTATCTGTGATAGACAGTGAGTAGCGAATGTCCAATGACAGTCCTTGTTATATCTGCAATTCCTCAATTTTAACCAATCAGGAGCCACAATAGATTCGTCCTGATTTAAGGACATTTTTCAGCGAGTGAGATAAGCATTGGTCAATTTCGTCCACAGAGCCTTCAGACATGGTTAGCGGGGACCGTCGCGAGGAAGGCTCTGGGGAAACGGAATTTATTTCGTTTCCTGATTGGCTGATTGGAGTTACAGGAAATCTGATTTTGGATTTCCGGTGTGCTGTTTTGGGAGTTATGCGCATGCTTGTCAGGTCTCTGCTGAGCAAACTATAAGAACCTAACGCCAATGTAAAATGGCGGCTGTAAGTTGAAGACATGTTATCTAATTATTTTGTATATGACGAACTTCATACGTGTGAATTTAACAATTTAACCTGCAAAAAGGTATGTATATTAATCGTGGAAATCTTGGCTGTACTTTCGATGTACTTCACGTAATTAATATGTTAGTTTCTCGTCCCAACCGCATGTATTAAAGGTCTCGGTCCTTTTCACTTTTGCTGTTTGGGTTTACTCGGCATTTTCAGGTACTTCCTACTGGCTACAGTACACATATATATTACATTATTGTTATACTTACATTCAATTGAATAAAATAAATGCGTATTGTATTGTGTCGATGTTCATGTCGATGTTCATGGCGATTGTATTCGATATTATTAAACTTTGGTTATGGCCGCTCTCAGCGGGCACTATTATACAAATAGAGTGTGTCCGTCGAGGAACTATCGGCTGATAGTTGCCCGCGGAAATTTGATGTTCTTAAAACAATTATAAGCCCGAGAACGAAGTTCGAGGACTTATATGCTAGTTTTAAGAACATCAAATTTCCAAGGGAAACTATCAGCCGATAGTTCCGAGACAAAAACAGTCTATTTGTCGTTATTGTTCATCACAAAATTGTCTTCAGCTCTCAGCGGGCACTATTATACAAATAGACTGTGTCCGTCGAGGAACTATCGGCTGATAGTTGCCCGCGGAAATTTGATGTTCTTAAAACAAATATAAGCCCGAGAACGAAGTTCGAGGACTTATATGCTAGTTTTAAGAACATCAAATTTCCAAGGGAAACTATCAGCCGATAGTTCCGAGACAAACACAGTCTATTTGTCGTTATTGTTTATCACAAAATTGTCTTCAGCTCTCAGCGGGCACTATTATACAAATAGACTGTGTCCGTCGAGGAACTATCGGCTGATAGTTGCCCGCGGAAATTTGATGTTCTTAAAACAAATATAAGCCCGAGAACGAAGTTCGAGGACTTATATGCTAGTTTTAAGAACATCAAATTTCCAAGGGAAACTATCAGCCGATAGTTCCGAGACAAACACAGTCTATTTGTCGTTATTGTTCATCACAAAATTGTCTTCAGATCTCAGCGGGCACTATTATACAAATAGACTGTGTCCGTCGAGGAACTATCGGCTGATAGTTGCCCGCGGAAATTTGATGTTCTTAATACCAATATAAGCCCGAGAACGAAGTTCGAGGGCTTATATGCTAGTTTTAAGACCATCAAATTTCCAAGGGAAACTATCATTCGATAGGTCCGAGACAGACACAGTCTATTTGCGTTATTGTTCAACACAAAATTGTCTTTCGTGCTCAGCGGGCACTATCGCCTGATAGTTTTCATCCGCGGACGACAACTATTACGTCACGTGATCGCTTTTGACCAATGAGCGCGCGCCACAATTTTGTGGTGAACTATAACGCCTGATAGTTTTCATCCGCGGACGACAACTATCACGTCACGTGATCGCTTTTAACCAATGAGCGCGCGCCAAAATTTTGTGGTGAACTATAACGAATGATAGTCGACCGTGCGCGAGCTACAGAGAAAAAAAATCACTTTCAAAAATGCTTTTTGCGAGTTTTTTCACAGTTTTCTCGACCGTTAAGTTGATAGAACGGTTGCTTGGTTACGCTAAAACAATTAGACTTCTCGTTCTTGGTTTCTATCGACTGTGATAGTTGACTCGGAGCTGCGCCCTTCGCCAACTATCAGGCGTTATAGTTCACCACAAAATTGTGGCGCGCGCTCATTGGCCAAGAGCGATCACGTGACGTGTAGTTGTCATCCGCGGATGCAAACTATCAGGCGTTATAGTTCACCACAAAATTGTGGCGCGCGCTCATTGGCCAAGAGCGATCACGTGACGTGATAATTGTCGTCCGCGGAGGCAAACTATCAGGTGATAGTGCCTGCTGAGCACGAAAGGCAATTTTGTGTTGAACAATAACGCAAATAGACTGTGTCTGTCTCGGAACTATTGGCTGATAGTTTCCCTTGGAAATTTGATGTTCTTAAAACTAGCATATAAGTCCTCGAACTTCGTTCTCGGGCTTATATTTGTTTTAAGAACATCAAATTTCCGCGGGCAACTATCAGCCGATAGTTCCTCGACGGACACAGTCTATTTGTATAACAGTGCCTGTTGAGAGCGAAAGACAATTGTGTGATGATCATGCAATAACGACAAACAGAGGGTGTTTGTCTCGGAATTATCAGCTGATAGTTCCCTTGGAAATTTGATGTTCTTAAAACTAGTATATAAGCACTCGAACTGCGTTCTCGGGCTTATATTTGTTTTAAGAACATCAAATTTCCGCGGGCAATCAAGAAGAGCTATTTGCAGACCACTTTCTGAATGAAAATCGCAGGGCAAAATGAAACGGAAAAGTGCCCAAGATAAAAAAAATGCCACTTTTACTATTGTTTGGAATGTTGCATCGTGGGACTGGAACCCTTTTCACTTCAAAAGCTTTTGCATTTTGACATGTCATTAGTTGAGTTTTATTATGCTGTATGCATCACTCAGCTATCGTACCTTGGGGTCCTCTGTAGCGAAGCACTGCTGCCAAGACACGTATTCTGTATTTGATTTATCTGGAACCCATCTCAGGTAGCAGACCTGTTTTTCCTGCAGGCGTCTGACGATATCTTGGTCAAGGTCTGCAAACATCTCTGATCTTTTAGCTAAAGGTGTAATACCACCAGTGTGTGAAGGATGTAGACAGCAAAACACAACCTGAAAAAAACAACGATTTTCCAGGTCCGTATTAAGACAGGGGGGTTTCAATATTGGCAAACAATGCTTGACATTTCTCCGACTAAACTTTGTTTTATCACAGCAATGTCTATTAAAGACGATCGTTTTTCGCTATCAAGTCCTTTAGTTCTCGTGTCCGCAGTTTTTGTCCTTTGAGTATAGGAGAATCCTTATCAGTCGTTTTCTGTACTGTACTGGAAAGACTTTCCAATTCACAAATATGACAAATATGCAAATAGAGATCTTAGCAGATACACTATGTAAAAAGCTTTCTCAGAGAATTGGAGCACTTAATAAGATCCAGTCATGTTTACCTTTGTACCAAAGAATTTTATATTATAATTCTATGATAAGGCCTGTCATGAATTATGTTAGTGTCGTTTGGCATACGTGTTGTAAAGACAGTTTATTGAGAATTCTTCGACTTCAGAAGAGGGCAGCCAGAGTTATGCTAGATGCCGAGCCAAGATAGTTTTAATAAGTTACACTGGTTGCCGTTTTATACTGAAGCTAAGATCACCAAATGCTCGATTGTTTTTAAGCGAACTCAGCACACTGTTCCTAAATATTTAATGGATTCCTTACTACTGAACTTCGATGTACACTCAAGAAACACTCGTTATTCTAGCTGTAATTTTGTCTGTCCTAAGTTTACTGAATCGTTTCACCGAAGGTGGTAGATCATTCAATGTTTCGGCTGTTCAGCTTTGGAATAGCTTGCCTGTAAATATTAAGAGGACACCAAGTCTTAATGCCTTTAAATTACCAAATTTCTTTAGCTCAAGTTTCCAGTTGATTTTTACACTATTTAAGAAGACATTACCATAGAGAAATTCAGATATTATGTATACACATATTGAGAGAATAGATAAAAATAAATTAAACAAATAAGGAATATGTTATCAGTGTGCAGTGGACAAAGTAGCTCAGTAAAGGCTTTCGAGTTGGTTACTGCTTATAAGTAAATATAGGTAGATAACTGAGTTTCATACTATAATATAATTAATATGATTCAACAGAGCAATAAAATTAAACGTGAGTGAAATTAGAATATAATATAAGGAGGAAGGAATGCAGATAAGGGGGAGGGAAAGATAAAAGAAAGAAAAGAAAGAGAAAGAAAAGACTAAAGTTTTGAAGGTTAAGACAGGGCCGTAGCAGGGTCAATACTATTGGGGGGGGGCCATCTCGAGCGGCAACTGCGCGATGCACGAACGCCGAAGGCGTTCTTCTCTAGGGGGGTCCGGGGGCATGCCCCCCCCTGGATTTTTTTAAATATAGGGTCTCTGAAATAGCATTTCCAGCCTTCTGAGAGTAGTTTCCAGCAAGTTAAAACGGCTTTGAACTGAAAAAAATATATTTGAAATTGAAGTTGTACTTTCACGCAGTACCGTCTTTGATTTTTCATGTTTGAAGCCATAAATGAATAAATTTCATGCTCTATCGAAGCGAAAGACACACAGGAGCGTGAAGAGCGTGACCGCTGACCAAATGTGCCTGTCAAAATAGAGCGTGGCCGCTGACCAAACGTGCCTGTCAAAATTATTGGGGGGGCCCGGGCCCCCCCGGCCCCTCCCCCTGCTACGGCCGTGTAAGAAGGTAGGCTTTATATTGGTTTTTTTATTATTTGTGTTTGTTAGTTGCTTTAGACTGTAGACTATTTTTCTTTTGGGGTGAAGTAATTAACATATAATTGGTATGCCTCATGTTAACAGAGAGTTTGTTGATACTACAATAATTGGAAACTTGATTCAATTCAGTATCATTAGTTTCAAGTTCTTTTGGATCTTTACAAGTATAAAATACTTTAGCATCATCCGCAAAATATACGGAAAGACAGTTTTGATGATGAATTAGGAATATCATTTATGTATAAGAGGAATAAAAAGGGGCCAAGCGTTGATCCTTGGGGAATTCCACAGACAATATTTAGGGAGGTTGATTCTGCATTTTCAATTTTTACATATTGAGTCCTATTCAGAAGATAGCTCCTAAACCAGTCAAGTGGTTTTCCACGTATATATATATAAGCTCATTTTTATCCGTAGTTTTTAAATTTCCTGTAATTCATGAAATTTTTCTATGAGTCGATTATTACAGATTTTTAATATTTTATATCTTGCATTCATAATGTTGTTTTCTAGTATTGATATTTTCACCATTTTTGTAAATACAATGTAGATTTAGCTCTAAGGTAGGAGAGGGCCACAAGTTTATTAGTGTTCTGCACTATTATGTGTTACCCTCCATAAATAAAGTCTTTATTATTATTATTATTATTATTATTATTACTAGTGGATACCGCTAACGATAATCCAACACGTGTGTTAGACGCTAGCTAGGTCATAGCGAGTGTTGGGTAGTGCCATGCAACTTGCATGGTAGTGAACCTGGGTGTATGGTGATTTTCCACCTACTAAGGCTCAAGTGGAATTTTGGAGCACTTCCCGTGGAAATAAGTGGCCTAAACATCAGTCGAGAAAGTTTCTCCTTGAAACGATTGTTATTTTGCATCCAAGTGCATGGAATGTCATCACAAGCTCGCGAACTGACAGCCATCCGCAGTTCATGCCGCATGGCAGTTGTCGCGTCGAGTACAGAAACCATGGTTTTAACTCTGCCACATCACTTGATCCATTGTGATTTGAAGCTGCAACCTCATTCTAACCACTTCTAAATGGGGGAGGGTTCCATTATGAACAGGAAAGGCATAGCATTTTCCACCCCTCCCCCCTCAGTTTTGCAGGGTTCGCATATCTTACACCACATTTGCAACCTATATGTTGTGTTCGTCGTGTTTACTATCAAAACCATTATTTTTAAGCTGCCACTTCATTCTAGCCACTTCTAATGGGGGAGGGTTCCATTTTGAACAGGAAAGGCATAGGATTTTCCACCCCTCCCCCTTCAGTTTTGCAAGCTTCGCACATCTTACCCCAAATTTGAAACCAATATGTTGTGTTCGTCGTGTTTACTACCAAAACTATGGTTTTAATGCTGTAACGTTATTGAATCCAGTTCTGGACTGCGAAATAGAAAATGAATCTTGTCCCAGGATGCTTTGCGGGCAAAACCAAAAGGGCGATGGATTTTTAGAGGTAGAAAGGAACATGGCAGAGAGATAGGGTTTTCACCAAAGTGTTACCCATAGGAAACTGCAGGGGTTCCTCTTAATTTGGTTGAGATTGAAGTTCAGGGGGGGAAATGATAGCCAAAACAAAATTTGAAAACGGCTTAACCCCCCCTGAACTTCATTTGCGCGAGTAATAACGCAAAGATTTAATCTAGTTGGGCAAAAATACATAGGATAGGCTGGTTTTCATTCCTTCAGCTATACGCTATATACCAAACATTAATTAATTAATTAATTAATTAATTAATTAATTAATTAATTATTTAATGATTGTATTATTTCTATGTTTATCGTTAGGAATTATTAGCATAAAAGACCACAGGTAACCCAACAAATCCTGAGTCATTGAAGCGTTATTGCACCAAGTTTATTCATCGTGGCGGAATCGAACTTTTACGTCATCATCTACATCACCGGTGTCCACATCTGCCACATGAGCTCGACGGATGTGATCTAGGTATGTATACAAATCGAATAAAGCTATACGGCAGACAGTAACGAAGGGGAACGGCCGTTGATGGGGACCTGGAAGCGAATATTTTACGCACGTGAATTGAAACATCCAATGATGAAACCCTAATATCGATATGCTAATATTTCTTGTTAGTATCAGATGTCCATAAGTCTCGATATCTCATACTGGCTTTACGATATTATCTGTTATTAGAAAACGATTCCCGCTGAATCGATACCCAAGCTTGCTGCACCTAATTGCACTAGCAACTCTGACTGGTCCAAAACATTCGCCGTTCTAAAAATAATTATACCGTAAACTGATGAGCGAAATTTCGTTGCTTGTCGAGACTTGAACTGAATGGCCTGAGTCGAGTTTGCCGTATAAGCGCGTGCGTGCTGTCGTGAAAGTATAATTCAGGATACATGTGTAATAATTAATGGCATTGATGACGCGTGCGCGCGCACTTGTAGATCTTCTAAACCAGCAGTAAAAATAATAATATCCATCAAAGTTATCAGTTCTTTTCGTAAAATAATTTACGACATGGTCCTTCGAGCTTAAGAACAACGTGTCCGAGACAACGAAACAAGTAAGAGGAGCCTACAGAGGGCACTGTACCCGCGACATCAAAAAAGCTGAAGCCGCTATTATGGACTCGGAAAATCCCAACACGACGGAGCTGAAAGCAATTCATGAGAGACTAACTAGAAGAATGGAAGAAATGAAAGAAATAGATAATGCGATTCGGTACAACATTAAAGATCCCAAGCAAATAGAAATTGAAGTAGAAGAAACTCTGGAGTTTAATGACAAAGTAGGATATATACTCGTAGCTATTAAAGAGTTTCTCACCGAGACCACTGAAGTCGCCAAACCGGTAAGCACGTTCCAAGCTAGTATTAGTGAGCCTCGATCCCGTGCAGACAGTAACAGTTAATCTACCACGACTCACTCTGAAATTCTTTGATGGAAATCCACTTCAGTGGACACCATTTTGGGATAGTTTCAGCTCCTCGGTAGACACAAACCCAAATATAAGAGATGTCGACAAAATGAATTACCTCTGTGGATATTTAAAAGGAGATGCCGCACATACTAGAGCTGGCTTACCATTACAAATGCAAATTACAGTGAAGCTGTAAAAATGTTGAAAGAGCGTTTTGGTAAAAAAAAAACTTATTACTGCTTACATGGATGCACTAGCTAAAATCCCAGGGCCGTCATTGGATGTTAAACGTCTCAAAATGTTTCATGATTCATGTGAAAGTTACTTACGCGGATTAGAAGCTTTAGGGGTCACGACGGATACGTACGGGAGTCTACTCATCCCTATTTTGATAAAGAAACAAAGTTTCCCATATTACTTCCAAAGAACCATCACCTAACCAAGCTACTAATATTAGACGCACACATGAAAGTACTTCATAATGGAGTTGGAGAGACCCTGACACAAGTGCGGCAAAGTTTTTGGATACCACAAGGACGACAGTGCATCAAGAAAATTCTTAGTAAATGCGTAATCTGCAGAAAGGTCGAGGGAAAGCCATTTCGTTCGGTCAAGACACCACCATTGCCAAAGTCAAGAGTTGGGGGAAGTCATGCATTTCAAACTACAGGTGTTGATTATGCCGGTCCATTATATGTTAGAGATACCGCGAACAACTCTTCTAAGATGTACATTTGCTTGTACACATGTGCGAACACAAGAGCTGTTCACTTGGAACTTGTAGAAGACTTGTCTGCAGAAGCATTCATCAGAGCTTTTAGACGATTCATAAGTAGACGTGGATTCCCAGAACGTATGATATCGGATAATGCCAAAAACGTCAAGTCAAGCTCAACAGAGATAACTGCCTTGAACAATCAAATATTAGAAGCAGAACAATCGCAGCGATTTCTTGCAAGCCATGGCATTAGGTGGGAGTTTATAGCAGAACGTGCGCCGTGGTGGGGAGGATTTTATGAGCGTTTGATCGGAGCAACGAAAAGATGTATCAAGAAAGTATTGGGACACGTTTCCTTGAAAACTCTAAGGTAGTTACTGTACTAACAGAGGTCGAAGCAGTTTTGAACAGCAGACCATTAACCTATACTCCATCCCACTTCCTTTGCGGTCACAGATTGATGACACTACCAGACACGAAAGAAGAAGAAGAAGAAGACTCCGAGTACACCCCAATGGAACCCACACGAAAACAATTGACCAGCAGAGCATTATACCACAAGAGCATTATACCACAAGAGAGTACTGAAAACATTTTGGAGTCGGTGGAGTAAAGAGTATCTAACAAGCCTACTTCAATTTAACAGCAAGAAAATTCAAGCAGTGTCGAATAGTATGATCAAGGTGGGTGACGTCGTACTGGTATACGATAATCTGCCAAGGAATAATTGGAAGTTAGATGTCGTTACAGAGCTCATACCCGGACGAGATGGACTCGTCAGGTCTGTCATCATCCGCACTGCAAATGGTCAGTTAAAACGGCCAATAGAGAAACTGTACCCACTAGAGGTAACAGAAGACAAGCAAGAGGAGGTCATACCAGAGAAAAACAAGCCGCAGGAGAGTGTAGCAAGACCACAAAGACCAACAAGTGGGGCCGCTCAAAAAACAAAACTAAAGCTCCAACAGATGAGCGAGCATTTACATTAAATTCCTTGAACACTATGAACACTGAACACTTAAACTTTTGAAAATGCCTTATTTTTTATTTCACTTTGTGGCCCGGGAGAATGTCGTGAAAGTATAATTCAGGATACCTGTGTAATAATTAATGGCATTGATGACACGTGCGCGCGCACTTGTAGATCTTCTGAACCAGCAGTAAAAATGATAATATCCATCAAAGTTGTCAGTTCTTTTCTTAAAAAAATTACGACACGTGCTTCGCGGCTCGATAACTATCCACCACTAGGCAGTGAGGGGAATAACTATCGTCACTCTGCTTCCCAGGCTTTTTGGCGTGATCAAAAAATGCTTCCCCCTCAGAGTATAGTTGGAAAGCGTTTCGAGTATTTCATTTGAAAATGCGTCACAAATATTTCAAGACGAATACAAACACGACACCGAAACACGAAAATTTGAACTCCACGGCTAGGTGCCGCCCCCAAAGGGTATGGTTTTCGAGCCGTTTTAGTCTGAAATAGGGAAATAAATGTCGCATTTTTAGTCTGTAATGGGGTATGATCTTGACAGGGAAGTATGGGACCGCACATTTTCATATATTTCTCTTGTTATGAAATGGAATACAGGTCTGAAAAGGGGTATGGAAAATCGTATATTTTGGTCTGAAATAGGGTCAGGGTTTTGAGACCCGGGCGTCATACTCCCACCCGAAATTCCTGAGAATACCCCCCTCCCCCGGGCTGTACCCTTACCGAACAGGGTCTAGATATTGTTCTGTAGTACTGTAGTAGTTTTCTAGTAGGATACACTCACCCATTTCATATACCTTGCAATTAGATCTTGCAAATATATACTGCAGTAGTAATGATATAGAACTCAAATACTGTCTATCTCATGTTAGTATAGATAGAGATGCCGAATTGTAACCTTAAAGCTAGACTTATTTAAGTAAGTTAATTATATCTTTTGCAATACCGTATTTCTGCATGTTACTAATATTTATAACTTTTATATTAAATCGATTCGTATGGTCTTAAAATCCATTCGTTCATACCTTTTGTGGATGAATCGTAGAGTTGGCCATTTCCTGATGCATAACTATATTTAACTCTTTGGGTTCATCGGCAGAATTGAATAGGAAAGAAGATCTATCAATGGCTGAGCGTTGTCCAGAGCCTCCCAAATAATCCATTGGATCGTAGCCAAGTGCACCCGTGAACTCAGCAAGGCGTTTGA
Source organism: Actinernus sp. WN-2022 (assembly GCA_030867875.1). Lineage (NCBI taxonomy): Eukaryota > Metazoa > Cnidaria > Anthozoa > Actiniaria > Actinernidae > Actinernus > Actinernus sp. WN-2022. The sequence continues at coordinate 4,775,351 of JAOWCC010001729.1, forward strand.
CGCTGGTCAATGGTAGCCCTCGAAATAACACAGCACCATACAGAGGCAAACGTTCATCAAGTACTTCACGACATTTTCCGGCCAAGACTTTTAGACTAGATTGGTTGACATCTTTAACCGTCAGAGAATAAGGGAAATCATCTCTTGGTTTTCCAAGAAATTTCGGAAAGTCTTCCTTCTCGCTATCGACCAAAAATGTTCTTCCTGCAAGAGGGATAGGACTTGGGGGTGTGATGTTCTCAGACAGAAGACGAGTGAACAACGCATCGGTTACAGGATCTGTTGACAGGTGACGTGATGATGCGAAACTACGCGCCGTTGATGTCACACATCTTAAGTGTAGAAACGACTTCGTAGTCTTGAAGAGCATCCTCAGATACATTTTGTTTTTCTCCTGAAATAGAATTTTATTCCAAGTTGATTACGAATTGCAAGGGGAATACAAGGCAGTTATGAAAAACCCTTAGCTAAAACGTCATCTACTATCTCAGCTATCTGATGGCGTTACCCACACCACACACCTCTGATGGCGTTACCCAAACCACACACCTCCGATGGTGTTACCCATACCACACACCTCTGATGACGTTACCCATACCACACACCTCCGATGGTGTTACCCATACCACACACCTCTGATGGCGTTACCCATACCACACACCTCTGACGATGTTACCCATACCACACACCTCTGACGATGTTATCCACACCACACACCTCTGATGGCGTTACCCATACCACTCCACAACGCATTGTTTCGACTCATTTCGTAAGTATTGGGATGAAACTTGCAGAAAGGTTTACATCATTATTTACCACAACTAATTACATCTTTATGCCTCGGGCTATCAACCAATCCAAACGTGTGTTTCCTGCTATTTGGAAGAACGATAAATCGGTGCCTGGAAACTACCGTCCTATTTCGGTACTGCAAACAGATAGTAAGATCTGGTTTCAGACCTAAATCCTCTGACTATCACTGCTATCGGTCAATTTCTGACTGTGTCCCGCAACTTGGATAACGGATTGGTTACAGGTGTGGTGTTCCTGGACTTAGCAATGCGATTCGATACCGTCAAATCACTCAATTTTACTACAGAAACTGCGTCGCTACGGTACCTCGAATCATTCACTTGAATGATTCATATCTTACATGCTGCCAGAAATCAAGTTGCAGTAGATGGCCAGTCCTCGACTGATCCAGCGCACGTTCCTATAGGAGTGGATCCATTTTAGACCTTTGTTCCTTGTTTTCGTTAACGATCTACCAGATGTTTTGAAACACACTGATGTCACAATCTATACAAATGTCACAGCAATTTATTATTCATCAAGTTCTTCTACTGATCTCGAATCCAAGTTAAATATGTGTGTGACTGGCCAAAGGACATTCACTTAACTTTAAATGTAAAGAAATATAAACTAATGCTTATTGAAAGTAGTAGAAAACTCTCCTCGAGCTATGAATATCATTACCATTTGCAGATGCATGGCAGTGGCCTAGATTGTATTGATTCTTTTAAATACTTAGCAGTTACTATCAATGAGAACTTGACTTGGGAGGATCATGTAAAAATTTTTAAAAAGTTCGTAGTAAATTAAGTCTGCTGAGGAGAATCAAGAGGTATCTACCAAGCTAGAATTATATTCTATGATACGCTAGTAGTAGAGAGGGACCGATTTACCCCCTTTTTGAATAAAATAATTCAGATGTCGTCACAATTCTATTGTTTTGACTCATGAATAAAGTGAGGTGGAATCTCATTATCTATTGTTAATAAAGTGAGGTGGAATCTCATTATCTATTGTCAATAAAGTGAAGTGGATTTCATTATCTATTGTTAATAAAGTGAAGTGGAATAAAGTATCTGTTGTTAATAAAGTGAAGAGGAATCTAATTATCCAACGTTATTTTGACTCATGAATAAAGTGGGGTAGTTTTCATTACCTATTCTGCTTTACAGCAACACCGCTACGGTTGTTATTGCTGGTTTTCACTCAATCCCCAGAGATTCAAATGACAAAGGGCATGGCGGCCATGCCCCAACAAAAGAAGCTAACGAGGAATCTATCGATGGGTTGCACATGACGTCACGGCGGCCATGTTGGTGTACCTTTAACAATAGATTCTTCGTTAGCTTCTTTTGTTGGGTACACCAACATGGCCGCCATGCCCTTTGTCATTTGAATCTCTGGGGATTGAGTGCAACCCATCGATTGTTTAAGAGCACCAACATGGCGGCTATGACGTCGAGTGAAAGCCAGCAATAGGATTAGTAGCGTGCAAATTCACGTCGAATTCATGTGAAGAACGTTCTTTTGTGTGAGGGATTAGTCGTATACAAATTCACGATAAAGAAGAGGAGCGTAACGCTCTCTTTTGTTTTGGATATCTATTTCATTAAGTTAGAATATGAGAACATTTACTGGCGCATATGTTCGGTTATAAGCCTACCTAACTAAGTGAAGGTCAAGAGACTGTTTTACAAAGAGCGAATGGTAGATAACGTCACAAGGGATACCAAAATATCTACATTAGTTTCCTTAATAACTCTGCTATTGTTCTTAGGGATTAGCGATAAAAGAAGGGCAATCAGTACAGTTTGAAAGAAACAAATATTATATGCAAATTCTCCCCTGTAATGAAACTACCACAATTAACGTAATCAACAAAACAAACTAAATACTTGGAACACGATTTTATTTACTCTCCCGAGAGCTGTAGCAGAACGGACTTTGGAAATGTAAATTGGTTTGACCTCATTGGATCTCGATTAGAGATACTGTAGCTAAGAATGTGCTACCAGGTTCAGAACTCCTACAGAACCCTTTCTATTTCCCGCCTCAATAAATATTATTTCCCTCTTCCTCCTGCGGGATAAATAAATGATTAAAAAAACAGCTAGGTCTCGTTTGATTTGTCCCTTTTGGCACGCTTTCCCTTTTATCCTCGAAAACGATAACATTCATATTTTATTTTTTTGAATTAGTTTTATCTTGGGTGCGCAAGGATTAGTTGAGTCTAGGTAATGCTATTATAGTCTAGTCTAGAAAGTCTAACTAGTCTAACTATAAGGGTACAGGTATATTGCTAGTCATGAAGTTGCTAGTTGCGAATTGCTAGTTGTATTTTTTAATGTAGGGTTAGGATTTGGATTAGCGGTGATGTACTGTTTAAAACACGAACAGCAGTGTTTTATCGCCCGAGAATTTTTAGACTTGATAAAACACGTGCTGTGAGTGTTTTAAACGGCTTCAAAAACGCTTTAAGAATGCAATAAAAGAAAGACGCACATCTCAAGGGAATGGTTACTTAATGAACCATTGAACCTTTCTATTCACAACCCCATGCAAAATATTCGAGTAATCACCGCCTGCAATTACGAACATCTCAAGGGAATGACATGAAGAAATTACCATACTATGTTGTTTGAAGCGGCGTTTCACAATGCAAGAAGGACCTGCACTTGAATGATTTGGTGTCGTGGTTTACCTCGATAAAGTTCAAGATTTGGAAAGCGATGTGACTGACATGACGGCAGACTCTAAATTTTTGACTCCGGCACAAAATATGTAAGTTTAATGCACATTTTTATTATTTTACGGCTTTGAGTTTGGTTTAATAATTGGAACTAAACAGTGGCTCGGTAAACAAGTTGGATAACTTCATTTTAAAAATATTATCTGTGTATCTCGGTAGTCTGCTGATATTAGTAAATTTAGTGCAAAATTTGTTATCTAGGTACCTTATGTTCTGTGTACTTTTTGCTATCTTTGGGTCTTTATCAGTGAATTCTTAATTAGGATGAAACTTTATATAAAATTTCATGTTCATTAGTATTCTTTATATAAAACGTTCATCCTAATTAGCAATTCAATGAGAAAGCTGAAACATCAATAGAAATCCATTGTCTCAATCATTGACCCCGTTTCCCTCTGGGACAGAATTCAAATCCCTCCGCGGGCCTTTTAGAATGATGAGATTTTATCAGGTATAAAGGAGTATGCACGTGACTGATTTTCTTCATCTGATTGGACAACATGCTCATTAATTATTCATGAGTTTTTGAAGTATTTATAAAACCCAAAATTAGTGACTAGCTCTAAACACCTTAAATTAGTTAGCCACCCGTTGTTGACGGTTAGGGTATTTTTAAATGTAGGGTTAGGATTTGCATTAGTTCATATATATAGGGAGAACGAAGAAGCATGTGTTGTTATAATTAGTGATCTAGCCCTAAAAACTCATATTAGTGACTAGCTCTAAACACCATAAATTCAGTGAGCTAAATGAGTGAGTACCCGTTGTTGACGGTTAGGGTATTTTTAAATGTAGGGTTAGGATTTTGGATTCGCAACTAGCAACTTCATGACTACTAGCATACTTCCCACACTCTAACTATAATAGTCTAGTACAGAAAGTATAGCTAGTCTAGACACATCGCCCGCCTCACGCTGTCCGCAACGCCCGCCCGCCTCCTCCCCCGCATATCATCCACCTCCTCCTTCCCCTTCATACCCCTCTCCCTTTTTCTCCCTCCGCCTTCTCCGCCCTTATTCTCCTCCCCCTCATCCACCACCCTCCTCTTCCCTCCCCTACGCTACCCTTTGGCTACCCTTACCCTACCCCATGGCTACTTCTACGCTACCCCATGGCTATCCTATGTTACACAAAATATCTAGACAATCGAAAGTGTAATATAGATACTTTATTCCACTTCACTTTATTAACAATAGATAATCAAATTCACTTCACTTTATTAACAATAGATAATGAATGCACTTTATTCATGAGCCCATAACAATAGATAATGAGATTACACTTCACTTTATTAAATATAGATAGTGAAATCCACTTCACTTTATTAACAATAGATAAAGAGATTCCACCTCACTTTATTCATGAGGCAAAAAATGGAATTGTGACATCTGAATTCATTTATTCACCCTCCAAATTATGTATCCCTCTAAAAAAGGAGGTAATTCGGTCCCTCTCCTACTACTAGCGTATTATAGAATATAATTTTAGCTTGGTGAATACCGCATGATTCTACTCAGCAGACTCGGTTTAGTACGAACTTTTTAGCAGATCTTTTCTACATGATCCCAAGTCAAGTTCTCATTGATAGTAACTGCTAAGTATGTAAAATAATCAATACAATCTAGGCCACTGCCATGCATCTGCAAATGGTAATGCTTATATTCATAGCTCGAGGAGAGGTTTCGACTACTTTCAATAAGCATAAGTTTATATTTCTTTACATTTAACGCATATTTATGGGGGGGAAAGGCAACGAGGAAGACAAATAATGAAGATGCTTGACAGTTTTCAAAGATGGGGACGTACGAAAGCTTCAAGAGGAGGGCAGAGAATAGAGAAAGTTGGAGACGTGACGTGGAGCAATGGACCTGCCAAGAGGCACAATACTAGAGAGAGAAGTCATGCCATCGCAATGGACCTGCCAAGAGGCACAATACTAGAGAGAGAAGTCATGCCATCGCAATGGACCTGCCAAGAGGCACAATACTAGAGAGAGAAGTCATGCCATCGCAATGGACCTGCCAAGAGGCACAATACTAGAGAGAGAAGTCATGCCATCGCAATGGACCTGCCAAGAGGCACAATACTAGAGAGAGAAGTCATGCCATCGCAATGGACCTGCCAAGAGGCACAATACTAGAGAGAGAGGTCATGCCATCGCAATGGACCTGCCAAGAGGCACAATACTAGAGAGAGAAGTCATGCCATCGCAATATTTTAATGTATAAGTTTATGAACAATCTTATAACCAAGAGTTTAATAGCTACAGCACACGTTCCAAACCGAAAATGTCCGCATACCACGTGCCCCAACGTTGTTGGAGTGAATTGACTTGTACCTCTATGGCTGCACTTGGACTGGAACAACATTGACGTGACAGTACTATACTTGAATATGAAAACACTAGATTTTTAAGGATATATTATTTAACAAGTTCTTAGTTTTTAACATTTTTTAACTTTTTAATATTGTTATTAGCCGTACCACGTAGACTATCATGTAGATCAGTGTTAGCTTTTAGCCCTTATTTTGCTTTTTATGCATTTATTTCCAAAATTATTTTATGAGGTCACTACCGCAGGGTGACGTAGGTCTCCTGAATAAAGATTTTAAATTATTATTATTACATAACTTTAACATACCCATTCTAAATCTATATTAAAGAACACAGACCCAGTACAAAACGTAGTAAAAAACGTGAAAAAGTGACGCTATGAGTACATCCACACTGTGATAATACATAGCTACCAACAATAAAATAAGGTAAAATACAACAATGTGTAGAGGCTTTTTATTAGTCTAGTCTCACACTCAACAATTAAGGCAAGTAAGCAAGTAGGCGTTTTAATGGCACTACGTAATCTCATACCTAGGCCAAGCATATCCTATCCTACCACAGCTTACTCACTGCCATTCTGTATGGCACTTGTCGTGCGTCAGATTGTAGAAAACAAGATAGAGTACAGGAGCGGGCACTACGCGCAGTATATTGCAACAAAGATATGGATTACAAATCACTGCTAGAAACTGCCAGGCTTCCTACTCTCTACAACAGAAGACTTCAAGATATAATAAGTTTAATGTACATAGTCAGAAACAACCTGTGTCCCTGCTACATTCAAGAGTTATTTACAAGTAACATTAGTACCTATAACTTAAGAAATGCAGACTTCAAAATCCCTAGGTTCAATACAGTAACCTATGGAAAGCATAGCATCAGATATTTAAGACCCATGTTTTGGTCTAAAGTGGACACTAAATTTAAGGTACTACCTAGTTTAAAATAGCTATAAGAAAGCTAGATTTCGCTGACCAGTTAACAGACAAGTACAAGGACTGTTTCCTATGCAATTAATGTTTAAAATTTTAATCCACATTAAGACTATACATATTTTAATACTTTATCAATGAGAGTACATAGTACAAAGGTTTCTATATCCTTTATTCTATTTTTACATATTTTATATTTGTAATATTTTAACACATATGGTACATTAGATTAGTTAATTTATCATTTATTATTTTGTAAATAGTGTCCCCAATTAATTTGACCTTTAATTGTCAGCTTTTAATCGACACTTAAATAAAGTCTATTATTTATTATTATTATAATTATTTCGTATTTTGGCTTTAGGCTAGGAGCAGCCCGGCAACAGGAATGGCGGGATGTTTGAACTATATGTTGTACAAACATAGCTACATATGTTTGATAACCTTCTCTAACCTTTCAGTGCCATTTCTATTGCCAGTAATATATAATCCCTTCCAAAGGATGCTAGAACTGACTGTGTGACGTATCATCATTGATCATCATTGACTGACTGTGTGACATATCATCATTCTTAAAGGGGCACTCTCAACCATGATCCCTCAGGTGCTACTTTTAATGTGTTCTGTGGGACGGCTCATTACGTCACCATTGTTCTGTGTGACTGCTCATTACGTCACCATTGTTCTGTGTGACTGCTCATTACGTCACCATTGTTCTGTGTGACTGCTCATTACGTCACCATTGTTCTGTGTGACTGCTCATTACGTCACCATTGTTCTGTGGGACTGCTCATTACGTCACCATTGTTCTGTGGGACTTCTCATTACGTCACCATTGTTCTGTGGGACTGCTAATTACGTCACCATTGTTCTGTGAGACTGCTCATTACGTCACCATTGTTCTGTGGGACTTCTCATTACGTCACCATTGTTCTGTGGGACTGCTAATTACGTCACCATTGTTCTGTGAGACTGCTAATTACGTCACCATTGTTCTGTGAGACTGCTCATTATGTCACCATTGTTCTGTGGGAGTGCTCATTACGTCCCTATTGTTCAGTGGGACTGCTCATTACATCACCATTGTTCTGTTGGACTGGTAGCTATTCAAAACGCTTGAATCGCCATTTTCCGTGAAGGAAAAAAATGGCGTACTGGTCGGGAGAATGATCATGGTTGAGAAAAACTGAACCCTACATTTAATCCAACCACTATACAAAGACGTATTCGAAAGAAATAAGTTATGATATTTTATTTATCTGTGTTGTTGCTATATCAGACGGCTCAAGTCTGTGATAGCACCTAAACGGAACATTTGCATCTGTTAAAGGAGAACTGTAGCCAAAAACCAACTTTAGCTCTACGAATCAATCTATATAATATGAAAAGCCTTAGATTATAATTCAATGTATTGTGTTACACTTATGAGAGAAGAACATCTAAAACCTTTCTCACAACCTCAAGTCTTGTAATTTGTGACATCAGGTTCGGGGAGTAAATTAGTTTTGCCATGCTGTCCTCGACATTGAAAAGCTTAACTAACGACTCCTAATTGCAGACCATTCCTTTTGCTAGATGTGATTATCTTTCCTTGGTGTGTGACGTACGATAATTTGCACTGAATTGAGAAGGAGATTTCATTGGAAATGTGAAGCATGTACAAAACGCAAACATAACATTTCAACGCCTCTTCCACCATTGAAAATAATATCTATTTACAGAGCCTCTTTTCCCTCCTATTCGTTTTCAGTTCGTGAAGCGATTACACAAAAGGAAGAAGAGAAGACTCTACTTAGAATATCGTATTCCTCACTGCAAACCTAACCGCCGATATTTATAGAGTAATCAGCAGGTATAACATCTCAATACACGAAGACTTGAGATCTGTTGCAGATCTTCGATAACTCATGCAAGCCATAAAGCTTCAGAGATTTATTATTATGTGCATGGATGGATGCATCCTTCCTTGCCCTAACTCAATCCTAACCCGAAGACCCTTTGAGCTGAAAGGAAAAGGGCAGCCTTATTGGATTCTGTGCGGAAATGTTTAAACTGAATTCAATTGTAAACCGTAATATGTAAAACTATACAAGTTTCATACCTTTTAAAGTTCACTGCTTGCGTTTGCGTTTGAAGAGAGCTGAGCGTTGGATAGATCCAGATGTGGCGCAATGACTGGTCCAAAAATAAAAAAAATCTTGATATATCATATCATATTACACAATGAAGTAAGAGTTTCATACCGAGAACCGAGGTTCTAAGCCCTAAACAGGGATGTTTAGGGATTAGAAACGAAGGTTCGAGATATGACACTGACTTATATCACATTTGGCGAGGTTTAAAACTGAGTTATAAATCTCCCTGCAACAGTCTATTGTTAAACGGGTTTATACGAGAGTTTCACCCCTATGAAGAACAAAGAAAACATTGCCAGTGTAATATAAGTGATGTTATACACTTCATGCTATTTCTCAACTCGACTCAACACGTACTATATTAAAACTCAATCGATTATTGTTATTATTGCTATTTCTTATAATTGCTATTTTTATTGATTTATGATTATTAGCGTAGCTCTTGTGATCATTATCATTGTTTTGTTTTCTCAGACTTCTGGACCCATTTATTCGATCCCAGGGTAAGCGCTATGTATAGTACTGTACCGGGATAAACTAATTCCCGAGTTAGGATCCCCCTAGGATCTCCCCTCCCTCCCCCCCCCCAAAAAAAATGGTGTCTTGAATAAAATAAAAGTTATAGTAATAATAAAAATTGTAGTAATAATAATAATAATATCAAAAATGTCAATAGGGCGTGTTCTCCAGTCTCATATCCATACATGCAATGTTACATTCGAGATGTATTAATTTGATCTTAAAGGTATAAACATGAAACTTGCGCTGGTTAATTATTTATATTTTGGCTTACTCTTTCCATTTCTGGCGCAAAAGATGTGCTAGCTCTAAGATTTTTCCCAATGCACGAACCAGTGAATCTCCCATCCTTTTCTTTCCCTGCTGACATCATGTTCTTTTTTGGAGGGCTGTTCTAACCTCGTGTCAAAATTCCCAAGATGTAATCACTAGTAATATATAGGAAGTGCGCTTTTGATTTAGATCAAACTAGTTTGACAGCTCTCAGTATGTTATTTGCACTGCAGTATCTCCTCTTTATACAGTTCATACAAACCAAAGCTAACATATTCCGCAACTACCAAGAGAGTATGAGTATGTAGATCTAGAAATCCCCCATAAAAACCGTTCAACACGAGGTGAATACGACGCTGAGACTTTACACAAGCTAACACTTTTCGCGCGCCGATCACTTCGCTATCCGTCTCCTCATCAGAGACTCGCGACTTTCGAGCCTCTAGTAACCAGGGTATTCTCTTCTCTACATGCACGTAATGTAATGCACTGACCATCATTTCAAAACAGCCAAGAATTAGCTTAATTACTGCATATCCTGAATATAGTTTTGCGTTTTTCTAGTCAGCCGGTCGTGATTGTTTCAGTATTTCGCTTCTGATCGTGCATGATGACTGGTCAGTAACTGCAATAATCAGACATAGTATATTGATATATATATATCGAGTATTTTTTAGTAAAATTCGCATTCTCGGGTATCAGGAGTAGCACTGCGGAAACATTTGCCTGCTCAATGAAATGAGAAATACTACTGTAAAGTTCCGAACGGGCGTACAACGAAGGTCGTTACTTCGGTTTTAGCAACCTTTTACTGTAGTTGTTACTTCGGGAGGCCGACCTATAATATTTATCAATTGGGATTTTTTAACTGACTGAATTACTGAATTTTCATTTATAAACTGATTACCGATAAAAACAGCCGACCAACTTCAAAAGAGAATTATGCAACATTTAAAAGTTGTGAAGTGACTTCTGCTTTTTACAAACTCAGTCCGAGTTTTCTGAACCCAGTTCGGGGTTTTTCTCAGTCCAAAGAGTGTCAGTTTTCTCATGCATATTTTTTCTCTCGAGATGCTTTGATGCTTCTATCTTTAACCCTAAAAAAAGTATTCGACAGCATAAGATTTCAGAAATATTATTATTATTATTTTAGTTTATTAGTATTTCTTTTATTTCTTAATTTAATTTATTTTTATTTTTTGAGGGGAGGGGGGGGGGGGGGACCCTAGGGGGGATCCTAACTCGGGATTCTAACCGATAAATAGCGAGACTCCTATGTACCCCAGGGGTAAATTGCTAATCCGAGGATAATATGTACAGATTACAATTACATATTTAGCGCTATCCTAGGGATAAAGTTATCCTTGCTTAATCGCGGGAGTGCGCTCACTCGTGAAATGTTTTCCACTCTCGAGGATAAACTTCCCTGCACTTCAAGTCACAAAATTACGAATAAGTGGCGTTATTCTCTTACAGAATCATTACGAACTCTCTGATTACTAAGTAGTATAAATTGAGTACAAATATCACAACCTCATGAAGCAACTCGACACAGTAATGTAAAAAACATACCTTGTGTGCTTTCTTGGGATAATTGCTCAATGGTCCTCTTCGTCGCCAGTTCGGCGGTGAAGATATTATCACTGCGGGAGATCGAGAATAGGTTACAAGCTTTGCGTAATATAATCCCGTAAGAGGAGACAAAGTTTATCTTCCGACCGGTAGGTCGTCTCTTTCTTATTGTTGAATTCCGATGTTACTCAGACTGTGATGGGAACTGTTCATATGTCTGTTGTGCGGAACGAAACCATCACTCACGGTCTTAATATAACTGGCAGATGCTTCAAATAGTTAGACCTTCGCGTCTTTTCGGATCAGGACGTTAAATCATAGGACTGAGTATAGTGTCCCCAATTAGCAAAACCATGCTAAATACTTCAGTAAAAATATAGCATTCTAATCATTACATGTCTGATAATCTTTCTTTAAGCTGATAACCTTTTGTAGCCTATCACTTGGTAAATGTTTTTAACGTCCCTGATAATTCGAGAACTTTCTGTCTTAACATTACACTTCAACAGCCCTTTTAAAATGTGTCAGCGAGTCTATAAATAATTAAACAAAATTGTTGCTTCTTTTCTTCTCCACCCGGCCCTCCTCATTTTTCTTCGATTCCGCCGCCCTTTGCGTAACTTTTTTGATGTCTTTGCGGAGATCCTGCGCGGACCAAAATATCTGGCGATAATCCGTGCGAATTTCTTTTTTTCTGAACCGTACTAGTAGACCATTACCAGTAGCGTCCATCTCCCATACTAGGTCTGACGTATGACCGGATTGAGCTATATTTAGAACAGATCTCGCGGGAGTTCACGTGCCCACACTTTGGGAATCCAATCAAACCATAGTCAGGCCAATGCAGCGTTAGTAAAATCACCTCAAAGAACAATAGATCATTCTTAATCTCGATAATTACGGCAAGCATATGCACGATCGCAGCAGAGTCAGAAGGCAGTTACCCGGGAAACATGTTCTAAAAATAGCTCAAACCGGTCATACGCTGACTCACGGGTACAGTATGTATGGACTGGTAATGGCTCCTGACCGTACCTGATAAAAAGAATAATGAAGAAGACTGATTATGAAAAAGAATTCGAAAAAGTCAAAGGAAACATGAAACATACATGGAATATGTTAAAATGAAAAAAATCAGCTCCAACCGAATTTATAATAAATAATAAACTGATAAACAAACAATATCAAACAAATTTAATGAATATTTGATTAACATTGGACCAAACCTAGCAAAACAGATAAAAATGGATGAAAACAAATCATATAGGACATTTTTGAAAGAAGACTACCAACAGTCAATGTATCTCAGACCAACGTATAGAGGTAACAAATGACACACAAAATATCAAAAGCTATTGACAACAAAGAATTTACAATTGGAATATTTTTAGACTATGACATTCTACTAAGCAAATTAAATTTCTATGGTATTCGTGGGACAGTTCTCCAATGCTTTAAAAATTACCTATCGAACAGACAACTTGTTAAATATAAAGGTACATTATCTGAAGTAAAAGTTATCAAATGTGGGGTAGTACGTTCTATTTTAGGACCTCTTTTATTCCTCGCGCTGGCACCAAGACAATAGGCTGCGGTTTTACTTGACATACAATGTCATGTAGATCAATTCTATTTTATGGCAGATCTGTCAGCGTTGAAAATACTCCGAAACTGAGATGTTCTGTTCTTTGCTATGTATGGCATGTTATTGTTGATACTTGAGTTTTGGCGGCGAATTCGCGCTCGCCGACGTTCGCACCATGCATGCTCGCTTCCATGCCATGCGTTGCGACTTGTTTTCAGAAAATCTAAAGCCCAGGAAAAGAGTGCTATCTCTTACCGGACAACAAATAAAATGTCCTAAAGATTTCATCATTACGCACTCTTCAGCATGTTTACGGAAGAAATGCGTTCTGTAGACCCAAGAGATTTGAATGCAAATGGCCGAAAAATATGTCGGCTCAAACCAGAGCTCAAACTAACCAGAGGAGAAGAGGAGGAACTATGAGGTAAATATGCGCTTGAAATCGCTACTCGAGAACAAGCAGGATATCAACTACTCTTCAGGCAAGTTACCTTATTACTAAATTGCAATCTTTACCGAGATATTTAACAATTCGCACATTCCCATACAAAGCCTTTCAATTCTGACCACAAAAATCAATCCTGGGTTTCCTGTGATCGAATGCATGCGCCAGATTATCAGACAATGGATTGAAAAAGCTTGCTAGACCTAGGGCCAGGATTGTGGATGGGGGGATCGTTTAATAAAAGTTGAAAATCTTCTCAATGGTAAAGTATTAAAATAAGACATACTGCGGTTATACCTAGTTTGCTTGACCTATCTCTGACAACTGTAGAGTCAGGTTACTAGTTTTGAAGAACTATATAGGTCATGTGAGAAATACAAGTAAACTGATTTTATTTATGTTTACGTTCTGAATAAAAGTGTTGTTAAACGGCACCACTTAATTAATTCGAAAGCGATTGCCGAGAATATCCTTGCCACCTCGCTAATAATTCATTGTTGTAAGATTCTTCAGTCCTCCTTGCAAGTAATTGAGCAACTGTGGGTCAGTTGTACAGCCGGTTTTTTTAATTAGATATGTTTGCCACCCAGTACAACCACGTGACTTCAAAAGCCCCATTGACAACATTTCGGTTTTTCTCCAGAGTTACTCTTCCCGGGTGACTCGCCCGCAATTCTCTTAAAGCCAAGACTGAAGCAGAATATTCACGCTCTAGCTTTTTCCATAAAGGCCATATCTCAATTTTCCAAATTTCGGTATTCCTTATGCTTTCCAGGTGATCCGCCCAAAAACATTAGACAAATAATTACTAGGTGACTCGGCCGTAATTCTCTTAAAGCCAAGACTGAAGCAAAATAATCACGTTCTTTTTCCATAAATGTCATATTTTTATTTTCCAAATTTCGGTATTCCTTATGCTTGCAGGCGAAAGTTTGACGAACAACAACAACAAAATGTTTATTTACACCGATATAGATACAATAAATAGAGGTGAAAAAGGCAAACTATACTAGAGATATGGTGCAGGCTACCTAGAATAACCTAGGGCTAATCGAGCTAGGTAGCCACTTATAAATAATGTACATAATATATGAAAGCGGACATCAAAACATCTAAAAATTTGTTAAATCGTGAAATGTACATGTGAGGAGCTATAACGTGTTACTTTAGTTAACTGAGCTATAACGTGTTACTTTAGTTAACTGAAATTGCAACTGAAGGAGAATAAATTATATAATTAGTAGATATCTAGAAAATCATTTTTAATTTTGTTCTTGAAGGCCTTTTAGTCAGTTTCTTTGCCAATATCATTCCAAAGTTTTACTCCATGGAATCTGATACTGAACTTGCCATAATTGGTACGAACATTTGGTATATAATAAGAATAGTTAGAGGCTGCTCTAGTATTATAAAAGTGAATTGAACTAAGAGGAGAAAACAAGAATACAGCAGGCAAATTTCCAGAATAGAACTGCAACATAAACATCGCAACATATAAATAAGATATATCTTTAAACTTTAGTAGTTAAAGTTTTTTGAAACAGGACTTGTATGAGCATCATATTTAGAGATGGATATTTTTCTGACTGCTTTTTTGGAAGTTAATAGGGAACGCAGATTTGATTCATATGTATTGCCCCATACTAAAATGCCATACGTCAGATACGGGTAAATTAAGGAGTAATACAACTGAATAAGAATACCAATATCAACATAATGTCGAACCTTGGAAAGAACCCCAATACTTCTATTTATTTTTTTGTAATTTGCTGGATGTGATTTTTCCAGTTGAGGTTTGAGTCCAACATGATACCTAGGTATTTTACACATTTGTCTTGCTTTAACGACTTATGATTAATTAATTAGGTGGAAATCAAATGTATCAGAGCAATTACTAAAATAGTTTATATACAACAGAAATAGAAATGGGCCAAGAACAGAGATGTGGTACACCAAAAGAAATGTATCTATAGCCAGACACACTGTTACCTATTGAGACAAACTCTTTTCTGTTTGTAATGTAAGAGTCGAAACCAGTTTTTAAATGCAATGCCACGAACACCATTACGGTGTAGTTTAATATGGAGTAGAATATCATGGTTAACAGTGCCAAAAGCTTTACTAAAATCAAGAAAAAATCCACAAGAATAATTGTCCTGCTCTCCTCCTTGTTGTATTTTGTCAGTAATAGATAGTATTGCTTGGATAGTTTGGATATTTGAATGATTGGATCGAAAACCACTAGAAGTGGTCTAGCCGGACTTGTCATGGCTCAGTCGTTAATTGTTTTTCTAAGAAACCCGAGCCGAGTGCTTTTTAAGTGCACCATAAACTTCACTGGTAAACTTTTAATATTTCACTGGTTTTAAGTTGCAAAACATCACTGGTAGCTTTACACTGCACTGAATTCCGTGTGCTTAGTAGACGTTCGTGAGTCACGGACGACAATCGGAAATAGTAATCTTATTCACTGATGACGTCGAACATTTTCAACTACTGTAACTAGTTGTTGCAGTTTTGTGTTTATTTATTGGTGGCCGCATGTGATGCATTTTCCTGATCTCGTTGATTTCTATCCCTAAATTAAAACGCTAACAAATTATGTGGGAACTACTACGAGCGTTTCGTTGAACAGTTCCTTTACCCGGCTCAAGAAAAGCGTTATCTCATATCTGTGGGGTCAGTTTATCTTCAGGTCGTTTTTACCTCGGCAGTGGTAATTTGTACGGGAAATGTCGAGGTGAAAATTCGTGTATGCTGTAGCCTCAAACGAACAAGAAAACCCGACACATACTCTCCCGGCCCTGAAATTTCTGACGTGGTCATCTAGTTGATTCCCATACATTTTCCAAATTGAATCAGCCACTATAAAATGAAATGACGGAGATAACATGAGTTTGTAAGAGTGTGCTGTACTGCTTCATTACAGTAGTGAGTACGGTACGGCCCGTCAGCTCTCGTTAATTACTCAAGATTTGACTTGAACCCTAGGTCTCAGTCTTTTGTTTAAAACCCACAGGAATTATAAGCTTAACAGGCTTCCAGCTTATGTCCTTCATGTTGAAAAATAGCCCTAGTGGAAAGAGCACAGTAAAATTAGCGAGACTGAATTCCAAATTTTGGGGTTATATCTTGTATAGAAACGAAGTTACTGCCATGCAAAGGAAAGCGTAAACCTCTTCATGCCGTTACCACAACTCTGTATTGATGTCACACTAATGACTAGCCTCTAAATTTATACCGTGTCACGTTTCATCTACCCTGGATCAGAGGTTGGAAATCCGCTTCTCCCAGCTCACAATAGGTACGTTTCATCCTCCTTTCTTTATTCAACTTTGGACAGAACAGCAAATGCTAGTAGTGGAAAGAGCACATTAAAATTAGTAAGAAAGCCATTTTGGGGGGTTCCTGTTATATCTTGTATAGAACGAAGATGCTGCCATGCCAAGGAAATGTAGCCTGCATATGCAGACGTTCTTTGTGTTGACTCCGCAGTCCTGTCACACTTGACTGGCCTCTAAATTTAGACCTCGTCACGTTTCCTCCTACTTTCTTTATTCTAATTTGGACCGAAAAGCAAATACTACAGTGGAAATAGCACATTAAAATTAGTAATAGTGGTAACGTTGCGGTTTAGTTCTTCTGTAGGAACGAGACTACTGTCATGCAAAGTCGTAAATTTAATTGACAATTAATCTTTCTCTACAGGGCTGCTTCAGCCAATATAATGACCTTGAATGTCCATGAAATTGACAAGAGTTCGTGTTCGAATTAAACCTCCAGTACTCAGAAATATCGTATCTGAACTGCACACGTAAAAATACGATAATTTTATGTGTGTAGATATCGCCTTTCAGTCAATCAGCGATTTCCACGTCATGCGCTTACCCTCGCTCCGAATAACCGGGCCCAGGTCCAAGTATTGTAAAATAAATAAAATAACACATGGACGCTTGGAGATACTGTATGCAATTTATCTTCTCGTATTTAACTCGATATCGCAGTTGAAAAAGAGAAGATCAGATTACTAACTGTGACATTTTAGGACACTGATCAATGGCCTAAAATGCGTACCGGTAGGTAAAAGGATAAGTATAGTATTTACCGAAGAAGGTATTGGCCGAAAATGTTACAGTATATAAACTATGTCAGTAGCTTATTCGGCCATTATCAAAAGTTCCAGCGTTGCTCACTACTCAAATCAAAACAGTTCTAACAAATCCTACACCAAATGCGGCTGCATAAACCTGATGCGAAAATAGTACTTGATTTACCGTGAGAAGAGTTAGGCTATGAACTGTACCTTTTGACTTCAGGTGTTAATGGCGATGTCGTAGGTGCTTCGGAAGCATGACGAGCTGGTGCTCTTGACAATGGATCGCGCGATCGGATTTGTTTCCATATTTTATGTAAATTAATTTATGTTCCGTTCTTCTTACCGTCAATTAACGCTTGTCACTTTTATGTAAGAGAATATATCACCTCAAGTCATTCAGCAGTATCTGACCTTTCGATGCTGATCGAAGCACAATGTGAGATGTCTCATGTCGGTAGCTTCGCTTTACGCTATTTTAAACGGGAAATGTCTCGACAGAACAACGTACGGGTCTGGGCTCTTTATGAAACAAATCTTTAATGTTTATAGGCAAAGAGAGAACACAGAAAAAGGCTGACTAATATACCCTACATGTAGCGTAAGAACTAATCAGCATATCCACACATACGATTTAGCCTGAATATGCCTTAAGTGCTGCGTCTGAGATGTCCACAGTCAAAGTTACAAGCAAAAATACGGTGATACGGTGTTACGAATATCTCAAATTTCCTTTTTTTAAGCGGACGCTAAATGGCCTCCGCTAAATACAGGTTTCAGTATGAAACGGACTGTTATCTGGGTCAGTTGAGCTCTTGCACCCGTGGCGTGACGCTAATTCCATGCATTAACGGTTGTATTTATAGACACCCTTCAAATGATTGTGGAACACGAGGTGATTATGTTAGGAGATAATTTAAAATATATATATAACGTTGGCAACCGCACTTCCGAATTCCTTGACATGTTACTTAACTCATGGTTTATGCCACTAATACCCAAGGCGAGAAGAATTACAGACCATACATCCACTTTAATAGATCACATATATACTAATACACCTCAAAAAGTACATAAAACAGGAACATCTCAGATCACCTACCTGTATTCTGCACAGTAGCAAACAACCTTCCCGTTAAAAATGAAGTTAAATACTAAGAGACTTCTCAAACTTCAACAATGACCTCTTTCTAAAAGACTTAACAGATTTTGACTTTAGAAGACTAATTACAACAGATGTTAATGAGAATATGAAGCCCGTGCGGAAGGTGTCTAATCAAAAAGGAAAACAAATGAAAAAGCCGTGGGATGCAACCTATACTAGCCTCAAACAAGAAAAAAACAAAAGCTTTTCAAAACCCATTTTCTAAGTAAAGAACACCAAAAAAGTTAAAGAATATAAAGTGTACAACAATAAACTAAACAAAATCAAAGAAGCAGCAAAAAAGAATTATTTCAGAACACAATTTGATATACATAAAGAAAATTTAAAAACTACCTGGAAGCTTATTGGAATGGTAATTCATAGAAAATCCAATTCACAAACAACAATAAAAAAGCTACTTTATAACAACAAATGCTATACCGACAAGGCCAGTATATGCCACCAGTTAAACAGGCACTATATAAACGTTGGCCATAGCCTATCAGAACACCTTCCTCGGAATGATACTAATCCGACTAGTTTAATTAAGAAATCATTTCCAAACAGCTTCCTATTCCGAGGTATCTATACACATGAAGTTCATGACGCAATTATGAATCTTAAATTAGACAAGTCGTGTATAGGCATCACATTAGTGAAGCACTAACAATAGTCTATAACGAATCTCTACTCGAAGGCGTCGTCCCAAATATCTTAAAAAGTCCAAAGGAACACCAGTGGATAAGGGAGGGGAAGTTACGGACCCATTCAACTTTCGACCTATCTCTACATTATCGGCTTTTACTCAAATTTTTGAAAAGCTTGTATGCGAGCAACTCGTCCGTTATATCGAAAAACACGAGATTTTATTTCAATTTCAATTTAGATTCAGGAAAGGTCGCTCAACTGCGCAAGCTATTACTGACTATTGCAGACAATCTCAGGAAATCTAGATCTATAGATAACAATTTGTATACATGTGGGTATTTTTAGACTTCTCGAAGGCCTTTGATACGACGGTAAATCACGAAATACTATTAAAAAAACTAAATTCGTACGGAATAAGAGGGGTTCCGCTGAAATGGTTTACTAGCTACTTAACGGACAGACAGCAGCGTGTTGCATTGGGAAATACAGAATCGCCAAAACAAACAATGACATGCATATGACATACGACAGGGCAGCTCGCTTGGGCCTCTTTTATTTCTTATTTATATTAACGACCTTCCAAATTGCTCCGACCTTTTGACCTTCAGAATATTTGCTGTTGATACAAATATATTTGCATCAGCCTGTGACATAAAAAGCCTAGAAGTTTTAATAAACACAGAATTGGAAAAAGTCAAGGAATGCTGTAATATAAACGCACTCACATAGTATAAACTTTAATAAAACAAACTACATGATTGTAAAGTCTGCTAGAAAGAAAGACGACCAAATTAACATAAAATTAAAAACTGAACGAAGATGGATCGTGCCATTCTTTTGAAAGGAAGGATCGTATAATATATCTAGGCATTATAATTACGAGTCAATAACCTGGAAATATCATGTTTATTATATCTGTTCTCGAATATCACGGAATATTGGTATCATTTCAAAGTTACGGCACAACCTATATCTAGCCATCAACTGAGACAAATCTACTATACTCTCATTTACCCCTATAGCGATGTTTCGTGTGTCGTCATCTATTGTCATTAATGTGTCAACCAGAGATCCATTGGTTCCTAACACAAAGAGGGCTTTACAAATCATGGTTGGACATTAACATAACAATTGCAATGTTTATCAACACGAAACATCGCTATATATCTTATGCCATTTTAGCTTGGGGGAGCGCTTACAAATCTCACCGCGTACAAAAAATTCAAATCAAGCAAACTGATAAGATAGTTAGACTTATATTTGTTTCAATATCATTCGGGGAAAATACTGAAAGTGCTTTCCCTCAACTCAATTTATTAGACATTCCAACTGTAAATAATGTTTACCAATTGCATGCCATAAAGTTTGTTCATTTGTGGCATATCTATTTAATGATTTCTTCATATATGCAAGTGACAAACACACTTATAACACATACAAGATATCGATGCTTCAAAAGGAAATTTATATAAATCGCGCGTGCGTACGAATACTGGGAAACAAATGCTTTCATTCCAGGCAATTGAGTAGTATAGAGGGTGAGGGTACCGGACCATTTTCCATCATATGGTTTCTGATCTCATACCCCCACCCTATTATTTATCGATCGTATTTTTTATTCTTCTCAAGGTCAAGGTCAAGGTCGAATTCTCCATAACCGGTTTAACCAGTTCAATCTTTGGATGTCAAATTCTTGGAAATCTCCATAACTGGTTTCAATCTTTGGATGTCTAAAGGCTTGATCTATAGTGATGTGTACGTATATTTTCGAAATGTGTTTGAACCAGCCGATTGATGGTTCTTCTCTTCGTTCTTCTCATACTATAGTATTCAACTTTTCATAGTTGCATTCTAGGCTATCCATTCTAATGGCTTCATTGCCTTGCCTGCTATCCGCTATTGCCATATATTGGCTTCTGCGAGTTTCTTCTATAGTATTTTCCTTTCTTTCTATTTCATAGTGCGTTCGAGGTATCCTGCATCTTCTCTATGTAATGGATGCTGGTGCGTGGTGAGAGTAGAGAGCGATGAATGGAGGAAGGATGGAGATCGATTTTAGTTGAAGTGTAAGTTTATTGTATTTTATAGTGTCCATATGCGAAACTCTCGATTCCATCTTCCAGTATGTATCTTTTATCGTCGTAGCATGATAGACTCGTCTTATTGATTTCGTAGCTTCCCAATTGATGATTCACACTCCGAATCGTCTTCATTGTATGCGACATCTTAGTCCTATTTAGCAATGTATCTCTATAATTGATATGTTTGATTTGTTTATTGATGGTATTCTTCTTAATGCCCTTTGCCGTTTTCGAATTCGAATTGTCGTCTTTCATATAGCTGTACATCTTTGATCTCAATCCTACGAATTCGGTTATGTGTTTGAAGCCATTAGCACATTCGTTCTTGAACTTACCGATTACTTTCTTGTTGTTCTTATCGTAGAATGGACAATCGACTGGATAGTCGCTGTTGTCGAATCTATCTTTGTCGATCTGGAAATCTCTATATACGTTCTTGGTTTCGATCTGATACATTAGGCTGTCTGTATCTGTGAACAGTAGTTGAGGATTTGCGTATTTCTTCTTAATGTAATTGTAGTGGAAGTCGTACATTAACGTTTTGGATAGGTCTAGTATGCACATTCCAACATATATCGGTTTATCCAATGTTATCGTATTCTTGATTTGGTGGACAGCTACTAGGTCTTCATTGAAGATCTTACTGCTCACATATGTTGGTTTGCTAGCTAGTTCCAATAGCTTCTTCTTGTCGGTTATTAGTTTTACGTTGCATCGTTTGCGAATATTTTCCATGGTCTTACCGAATATACTGTTATTTTGAAGTTTATAGTAGTCTTTTTCGAATTGATTCTTAGCTATGGTTCTCTTCTGAGTGTTGAAATCGATGTATTCTCTTAGCCATGGACTTTGGTTAAACTCTAAAACTCGATGGACTTTTTTAATTTTCATTCCTAGGCTGGTGTATAATCGTAGATTTCTATAATGAAGCACGTATTTAGTCTTGTCGTTTAGATTCGGAACGAGCTTGCGCGTAGTACCAATTGACATATTGTGCTTCTTTTGGATGTCTTTGCAATAGTCTGATAGCATGTCGTTATCTATGCACATCTTTTCTACTGCTAATGGATAGTCGTTATGATCGTCATGTATAGATTTAGGGTATTCTAAATCAACCTCAATTATGAGTCCTTTTTTGCTATGCTCATCATACTTAGCTAGATTTGTATTTTCGATCTCTTTTATGGTTAGCCATCGGAATCCACCAGTAGGTAGGTATTCGCTCATGGCGTAGCCGTAGAGGTTATTAGCATCGAGGTAGATTATATGGCTATTTGGAGCGTCTTTATCGTAATATTTTAGGTATTCGTGATTTGCTTTAGCGTATCTATGGGCTATGTAACTAGTGCCACCTCTCATGCCCTTCTCAATAAACTGGTAGATATCTATGTCAGTGATCAACTCTAATTCGACTTTAGTCATTTTGAGCATCGCATCAAAACTTAAACCAGGAGTCGTAAAATAATGACATGGGTCGAGGCCGTAATTCGAAATCGACATAGATCTGAAATTTTCGAAGACGTCTGTCAAGAGAAGTACGTCGATTGTTAGGTAAAGGTCATGGTAATCACCCATAGAAGTCATTTCGAAGGTATCGTATACTTTTAATGCATGCTCGTAGTCAGCATTCGATATGTGCTCATCATTGATGATGCTATAGAAGTCTTCTTTCTTAGGAAGGCATTCGTAGTCGAATTTTTCGAAGTCATCCATGAAGTCGTATGGATAGACTCCTTTCCTTTTTGCTAATTCGAATTGCTCGTCGTTTGCGAAGTCTTTCTTGGTGTATATGAATTTGTCTTCTGGAAGATTAGTTGATAATGTGCTAAGTGATTGACCCATAAATTGGAAACTGTCGAGAAATGTGAGGTTATTGCCTAGCATGAATGCCATGTACTTCTCCATATTATTAGGGATTACGTTGAGCTTATGGTATTTTGTATTACCATTCTTGTCTATGTATGGATGATTCTTGATGACTTTGCCAATCTGTTGCATAATTAGATGAGAGTCATATCCTCGAAGATTGTGAAAGAAGACTGGGATCTTAATTTCTTCAGCTTTTATGTCGAAGTTGAGATTGCATATTTGATGAGCTGATCCTCTGTATTTTCCAGTGATATGGCAGTGATCTCGAACTCTGATGTCATTTACTAGGTATTCGATATCGCATATATGGCATTTGGTAGCATCTTTGAAGTCTAGTTTGTCTTTCTTAGTCAGCACCATGTCTTTATTGAAATGGCTCTTTATCGTATCTTGACACCATTTTACTTCATTGAGCATTTCTTCGAGGAATTTGTATGCACTGTTCTCTCCTCGATACGTTTTCAATGGCTTGCTGTATCGATCATCATAACGGCAAACTAGTTTGTATCCATAACTACAGTCGATATGCTGTTGATATGCTTCAGTATATGAGTTGTTATTGTTAGGCATGCATCCATCGATTTTGCGTGTTATGCTTTCGAAGTCTGCATAGATAACGAATATAGCTGGTAGTTGCTTGTTGTAGTTCTTAAATCGTAGCATATTATTTGATTTGGTAGGCATTTGGATTGCTTGCTCACCATTTACTTCGATACATACTTCTTTATGGTTGATTAGGACTCTTTCAGATCCAAAGCATTGTAAGCAATGTCTACAGAAGTGCTTTCTATTCTTGTGCTTCGTTTGGTTGTACATGAATTTATTGAAGTCTTTTATTAGAACGTAATGTTTGTTCGTATCTTCAGTAATCAATAACAGATCCATATGATCATCGTACTTTTCTTTCGATACGAATAGTGGATATGGCTTCTTATTTTCGTATCCAAATACATTGATGCTTATGTTATTTTGCTTCTCGATTTTATTGTAATGCTTGGTAGTCACTGGAAATTCGATATTTGAATAGTCTAGGTCCTTTGCGGATTTTCTATCGCTCTTCTTGATTCTCTGAGGATATTTTTCCTGTGGATTCAAGTGCCTTACGTGGCACCATCTGAAGCATTCGTCGTCGATGTTTTTCATGTTGATCAAGCCTTTAGCTGAATTTTGAAGTTCTGATGGTAGTTCAATGTAGCTGCTTCCTTTCATAGGCTCATACTTGACTATGTTGATATAATGTTTGTTGATTGTCTCTATAGTCCATCCTGAACCCTCTGAGATCCATTGCGCTATTTTATTTAGTATTTGTTGTTTGGATGATTGTAGTCCTTCCACGATGTTGGTTTCATTGATTACTGTGAATGCAGTGCTATTGAAATAAGCCGTTTTGATTGTTGTCTTGTCTTCATCTAATTGCTTTTCGAATGTAACCCTTATTGTTTCGACGAATTTATAGCCGTTAGTCTCAATTAGTAGTGTTTTGAATTGATTCTGAATGCCTTTTCTCGTAGTGGCTAGTTGTACTAGTGGGTCTTTATTGTTCTTAATGGCGACTTCAAATGATCTGATTGAACCCTTCATAGCTCTATCTAGTTGCGTGATCTTAGTTCTTGGAGCAGGAACCGGTCTTTTGGTTGTATTCTTAATGGTCCTCTGAGCTGGGATTGGTTTGTAGTCATCTCTGAATCGGGTTGGTGGTAGGATGATGTTTTCCTCGTAGCGTTCGATCATGTCCTTAACGCTTCTTCGTGGAGTAGGAACTGGTTTGTAGTCATCTACGATTTCATTTTTTGGACGTCTTATAGTATTTCGTTTCAATAGCAATTCGATAAGTTTCGATTTAGACAATTTCTTAAGATCGCTAGCATTCATATTACTATTAGTTGAGATAATAATTTCATTCGTTTTCATCTGATTTTCAGGCATACTACAATATGTCGTCATACGTTTAAGTGTCGTCATACGTTTAAGTGTCGTCGTACGTTTAATCGAATCTATATGTTTTTTATTTTCGATGTGCGTTTATGTGCTTCTTAGATTTCAGATGTGTATATTTCGAAGCTGGATGCATCTCTTTCTCACATAATAGGCAATAGAATTTATGGGTATTGAACCACGCCTTAACTCGGTCATTGCTACATTCATATATTTTGTCGCATCTAGTCTTCCTTTTCTTTCTATCGTTATTCAGTTCTACCATATATACGTATAGAAGACAATATACGTTTAAATCTTTTCAGTAGTACTTCACAAGTATCGATTACTTTTCTTATGCTATCAAGTAATTTGATTAATTTAGCATGCATCTATATTGTATGCTTATATTATTTTCATATCGCATCTAGATTCTTGAATGGCACCCAACTATTGAATTCGTCGCTGTACCCTTTCCACGATACTAGAGCTTGCTTCTTTTTGTAGTTCCTTCTGATGACTCTGTTGATTCTGAAGATTTCTTGAACCGCTTTCGATAGTTCAGGTTCGTAGAAAGAACCTTGTATTTCTTCACCATTCAAGTCCTTCAATTTGTAAGTAATAGGGTTCGTATACTGGATTTTATCAATCGTAAACACTTCTTCAGTCCAATTCGGAGTATAACCTTTGTCGAATACCTTGCGCTTGTACTTGCTTATTCGAACCTTATCGCTAACCTTAAATTTTGGTTTCGATTGTAATGACTCCATATTGCCATATAGATTAAAGTACACAGTTCCTTCGTTCTTCTTCTTAGATGCTTCAATAGGAGGCATTTTGATGCTTGAATGTTTCATACTATTGTACTGTTTCAATATTCTAGGCAGCATATCTAAATACTGCGTATTACCTTGGACAGTAAATTGTTTCCACATCTTCGTCTTTATCGTACGGTTCCATCTCTCGCAAACAGAAGACTTTTCTTCATTCTCAGTTGAATACATTTGTATACTATGCTTGTCCAATAGCTCTTTCACATGCTTATTATAGTACTCCTTACCCTTATCGACCCATAGATATTTTGGTATTCTTCCTTCCTCGAAGATAGTTTGGAAAGCTTTCATAACTGTTTCGCCTTTCTTATCTTTCAAAGGTACGATCCAACCATATTTGCTAAAGACGTCTAGAACCATGAGAAGGTATCGATAGCCCTTATTCCATTTGCTAAACTGTTGCATCTCAACGAGATCAGAACACCATATTTCATCAATGTGATTAGCTATAACACGCCGCCGAGTAAATTTACGTCTTATTGGTCTATGCAATTCATCTGCTAGTTTTACTTGCCAGTTTTCTTCACTCGACGGCTTTTTTCGTTTTTTGGCTTCTTAGCACCCATTCCAAACTTTGCTTTAGTCGCGATAGCATTCCTTGCTAAGGCATGACCCCATTGGCGATCCTTCCATGGAATTTCGTCTAATGATTTGACCATTTTTCGATCAGCTTCATTTTTGCATTTGACGTCATCATCACAGATAGAATAATCGACATCGTGTTGCATACTCACAGCATCAGTTTTGCCAGTTGGCTTATCGTAAATCTCTAATATTCGACCTGTCTTATCATAAGTCAATTGATTTTCTAAGGGATTCCCAGGTCCTGTATAATGATGACCTGGTAGCGTGAATCCCTTTTTTGGTGCAACCTTTAATATTGCTTTATGAATGTCTAACTTACCTCCTTTCTTAATAGTTTTCATATGATCATCATAGAATTCGGATGCTGGATCTGTTACGTCAGTATACATACTCATTGGATGTTGTATCTGGCCACCACGAACTTTCTTAGATGCTAGATTCAATATGGTTCGACCTTCTTTTTGGATGAAATCGGCAGCTTTGCTTCTTATCTTCTTACCTATTGCCTGTGTAGCACCCTTAGCAAGTGTCGAAAATAGCTTTCCACTACCTGGAACCATTGATAATGCGGCGGCTCCAGCAAGAAGTGGTATTCCAGCTGAAATAGCTAGTGCTCCTGGCAACATACTACCGCCTTGTGTAGATTTCACGAATTTCGACTTTTGACTTCCGCATTCTACACATGCACCTACCAGACGAGTCCTTCCATTTTGAGTCTTTACGATATGCTCATCTTTCGTCTCAGTTTGTTTCTTTTGTCTTAGACAATATATCTTAGTCATTTCGTATACAATATCGTTACATAATATCGTAAGCGAAGTGCTGTATAAGCAATTCATTGAACATAGATGGTTTGAACTGAAAGTCTAACAAGATGTCGATAGGTTTTCTACCCTTTGAGCGTTCTAGAATGTAGAATATGCAATAATAACCACACATAATGCTATCCATATCTTGAATCTGCGAGCTATTGTACTCTATTTGTTTGTTGCTTGTTTCCATAAGCTCTATTACCTCTTCTGCTGGCAATAGGCCGAATGAATCGAAGTGTTCGATGTAGTTATTATCATGATTGTTATATACGGCAACCCAGTGAGTACCATCGCCTTTAAAATAGTCTTGAATATTGATTACTACACACCCGTCATTATTGATCCTATCAGGTAGCATATCTTTACTGTAAGCACCAATGTAGTTGGCGATCTTTAGTTTTTTCATAATGCTATCGATATCGATGTTGCTCAGTGGTCTTAGCGCGTTCCGTAATATGGATGCTTTAGGATTGTCCCTGGAAGCACGAGGCCTTTGGCTGTTTTCTTTCTTGAGATCTTTTTTTTTACTCCATAACCAATCGTACCATCAGAATTCCAAGATCCAATAAACGGTGGTGGTCGTAGGGCTGAAAGATTTAATCCTCTTCCACTTGACTTTGGATTAGTACCTGGTAGAGCGATTCCTTTACCGAAGATACCGCCTAAGAGATTGGGAAGCAGGCTTGCCGCTAAGCCACCAAGCAAAGCCCCAATGAACCCGCCTTGCTTACTTAACTGCGTCTTACTGAGTTTAATATCTACTCCGACGTTTTTCGATTTAGCATTATGGATTCTATCGATTTGCTGCTTAGTCAATTTAATCTTATCGCTACCATGATAGTCGCTAGATGATAGTCTAATGGTAGTCGATGTCTTGTTTTGAACAGCTGAAGCTATCTTACGTTTCTGTGCCTCAGACAACTTTAATGATGTTTCTACATAATTCGTTGGCATTCTATATAAGATATCGTTAGACAATAATTTGAATATGATTAGAGAATTGCTCCAAGTAATGGTATGCCCTTAAAAGGTGAATTCGGTCCAAGTATGAGTCCTTTGCCCTTCTTTTTTGGTCTACCTCTCTTTTTCTTAATGCCTTTTCCTTGTACAGCCTTAGAGACAGAACCAGATATTGCTCCAGTTGCAGCAGCCATTCCAAGAGCTGGTAGGATTTTCTTCAAGAACATAGGAGCAATCATTTTCAATAAATTACCCAATCCACCTAAAAATCCGCCTTGTTTTGAGACTTGCGTCTTACTAAGTTTTAGTTGGACTCCAGACATTCCTCTTTTAGCTTCAACCACCTTCTTACGTTGCGCTTTAGTCAGTCCTAGAAAGTCGCTTCCTGTTAGTTGATTGTTGTTCAATCTCAAGCTAACTGTTTTCTTATTGATGTAAGCATTCTTAATTGATTCTTTTTGAGATTCGCTTAGACTCAATCCTGTTCTAATATAGCTCATTTCGTATATGTAGTATAATTAGATAAAATTTACACGATTACATTCATTCTACCAGACAAGCCTTGTAGTTGTAAGTGCCTATCGGATAGGATTACGGCATAAACATAATAAGGTATATCAGCATTGTTAGCTATGTTTCTGAAGTTCCCACCTAGGGTAAATCGGACTTCAATATCAGCCATGCTTGTTTTCAGCTGCTCTGAATGCTTACTAACGTCAAAATGATGTATTGGATACAATGATGCCCAATCCTCAACACTAAGCTGACTACCAGTATCGGTATCTTGGTATTTGTTGACTGCATCCATGAACATCATATACGATCTGTTATAGTTACGATTCGCTGGAGTGAAGTTACATTCTACTTCGCGTTCTGGGTGTTGTACACTATTGATTCGGATGCTGATTCTTGTTAGATTCCCATTGTCAAAGATCATATTATTGACATTCTGTGCATTAGCTGCTGGATGACGATCACTAGACTGTAGCGCAATGAAAACATGTCTAGGTAGCTCCGATCCTGGTTGTGTTGTAATCCTCCATGTAGGATTAGTTTCAACAGCTTGGAACATCGTTCTGTATACACGTACCTGCTCAAAATATAGGTCCTTTATGTAACCACTTACTAGTTTGGCATCAATGTATGATTGAATTTCTAGTGAAGGAACGACTTTAGGCATCCATAGTGATAGGTGAGTAATCTTAAATTTACCAACGCCTGCAGCATTATCTTTCATGATATACTGGTTTGCTGTTGCTCTGTTTAGGATAAGGGTATGTTTGACACTCCGAAACACAGTATCTACATCCTTACAGAATCCGAAAACTTGCGATAGTGGTAGAAGCAGGGATACTTGTTTAGCTCCTGTCGTGATAGCCTGTCGAGCAGTGAAACCTAGATTAGCTGTTTGGTCTTGTGTGTATGCAACAACTAAGGCTTGCGTTCCTGTTCGAACGGCAGCTGCATTAGCAGCATCATCGACTGCAGCAATTGCAGTTATGTACTTTAAAGTTGGTGTACCCGTTGATGTATCTCTAAACCAAAGCATATTACTAGCAGTACTACGGCTATAGTCATCAGAAAACATGACTGTGTTTAGAATTGTGCTTGCTTCTGGTAGGTAGTCATTCACACTTTCTACTATTTGGTTGTTAATCTGATATTGAGCACTTGAAAATAGACTCCACGCATTATTCACAAGCGATACAATATCTGTTGCACCATAATCAACATTAGCAGCTGTTTGCAGCTTACCACGCACCTCCAACATAGCCTTATGTGGGAGCAGGTATACGTCTTCATCTCGAGTCTCGATGATCCTTTGGCCATCTTTATCCATGTTATTAGAGTCTCTTGGAAGGTATTCGATGTATTCGAACTTCGTAGTTGAGTTATCGATAATGTTCGATTCGTCGAATTGGAAATATTGGCTAATTACTTCAGTCATATATATTGTATGGTTATACAAAAGTTAATATAATCGTTTCATGCCACTTCCAGCAATAAGATTCGATAATATAGCTCTAGACCTGTCATTCAAGACTTTCCTAACTTCTGGATTCGATGAAACGTCT
The DNA here is from genome assembly GCA_030867875.1 of Actinernus sp. WN-2022. Lineage (NCBI taxonomy): Eukaryota > Metazoa > Cnidaria > Anthozoa > Actiniaria > Actinernidae > Actinernus > Actinernus sp. WN-2022. The sequence continues at coordinate 4,805,705 of JAOWCC010001729.1, forward strand.
CTAACGCCCTGCTTTACCTTTTGAAGGATCGCTTTAGTGCCAACATCAATGGCTTTCTGTTTAACGTATGGAAGAGCCTTAGTAATGACAGGTTTTAGCAATCTATTTTTTAAGGCAGTAATGGGTCTCGTTATTATCTTGCTAGCTGTCGAAAGCGTACTCTTTGCTTTGTCGAATACGTTCCCAATGAGGTTTCCACCAATGACTTTTCTTTTGGTATATCGTTCTCTTGTTAATAGCATATACATATTGGTTACACAATCTCACTAAGATGGATGTAATACGTCACTCGTTCATTATTCATTTTTATCGAATTACCACTTTGATCTCTAAGCGAGAATGATATACTGTTGATCGATCTTTTCGATATGTTCATATCAAATCGTTGGTTAGGATGGATGTTGATCAAGTAACCTGGCGGAACTGATGGAACGAATGAGTAGATGACCGAACTTGTACTGCCATTTATGTAAGAATCAGTCACTAGATCGCAGTGTACTTGAATCGTATCAACCTCCGTGATTTGCACGATCTTATCGCTATCGTGAAAGCCGTTGCCTTGAACTATCTTAGATTCGAAACCAAGTATCGTTCTAAAACTTTCATCAATAGTGAAATCTACTTTATAACCATTTCGTATCTCAATCATAGACTTCAGCGTATTGTAATTAGGTTTAATATCGACATAATACTTACTGTTAGCAGCATCCCAATCGCTATTTTGCTTCATATGGTGCTTCATAGTGTCATTTATGTCGATTACGTTGTATGCTCCTGGCGATAATGTTATCGTCTTCCAAGCTGTACCATTGTAGTATTTGAACTTGTTATTTGCACTCGTTATGTTGTACCAAGAGTACCACATAGATGCATTGATTAACGAGATTTGATAGTTTTTCGTAATATCTAGCTCCAATGGAGGATTGAAGTATGTCGTGAAGTTTTCAGATGAACCAGATCCTTTCTTACTATCAAAGAATAACGTAGTTTGCATTATACAGTTTGGTTAGATTATTCTGATGAACATATCACATCCCCATTACTATCGAAACTCCTCGCGATCCCTGAGACTTCTTCTAAAATCATACTTGAGGTAACGTAACTATTCCACTTAGCGTTTCCATTGTTGTATATTCTATTGATTGTAACGGTTCCTGTGTCTTTCACTTTTATCTGTAATTTATATGTATGTGGGGTTTTATCAAATGGGACGTGGAACCCAGTATGGGACACGCAGGCAAGAGTTTCTGGATTGATGGCTAATTGCGAGCCAAAGCTAGCTCTGTTACGGGTTTGAAGGATATTATTTGGTAATGAATTCGTACTGACATAAGCCAGTAATCCTTGACCTGTAGTTACGACCCATCGAAACCACACATTAGCTCCTCCAGCGTCACATCCAAGGTAAATCGTACACGATAATCGAATTAAATTCATTACTTCCTTGGGAGATATCGTGATGGAGAAATGTGGTATGTCTCCCCACTCCATGTCTGCATGACTCCATAAATTCGAAATTTCCTTTGCTATATAAGCGACTGTCCTAATAGGAACCACTTCTTGCACTCTTTGTTCAATAATGTACTCATTATCATCGAAGACAGTAGGATTCACAAAAGTATTTGCATCTAATGCCCCAGCAATGATTGCGACATAGATAGTTATTAGCTGATTGGTTGACTGATTATGACTCAATGTAAATGATAGTTTGCCTATATCATTGGCAGATGTCGTTATGCTTAGCTCTTGGAAAGCAGTGTTTGTAGATCCTATCCTTCCACTTTTTATCGTGTTTGAGATGAAACTTAGATTCTCTTCAATCGATAAAGAGCTTAGTATTATGGATCCAATGTTGTTTGCATAAGCTTCAACCCGAACTGTATAGGTGCCGTTGCCTTTTAACCCTAAAGTCGTATTATCATTTTTTGGTATATTCATAGTCAACGTTTCTGTTGAGTTTGGTTTAAAGGTCTCTAGGATCCTAAAACCTTGATGTTCTGGAGTGATATTCATAGAGTATGCATCTTTAATGATCACAAATGAGCTTACACTACTTGATGATGCCCAATTACCAGGATCCATAAGAAAATTTCCACAATTAAATGTTAAACTACTATGCATAACACCAGGCCCAGGCCCTCGAGTGCCAGTGTCACCTTTATCGCCCTTATCGCCTTTGTTGCCTTTCGATCCTATCGTGCCTTGATTTCCTATCGAACCACGTGGACCTAATGCTCCCTGTGCTCCCATACTTCCTTTTGGTCCTGTTATTCCAATATCGCCTTTATCGCCTTTTGGTCCTTGAATGCCTTGAATACCAGTATCACCTTTGTTACCTTTCGATCCTATCGCGCCTTGATTTCCTGTTAAACCACGTTGACCTAATGCTCCCTGTGCTCCCATACTTCCTTTTGGTCCTGTTATTCCAATATCGCCTTTATCGCCTTTTGGTCCTTGAATACCTTGAATACCTGTATCACCTTTGTTACCTTTCGATCCTATCGCGCCTTGATTTCCTGTTAAACCACGTTGACCTAATGCTCCCTGTGCTCCCATACTTCCTTTTGGTCCTGTTATTCCAATATCGCCTTTATTGCCTTCTAGTCCTCGAATGCCTTGAATACCAGCATCACCTTCGTTACCTTTCGATCCTATCGCGCCTTGATTTCCTGTTAAACCACGTTGACCTAACGCTCCCTGTGCTCCCATACTTCCTTTTGGTCCTGTCATTCCAATATCGCCTTTATCGCCTTTTGGTCCGCGCTTACCTTCCTTTTGCTCTATCATACCATTGTAAAGCGTTCCAAATATTGAGTAACTCATCTCTTATATTATATGATTACATTAGTTTGATGCGTATTCATTGATACCATTTTGAGCAACTTTTTTAGTAATCCCTGTGATTTCCTCAACCATTATTGATGATTTCACGTATCCATTCCATGCCATATTAGTGCCATTATACAATCGATTCAATACCATCGTTCCTGTATCATTTACCTTACATTGCAGCTTATACGTGTGTAGGATGCCGTTACCGAAATTCTCATGAAAAGAGACATCTGAAACACAAACTAATGTCTCTGGATCTCTTGGTGGTTGTGAGGCAAATGCACATCTGGTTCTCAAGCCAATTGCTGCATCTGGTAAGTTACTTACACCAATAATCGTTTGTAAGTGGTGGCCTGCAATTGCTGTTGGTGTTAATAGAACCCACCGGAACCAAAAATTACCTCCTCCCGTGTTGTTTGAGATGTATAGGCGGCATGATAGTCTCATCATATTTCTACCTTTTGGTGTTAGCTGTATTTCGTAATTGGGTATATCCATCCAATCTGTATCGCGTTGAAGCCATAAGAGTGAAATCTCTTTCGCATTAATACTAACTATTCTTACTGGCGTTTGCTCATGCATGCACTCATCACGGCTTCCATTTCGAAGTGTTCCAAATTTCGTAAAACTCATTACTATATTGTATACGTACATTATAGTAGATGAATATAATCAACTTTGACGATACTGAAAAAATAAAGAAACCAAAACATCACTTCTTGCTTCCTGATTGCCATTTTATGCTAGTTGGTAGTACGGGTCAAGGTAAAACGAATCTCCTTACCAACATGCTCTTAAAATGGATGAAATACGATTCTTGTAAGATACATACATTAAATCCTCATCAGGATAAGTACGAACTGATAAAAGAATTCCATGATATCATTAACGACGAAGTAGAAGACGACGACGTGTGTAATGTTGAATTATGCGAACCAGAAGACATCACACCAGTTGAAGATTTAGATGATGACGATAATAAGGTTATCGTATTCGACGATATTAAAATCGACAATAAAAATATGAACAACGTTAAGGAATACTTTTCGCTATCTAGAAATAAGAACTGTAACTGCATTTACTTGTGTCAAAGCTATTATGACGTACCAAAATACATTCGACGTAATACTAAGTGCTTCGTTTTGTTCGGCGGATTAGATAACAAGGACATCAGACACATTGCTGATGATAACTGTAAAAACATAAGTCGGAAACAATTCGAAGACATATATCGAGAAGCTACGATAGAACCATTCGATTTCATGGTATTGGATAAGACTTCTAAGCATATTCCTGAGATGTATAGAAAGAACTTCGATGGTTTATACGTGCCTAATACGTAGTTAGAGAACGAGAATTCGATGGTTTTCGTGTGGTTTACATACGATTTCAAAAAGTCACGCTAAGTTAGAGTAAAGAATTATGTAACTAATATGTATACATGTCATTCAGGACTGTTCAATCAGTAGAAGAAAGAGCAAGCTTAATTAACGAATTCTTGAAAAATAGGCAAATCTTAAAGAAACGATTACTCAATAAAAAGCTAGGCGATCAATCATTACGAGAAGCTGGCGAAAAGCTATACCAACCTGTAACAGATTCAGTCGAAAAGGCACAGAAGGCGGCTGATAAGAAACAGGATGAAATGATTGACCAGCTTCAAGAAAACCAAGAGAACATCACTGGAGCAATCGATACATTAAGCGAAGCCATATCAACACAAGGATCTACTAAAGGTTTAGAATCGTGGGTTGGTAAACTGCCATCGCATTACGAGGAAGACGAAGATGAAGACGAAGAGAACGACAAAGGAGCCGTTGGTGGTACAAAACCAATTTTTGGAGCACAAGAATCTAAAAGACTAGAAAAACTAGGGTTTGATCCAAGCTTAACGAACATACCTTCAGAGTACTTAATAAAGAATGCCATAACAATATTGAACAAGCAAATCAAAGGATCCAAATCGCCTGTGACGATAAAGATACTAGGCAACCAAAAATTAGCAGCAAACAAGTACTTGAAGGAGGTGCGAAAACTACAGACACCAGAGAAGGAAGTCGTATTCGTACCAGATGAGGACGTCATCGAAACGCCAAAGTCATCTAAGAAAACGACTGGCACAGGTCTAAAAATAGGATCCGACTATACGTTTGGAAACTTGTATATCGATCCAGCTAAATTATTAGAGATGAGATTAGAGGCTTACAATGGTAGTGGTAAGAAGATACTAAACCATAAGGTCGATAATTCATTTATGGAGTTGCTAACGAAACGCTACAATCCTAGAAGACTGTACACTGATGATGCTCAAAGGATATTCAACAAGCTGATTAAGCTCTCGGGAATCTCTCCATACACAAGCAAAAGTGGCAAGATCGGTTTAGGAATGAAAAAGCCAGGCGATTGCAACAAGAATCAAATAAAATATTACAATAATCCGAATGAGCTATGCGAAAGACTAGAGTTAATAATAGCATCCCAAAATGCAGGCAATAATAGTATCGAACTTTCTAATGAAGCCGTCGAGATACTCAATAAGCTTTCTAACGATGGTTTGATCAACAATGGCGATTACAAGCAGATGTACCAACAATTTATGTAACGTATAGCTATATGGCAAAGACGAAGATTGAGATCTTCAACTTCAATCATATAGACAAGGACTTGAGTGAAGCAGATGTCGAAATGCTAAAAAAGCTATATGCACACTACCATAAAAAATGCTTCTGTCACAAGCAAGCATACAAACGATTCAAGAAGGTTAATACGATTCTGCACTTATCGTCAATCGGTCTCACAAGTACAGGCGTAATCATTGGGTCTATAACACTAAATCCAATCATTCTTGGTACAATATCGGGATCAGGACTATTGCTCCAAGGACTACTAAAAATGAAAAACTACAATAGGAAGACAGAAATGAGCAAATTTGCGCACACCTCATATCAGAAGATATTGAACAAAATCATAGCATATTTACGTGGAGAAGAAATCGACATCGAAAAATTTACATTAGAGTTGAACTGGTTGGATGATCACGTATCAGACCTATGTCCACTAGTCGATAGATTCAGAGAGAGATACAACAAGAAGTACACAACTAGTTGATCATTGACATATCAATTATCTTCACTTCTCGCAAACACACCATTAAGAGTCTCTATGTATAACCATCCATTCATATTACAGATCTCCTTCCACATCCTCACATATCGCTTAACAGTATTCTTTGATATGTATCTAATGCACCGTTGCATATGAATGCGATAGTTATCGATTCCTGATTCGCGAAACTTCATTTCAAACAACTTATAGAATACGAAATCGAGTATTGGATACCTCCCTTTCGATATAACATCGATAGCGCTTTCGAATTTATTGAACAACCGACGAACATCATTGTACTCACCATATCGTAAATCGAATTTCGCAATGAATATATTATCTATATGATACTTTCGATGGTAGATAGACTTTCGCCTTATTCGATATCTATTTTCATAGTAGTCGATATATGGATTCACAAGTCGATATCCATAAATAACACCACAGTTTTGACATACATCCATACCATTATTATTAATCATCTCTTTATTGCCACAACACGACTCACTCTCTTTCTCGCGTACGTAATCTATCAATCGCTCATTGCAGAACGGACACGACTCTCCAAAGTCTTTCATCTCATCATGGATTTCTGAATTGCAGTTCATCCTATACTACTATATTAGATATAAAATATAGAGTACCATGCACCAGCATCCATTACACAGAGAAGACGCAAGAGAAGAATGAAGAAACTCGCAGAAGCCAATATATGGCAATAGCGGATAGCAGGCAAGGCAATGAAGCCATTAGAATGGATAGCCTAGAATGCAACTATGAAAAGTTGAATACTATAGTATGAGAAGAACGAAGAGAAGAACCATCAATCGGCTGGTTCAAACACATTTCGAAAATATACGTACACATCACTATAGATCAAGCCTTTAGACATCCAAAGATTGAAACCAGTTATGGAGATTTCCAAGAATTTGACATCCAAAGATTGAACTGGTTAAACCGGTTATGGAGAATTCGACCTTGACCTTGACCTTGAGAAGAATAAAAAATACGATCGATAAATAATAGGGTGGGGGTATGAGATCAGAAACCATATGATGGAAAATGGTCCGGTACCCTCACCCTCTATACTACTCAATTGATTTTTGGCAAGATATTCCTAGCCACCTAAAAGATTTACCCTCGTTTTCGTTCAACAACAAAAATTAACATTATTTACTGTCAGAACAACGCTCAATTTAGTTCTTTATTATTAATATTATTATTATTATTATTATTATAACTTTAAACGTTCCTGAGTCTGCGTTTTCTGAGTCCAGTCCAGTCCATCACTTTACATGCCAGATTTGAAGCCGCTGATATAGCAAACGCGCGTTGACCATAGGTTAATTACTCGAGTCTTAAAATGCAAGCCGTTTTTTTGTTTGGTGCAACAAAATTTGCACTTTTGACCTATGCGGTTATTTTTTCTTTGTTCCCATGTATTAAATTTCAAGTTCACCACCAATCAGATTGCACTGTGCTGGTCACGTGACACTCTCCAGGTTAATTTATTTACATAATTTAATACAGTAAATCAAGATGGTCGACCCGCGAGGAAATTTCTCTCAAATTTGGAGTCCCATCTCTCAAATGTAAGCAGTTTAATGTTTTATGTAACTTCACCGTGCGAAAGCCTTCCAACAGGCTCAGGATATTTCAACTGGCGTTCTTGTCGGAGCCAAAGGACCGCGTTTTTTACCCAGATGGCCAGTGATAGCTGAGAGGGAAAGTGAAACTGAACAGTGTCTTGTTTCTGATGAGCCAAGCAAATATGTTCAACTCTCGACTCACTCAAGGCAAACGTAAGCTTAAATTTAAGATCTACTTTGGTCTTTTATTGTGGATCCAAGGAATGTTTCAGTGTTTGGTCGCTCACCAACACGAAGCCAGAATACACACTCAGCTCAGAATAATTTATGATGACCCAAGCAATATTCAAGCCGAGGTTTTGGTTCAAGAAATTAAAGGCTTCCAACAATTTCCTTTATAGTTCTGTAATATAATGGGCAAACTGAAGTTTTGGAGCAAGAACCGCAGATAAAGTTACACAGAGGCACACAAATTCACTACGAATACAATTAACATGACTTCCAGAGGTTTTCTAGTTTTATTAAGTTATTCAAGGCTAAAATAGCCAAAAACGATTTGATCTTCACCTCTACTCGCTTGAAACGTAACGCTGACAGATGTTTGCTGTTTTGGAGTCTTCTGTATCATGTGTCAGATCTTTTAGCCCTGCGTTCACCAGATCACGATCTAAGCTCTCTCAGCGAAATAACCTAAATGTACCTGAAGAAAGTTTTCGACCTCGTTTGTCATTTTTGCTCTAACCACTGTAAACAATGTAACATGATCAGGCGCTCGAGCGTGATCGTTACTTCATTATCTGAACAGCGCGAATTGCAAACCTCACTTAGTGCTGTAGTTGCTGACAGATATCTGAAGTGGTCAAAATGCCCTGAGGTCGAGCGCGTTTCGCAATGAAATGTCTGAACACCCCCCGTAATGCTCATATGGGTTGTAGTAATTACTCGGGCTGCCTGTGGCAGCACCGAGTCTTAAAATGCAAGTCGTTATTTTTTTTTTATTATTTTTATTTCATGTCAGACGGATTCTGCGCATGCGTTAAAGGTCAAATTCAAACCAATCAGATTGCACTGTGCTGGTCACGCAACAATCGCCAGGTTAATGTATTTACGTAAGTGAATACAGTAAATCAAAATGGTCGACCCGCGAGGGCGAAAGCCTTCCAACAGGCTCAGGATATTTCAACTGGCGCTCTTGTTGACCATAAAAATACATGAACAACCAGGAGCCGTAATACATTCGATCAGCGCTGTTTGGACAGATCCAATGTACATTTAGAAACGTAAGCGAAATACAATATGTCAATATCCAAACACGTTTGGATATCAACGGGTATCGAATTATAATCAAAGGTTAGATCTCGTCAGGCGCGCTCAGATAAGAAAGTTCAAAGCTCTCAGACTAGGCGAGACAAGGAGATATCACTTTCAATGAGTCATTGTCAGAAATCTATTCCATCGTGGGCGGTCTTGTACAGCTAAGGCATGTTTTACGACAGAATAACCAGAGTCTTTCTACTGGATTGAGAGCTCGAGACATTATACATGTCGGCTAATATGGGGAAAACTGAAACAAAAAATGAACTTTGACGGCAGAAACCCTCAATTGAGCCAAGCGGAATATTTACATGATCCGCTAAGATTGTTACAAATCTTAGTTAAGCAGATGTTTTCAGTGTATGCCAACTGAAATGCGGCAACTACACGAACAAGAAGCATGAACTGCCAGCAACGAGAGAGGAAAAAGTATTTGAAATGCACAGCGCTAGCTGAAATAGGGCATATATATAATATCTGAGACGTTAAATTACGTTACTGTGAAGAGGATCAAAATTCAAGTTTTGTAGCTTGAGACTGTCTTCTGCCGTGACTCGTGAGAGAAATTGGAAAAGATCTAGCTGTTTCATTCAGACACTGGCAAATTTATTGAAAGCTACGGGCTTACTTTATGAGATTATTATTCATTGTGGAATGAAAGGAAACAGGTTAGCTGAAAGTTAAGTTCGAGGTAGGCTTCGACTTTCATTCCGATTCAGTGCATATGTGCACGAAGGTGGGTGCTGTCAACAACACTACCAAAAGATCCAAAACGAAAGTTCAGTTACGTAAGTACTGTAAGTAAACTCTTTTTAATTTGAATAAATTTCCTCTCAGTTTGTCTGTTAATGTACTTTTCCTTCTAATTATCGCTTTATTTAACATCTGTGATTTAGAGTATGCGTACCTCAGAATAAATTATTTGAAAGGTCAACTGAATTCTTGTGTCGATAAGCGCAAATGTTTTTTTGTGAAACAGTCTGTGTATATGAGAAGCGGCTTAATAGAAGAGCTTTCTCATTTATAGGAATTACAATTTTTTTTCTTGCTATGAAATTTATGTTTCATTTCACTTCATTTCGTATTAAGGATGCGTCTTATCAAAACACTCTCGTCGGTTTAGCTGCGAGAGTTTGTATCTGTTCTAATCAACAGTCAGTCGTTTTTACCAATTACTTGTTACGTATGTGTGAGTTAAAATCGTTACATGAGTTCAACGTTTCGAATAAACAATTACCTAATTTAGGCAGATATTTAAAAACAAAATTATATAATCTATTTTCTCTTTACTGGAGGGAACACACTCAACAAAGTCGATCAGGTGGTAAATTGCGTACTCTCAGTAAAGTTAAGATCAATTTCGGTTTTGAGAGATACCTTACCGATGCAAATGTTAAGTGTCGTCAAGCTGTAACCAGGTTACGACTGTCAGCACATCGACTTCCTGTTGAGTCTGGTCGCTACAGCAATATACAATACGATGATCGTAAGTGCACACTATGCAATTCGAATGAAATTGGTGATGAATATCATATTTTAATGTCGTGCGTTCATGGGAAAATTGAACAAGTTAGAAGTTTATTTATGAACGATTTATACAATATCAACAGTTCGTTTGCTATACTTGATCCAAAAGAGCTATTTTTATATATTTTTAGTATGCATGACGATTCTATTGTGAAACTGGTTTTAAGATATTGTAAGGAGGTATTGGATTTATTTAATAATTGTAATAATACTTGATTTACTATATTTCAATTTAATATTCAGATCGTACTTTCATATATATATATATTTAAATATATTGATGTATATGAATTTGTATCCTAATGTGCCAAAGTTGGTGTTTAATGGATTAAAGATTATTATTATTTCACATTTATTCATACAGTTTTAGCCGGACATTTCCCCGAGTTTTTGATCTATTTTCAATCAAATTCAAAGTCTGAATATGTCATTGTATTGCATTTATACACTTGAATTGCCAGTATTCTGTTGTTCGAATCCTGCGTTATCATAGTCATACCATAAAAGCGATTAATAGACCAGTCTGTTTTTTTGACGTTCTCACTGGCGAATTAAAGCACGACTTGATACTAAGAGGATTTCAAATGAAAGTGTATTTCATCTTCAATCTCATGTGGCCCGAGTGAAAGCCCAGATGGGCTCTTGTTGGATTATTTTCCGAGGTGTCCGCTTACGGGAGTGTAAAAACAAAAGAAAAATCCAAATCATAACCCTGAAAAGTGTCCGCGTCCGCCTACGGGAACGTATAAATACAGAGTTTGACTGAGAGTTCAAACGGGGTTTTGGAAAGGTGTCCGTAACTGGAGCTGTCCGCTTACGGGAGTGTCCGCACTGAGAGAGAGTCGACTGTATAATGTGGTTGGCAAAAAAAAACATGTGTTTGTATCTAGCGATTTGGCCATGGGCCTCACGAAATACATCTAAAGTCTCAATTCTGCTTCCATATCCTAATTCTTGTATAAGACTTATAAGTTAAGAGCATATAAGCTTCGATGAAAGGGCTTGCTTGCATTTTGGAAGAACAAGAGAGTAATTTGGCGATGAATAAGGACGGACCTGTGATATTTTACAAGCAACTGACTGCGTTCACGCTTCTGCCTACCACAAACAAATGTGGCGTGACTGGCCTGTGTGACGTCACAGTAAGTATCGCTAAGCCCGAGTGAAAGCCCAGATGGGCTCTTGTTAGGTTTGAAGTCTATGCATCAATGAATTAGATACCCGCCTCTTTAGTCTAGTCTCGTCTGACGATGCTTTTCACTATAGCGATACTTACTGTGACGTCACACAGGCCAGTCACGCCACATTTGTTGCATTCTTTGGTTGGCAGAAACGAAGCGTGAACGCAGTCAGTTGCTTGTTAAATACACAGGTCGGGACAGGTCGGTGCTTATTACTCGGGCTGCCTGTGGCAGCACCGAGTCTTAAAATGCAAGTCGTTATATATATATTTTTTTGTTTCGTGCAGCAAAATTTCTGCGCATGCGTTAAAGGTCAAGTTCACCACCAATCAGATGGCACTGTGCTGGTCACGCAATGTTCGCCACGTTAATTTATTTACATAATTTAATACAGTAAATCAAGATGGTGGAGGACCCGCGAGGAACTTTCTCTCTAATTTGGAGTCCCATCTCTCAAATGTAAGCAGTTTAATGTTTTATTCAACCTCACTCGTGCGAAAGCCTTCCAACAGGCTCAGGATATTTCAACTGGCGCTATTGTCGGAGCCGAAGGACCGCGTTTTTTACCCAGATGGCCAGTGATTTTATATACGAAACGTACGACGACCTGAAGCCAGTTAACGGGCCAGGATCCGGAAAGCTAAAATTCGAAGAAATAGATATTGGAATCTATAAGCCATCGGCTCGCTGTGCTGCATTTAAAACATCCGAGGAGTACATCTTATTTTGGGTGAAGGCACTTCAAGACCAATATTATGAGTCACTTAAAAACTGTCAGAGATTTAAATTTACCGTAAGTTCGATCAGAGAGTATTGAGATCAAGTTATTTCGTTCCAGCGAGGATATTGACCTAGCGGAAACGGTACAAGCTGTCGAAGGATTTTACTTATAACCATCCACGTCTACTTAACAACAGGAATAGTTATGTGCCAAGGCATGGGCAAAGATTGAGTTTCCCAGATTACAGATGAAAGTAGAGAACTTAATGAATGAAGAAACAGAGGTCACGCGCGACATGCTTGAGAACATGTTCAACACTTTATGTTATACTAAGAAAACAAAACAAGTTACAGAGCCTGCAAGTTCACAAGTCAATGAAAAACCCCAAGAGCCTGTAGTTTTGGATCAACATATCCTTGAAACTCCAAAAGCAACATACACATGAGTCAAATTCAAACCGGAAGAGACGGAATTCTTTAGATTCTTCACGAGGATTGTTAGCCCGCAATAAGAACTCTCTCGCTGATTTAATGACCTTGATTTGTAACATAGAGGCTGACCTCACTGATATGCGTAATGAATTCTTACTCTCGTCACATCAAAACACGAATCAAGAAACCAAACTCAGTCATTTGGAAGACAAATTAGTGCAGCAAGATAATATATACAAGACCGCAATCAAGATGCTGTCATCACGTATTATTGACCTAGAAGTTGAAAATGGCGAGTTGAAAGCGGATATAATAAAGCTGAGATCCGACTTTCAAACTTAAAAAAAAAAATCAAGAATACAAAAAAGAAGACAATGAAAGACCAAGGTCTCCAGTGTTCCGAGACTACCCAACCTACTGAAGCTTTAGCAACGAATCAGTTTGTTCAAGAGCCATCTTTCTTACATGACAACCCGATCCCTCTGCATCAGAATACATTTTCTATGCTAAATGACGAGAGTTTATAATCACCTGACCGACAACCCACTACTAAAGAAAGGGACCATGAAGTACGGTAGTACGGTTAATTCTCGGGTTCAAAACAATGAATATATGCCTGCTCAAATGCAGTGTGTTAAACGAATAAATAGTGTTTACATTAAAAGGTCAATATACGAGAAAAACAAAAATATTAAATTACATATATACTAGGGGAGCAGAGAATGAAAGTCACCGCGCTACCGGCCACTCCTAAAGACTGCTAAATTCAGCTAATAATTCTTCCCTTTGGTTATTACTAAGAGGATTTCAAATGAAAGTGTATTTCATCTTCAATCTCATGTGGCCCGAGTGAAAGCCCAGATGGGCTCTTTTTCATCGGCAAATTACTCTTCTTGTTCTTCCAAAATGAAAGCCCTTTCAACGAAGCTTATATGCTCTTAACGTATAAGTCTTATAAACGAGTAAGATTTGAAAGTAGTATTGAGACTTTGGATGTATTTTGTGAGAGGATTATGCCATTTGTATGTAAAATCCTTTCGACAGCCAGAGTTTCCGTTCGAAAAAGTGTCGGTAACCCAAGCGTTGCTCACTATACTCAGATCAAAAACAGTTCTAACGAATCCTACACCAAATGCGGCTGCATAAACCTGATGCGAAAGTAGTACTTGATTTACCACTAGAAGAGTTAGGTTATAAACTGTACCTTTTGAAGTCTTTAGCTGTTAATGGCGATGTCGTAGGTGCTTCGGAAGCATGACGAGCTGGTGCTCTTGACAATGGATCGCGCGATCGGATTTGTTTCCATGTTAATAGCATATCTTTTATGTAAATTAATTTATGTTCCGTTCTTCTTACCGTCATATTAACGCTTGTCACTTTTATGTAAGAGAAGATATCACCTTAAGTCACTCGATCAGCAGTAATATTAATGAAATATCTGACCTTTCGATGCTGATCGAAGCACAATGTGAGCTGTCTCATGCCGGTAGCTACGCTTTACGCTATTTTAACAGGAAATGTCTCAACAGAACAACGTACGGGCCTGGGCTCTTTATGAAACAAATCTTTAATGTTTATAGGCAAAGAGAGAACACAGAAAAAGGCTGACTAATATACCCTACATGTAGCGTAAGAACTAATCAAATTCTCCATCAAGTAAATAGTTGAACTGTAAAATGTTTCTTGATTGGAGTGTTGCGTGTGGGTTATTAAGGTTTAGATTTCCGTATCTGTTAATTATGTGATGTCACAGGAGACCTCATTTATTATACAAAAACGTGATGGCAGATTTTTTTTTCTCTAAACATCCATGTTATATTTGGACCTTGTATCAGTCAATTTACCAAATATTTTGTATAAATCAGAAATAGTTTCATTCACAAGGGGAAAGAAATGACTTTTTGTTGACCTACGTATACTGTGACGTCACATAATTAGCATATTGGAAATAGAAACTCATAGACGCAACAGTTGATGGAGAATCGATTTTAATGATAATCAAAGGCTCTATGAGCCAACTCATTCATGTATATAGCACAACAGGATTGCTTAAAAGGATTTTTAAAGGGTCATATAGGTGACAGTGTTAAACGAATTTGTGTTCTCAGTTAACATATTGATCAGCTGAAGGCTAGCTTGCATATAGCAAGCATATTCCTGTAGTAAATATGACTTTTTCTATTTAAATACACATGAAGCTTCGATGACTTTGGAACTGATTTCAGGAAGTGTTTGTGTAATGAGTTTCTCACTTTTTTGCTCTTTTGCAAAATGCGTTTTAACTGTGTTGCTGGTATTCTCGAGACTGCTCTGTCTCTCGACCTGTTAATCCCACTGCAATGTTGGCCTGAATTCATAAATATGTCAAAGCGAGATCTAATAGCTATTTGTTCATTTACCTGATTATTTTCCACAACTGATTCACGGGCATGGGTATCGTCAGGTGTGCAGCTCATTATCAGATATTTCGTTGTTTGAGCTTCATGGACTTTGGATTCATCATTCTGATACCAAAGAGAGCGTAGTTCACTTACGATGTAGTAATACTTGTCATGGATGTAGCTCGTGAAGTCTTTTATTAGTTTAAGGGCTATTTTGAAGCTCTTATGATCTCTTGATTGTTTCGCTGAGTTAATGAAGTTTGTATTTGGCAATTGTATTTGTTTTTCTCATACAAATCTCTCTAATTTCAAATGGATGTAACTTCATTGCTTTTTAAACTGCAGCATTCACATTTCACAAGAATGCTAATATCGACATGCTCTTTCACATGTCAATGTTCTTGTTTTCTGTACATGTGTGATAACTATAGAAACAGAATACACAGTTATGAATTAGGCCGGTCCGTATGAAAGTAGAAAAATTGGAGGGACCACAGACGAAATGATAAACAACTGGATCTCCTAGCGTGTAGGGATCTGATCAGCAATATATATATATATATAAATAGACAAGAAAGGAAAGGCTGATTCAACGGTAGAGATCGAGTTTTTCTTCCAATATTTCGATCGGCACGGCCGATGTTCTTCTGGGAAAGAGGTTTACAATGTATCTAATAAACTAGAACCTTTACGAAATAATATATGAATTATGAATTGCACAATCTCACGATCAAACACATATAGACCAATAAAAAGAAAGTGGAGAGTGACATATAATATGAAATGATTTATTTTAGTTTTAGTTTATATTAGCTTTATATTAGCTTTATTTTCGGTATTTATTTAAGTTATTATTGTAATTTTGTAAATCTGATTTCCCCCCCTAATTTTTTCCCATGTAATTTCTGCCTTATTCTTTCAACTGGTCCATTAACAACCTATCCCTTGTAAACCCTTACTTCGCCTGATCAATATTGTACTAGACCTTTACTGTATCGGAAATAAAAAAAATTGTTCGTCTATCCTGAACTGTCAAATATATTCTGAATAATCCTCGTTCTGATGACTTCTGCTGACCCCAAACCTATTGTTT
Source organism: Actinernus sp. WN-2022 (assembly GCA_030867875.1). Taxonomy (NCBI): domain Eukaryota; kingdom Metazoa; phylum Cnidaria; class Anthozoa; order Actiniaria; family Actinernidae; genus Actinernus; species Actinernus sp. WN-2022. The sequence continues at coordinate 4,821,879 of JAOWCC010001729.1, forward strand.
TATATGTCTGACATTCAATACATACATACATACATACATACATACTTTATTTGTTTAAGCAGGTTTGTTTAATGGCAGCTGGATAGCTGATGTGGACCTGCTATGCTAAATACAGAGTGATAATAACAATAATCTAAAAACATGTAAAATACAAAATACATGCAAACTATATTAATATAGTATAAACTATAAGATAATGCTAAGTTCGATTCTTAAGTAAAATGGATATCATTATGTGATAATTTACATGTATTAGCTAGTTATAGTAATAATAGTCTGAGTCCTTATTTGTTACAAGGTAATAATAGTAGTAATAGTAATAATAGGAATATAAAAAATATGTAACTTAGTAAAAATATAATAAAAATGTGGATATCATTATGTGATATTTTACATGTATTGGCTAATTATAGTAATAATGGTCCGAGTCCTTATTGGTTACAATTAAGGCATGTTTCTTTGTGAAATGTCAAGTCATCTAACACTTTCTTATTTTTCTTAAGTACTAATTTAAATTGCCTTATTTTCTCTATCTGCTTCATCTCATTTGGTAGCATGTTCCAGGCTACTGGGCCTCTAAATCTCAGTGAGGTCCTTCCAATTTGTAGATTGTAGTTTGGAATAGTAAACGATTCAGTCCTTCGCAGGTTGTATTGACGTGAAGTGTTTTTCTTAAATAAATTAGATATTATTTCAGGGGTCTGGTTCCTATGGATATTATGCATCAGTATCATCAACTTTCTTTTATAGATGTGTCTTATTGGTTGCCAGTTAGCAGCTGTTAGTATTTCATTATCAGTTAGGTCACCAGGAAGGTTATGTATTACCTTGGCTGCTCTTAGATGGATGTGTTCGATTTCATTAATCAGATTTGGTGAGCATGTACCCCATACTAAATTACAATATGTAATTGTAGGAACTATACTTGTAAAGTAAATTACTTGTAGTGTACTCCTCGACAGATATTTTAACCTCTTTAGTTGATTGACCTTTCTGCCAAAGGTTTTACAGATGGAATTAATTTGGGTGTGCCATGTTAGATGCGAGTCAATCGTGATACCCAAACATCTGCTTTCATTAACATAGTTCAGTGTCTTTTCTCCGAGAAGGATTGGTTTCAGTGGTCCACAAAAGGCCCTATGACTAATTAGCATAGCCTCAGATTTTCCCGTATGAATTGTTAACTTATTGTTTCTACACCAGGTATTTATATCTACTAATATTCTATTTAAGGCGTCCACAACAGAGTCTACTGTCTAATAAGAATCATACATGCAAACATAATAAAATGACATCAAAATTAACTTAAAAAAGTAAATACAAAGTTAATAGAATACAAGCAATCATTACAAAATGTCATCGAACATTCTATTGAAGCAAGAGCCCATAACTAGGAGCATTCATCCCACATACTAGGCCATGTCACCGTACAGAAGCTGTGTTGGTATAACAAAAGTATCTAATCCACTGGTGCAACCCTCTAATTGGCGGGAAAATAATCTAAAAAGAGACCAACTTGTAAAAACGCTGTGAAAGCTATATATGAGATATGTACGCTCCTGGTAATGGGCTCCTTCCTGATTGAAACTTTATAAAATGTCTGCAAACTTTAAAATGTTGATGCAAATTTATAATTTAAGAATACAGATATACAAACTTCCTAAACTGAACGCGAACTTAATGAAACACACCCGGCAAACTTAATGAAACACACGCTGCAAACTTAATGAAACACACGTGGCAAACTTAATGAAACACGTGGCAAACTTAATGAAGCACATGCGGCAAACTTAATGAAACACACGCTGCAAACTTAATGAAACACACGTGGCAAACTTAATGAAACACGTGGCAAACTTAATGAAGCACACGCGGCAAACTTAATGAAACACGCGATAAACTTAATGAAACACACGCGGCAAACGTATTGAAACGCACGCGGCAAATTTATTGAAACGCACGCGGCAAATTTATTGAAACGCACGCGGCAAACTTATTGAAACACACGCGGCAAACTTATTGAAACACACGTGGCAAACTTAATGAAACACACGTGACAAACTTAATGAAACACACGCGGCAAACCTAATGAAACACACGCGGCAAACCTATTGAAACACACGCGGCAAACTTATTGAAACGCACGCGGCAAAGAAACTAGAGGCTAGATTACTGAGCTCAAGTAACATGTGGGTTATAATGTTTTGTCTTGCCTTTTTGGCCTAAAAGCAAATACTAATAGTGGAAAGAGCACATTTTTTCCGCCATCGACTGTAGATTTTTCTCTTCCAGTGACAAGCTGAAACAACTGGCCTCGTCTTGATGCCATATGAATAAAGTCAATGGCTGTAAATGCACGCCGATACTCCAAGTAATATATCAAAAACGAGAGCTAGTGTTTCACCAGGGGATCCAAACACCGAGAACAGATGAAAGCACGAGGTGAAACACGAAGCTCGAGTTTTTGATATTACTTCACACGAAAACAATACATGTACAGTATTCATCAATCATTAGGAAGTATAATTGTTTGCCTGGTATTTTTTTGCATACGAGTATAGATAACAAGGGTTGTGATTGTTATTATTTCACGGTCGTTGCAACAAACGGCCAGTCTGGCCGATTTTTATGTCCACCTTTTCCTTCAGTTCTCTTTGTGTATTAAAAAGTCATACTTGATGTAACCTTGTACCTTAATTAGGTCGATAACATGCATGAATCTTGATGCCTAATAGAAAGCCAGAGGAAGATCACGTGATGTTCCTCTTGTGTTTCATTGGCTATCACGATTCACCCATCAGACCATGCAAAAATGAGACGATCCGATAGGCTGTTCACCTCATTAATTATTCATAAGTTTGAGAAGTCGTATTCTAAAATCTTTCCATTTTTTTTCAAATCAAAAGTAACGGATTTGAGGCGCTCTCATTAATTCGGATGACGTCACAGTCCTATTGTCTTGGGCTCATGACTTGGGTGTGTCTATTCATTGAATTAATTAAGGAATATTGCGACGTATGTATACATTAAAGTTGCGCGCTCATTGAAGTGGTGGGCTCATGAATAAAATGCGGCGTACTTGGTCAATAAAATTATTATTTCTGTGAATGAGGTCATCCATCTATTTTTGGGATCTTATTGTTTGGGGTCGTCTGTAAAACCAGAAGCGATCGGCCCTGAATAAATTCAAGAAATTGAGTAGCAACAAGATCGATCGACTCTACACCTAAGTGAACAAGATGGACTGTGATATCACAGAGGCCATTGCAAAGCTACTCGAGATCGCAGAGTTCAGTAACAACGGATCTTCTATCATTGATCAAGTGCTTGAAGTAGTGAGACGTGAAATTGAAGAACACGGATTTTGTGTCTGTTCCAGAACATTTTTTTAGAAAAGATGGAGTTTATGGAGATTGATTGACTTTGTAATTACTTTAACTTTTAAATCAATAAAGTTCACTTGTGTTTGGTTGAACAGGTTTGGGCAAGTCTTTGTTTATGAATAACAATACACTATTGTTTCGGTAATCCGCTCGAAATTAACCAAACGATATTTTTGATATCATTCTCAAAAAATATCGTAACGTAATTCTGAGATCAGAATATTTATAAACCTTTACAGTAAATCCACTGTGACTCATAAGAGCAACTTTGCTATTGTCCTTAGGGATTAGCGATAACTGAAGGGCCATCAGTAGTTTGATAGAAACAATAGTCCTATTGTTTTGAGGAAAACTCTTGATGCAAATTCTTCACTAAAACTGAACTAAATTACCATACCAATAAAAACAAACCACCAGATAAATTAAACAAAGTTTATTCAATCTCAAAAACACCAATTTACAGTTCGTTTTCCTTATAGTCGCACTCATCCACTTAGTGAATTGTTTTGTTGAACATTGAAATTCGGGGTGCTGTCTCGTTTCTTTGAAACTAAACAATTTAATTCAATGGACATGGTTTACTCTAAGCCTATAGATGTCGTTTTTTCAGTTATAAAACGCGCATCAAAACATGGGGTTCATCGGGTACTCAGTAACTATTCGATGGTCGCGAATAACCACTTCTACCGCATAGGCTGTATTACCTCCCTGTCTTGTCCAGTGGAAGGGGTATCCCGAGTTTTAATTCTTGGGAAGATGAAAGGGATATAAAATACTTGTAATTAGATAGCTGATCGTTTTAATAAATTAATAAAGAAAATCTATTTATACTATCTGGAATGAGCCATGAATTAGCCGATTGGTTATAAACTCGAACCACTTTAGGTTTTGCCGCCGCCCGCAACGCCCGCCACCCGCAACGCTCCCCCTCCTCCCTCCTCCCTGTCCTCCACCCTCATCGCTACCCCAAGGCTTCCTTATGTTACAAAAAATATCTGGACAACCGAAAGTACACGAGCCTCCATCGAGTGCTCGTTCCAGCTCGTCCGTGAGAATACGAATATTGTCTATTTGCTATAAGCTATTTAGCATGAGCCTCCATCGAGTGCTCGTTCCAGCTCGTCCGTGAGAATACGAATATTGTCTATTTGCTATAAACTATTTAGCATTAGTAAAGAATCCCCCGCATGAGCCTCCATCGAGTGCTCGTCCGTGAGAATACGAATATTGTCTATTTGCTATAAGCTATTTAGCATTAGTAAAGAATCCCCCGCATGAGCCCCCATTGAGTACTCGTTCCAGCTCGTCCGTGAGAATACGAATATTGTCTATTTGCTGTAAGCTATTTAGCATTAGTAAAGAATCCCCCGCATGAGCCTCCATCGAGTGCTCGTTCCAGCTCGTCCGTGAGAATACGAATATTGTCTATTTGCTATAAGCTATTTAGCATTAGTAAAGAATCCCTCGCATGAGCCTCCATCGAGTGCTCGTTCCAGCTCGTCCGTGAGAATACGAATATTGTCTATTTGCTATAAGCTATTTAGCATTAGTAAAGAATCCCCCGCATGAGCCTCCATCGAGTGCTCGTTCCAGCTTGTCCGTGAGAATACGAATATTGTCTATTTGCTATAAGCTATTTAGCATTAGTAAAGAATCCCCCGCATGAGCCTCCATCGAGTGCTCGTTCCAGCTCGTCCGTGAGAATACGAATATTGTCTATTTACTATAAAGTGCAACTAACCCCTTTTGCAATTTTTATACATATGAGTCTTTGAAAGGTTTTGAATACTTCTGCGAATAAATTTTTGGCTTACAGAGATATACTCTATGTTCTAGGCTTAAATTGCAAAAGGGGTTAGTTGCACTATAAGCTATTTAGCATTAGTAAAGAATCCCCTGCATGAGCCTCCATTGAGTGCTCGTTCCAGCTCGTCCGTGAGAATGCAAAACTTGCCAATTCGCACAAACCGAAACTGCGCATGCCCAAAACCATTCCTTGGTGCAATACCAGTTTGACCAGTTTGACCACGAATAACATGATGACATAACTTAAGACACAACACATACAATTGGTTAACGAATTCAATTAATGTGCTTCATATCAGAAACCATCATATACTCATAATCTTCGCAAAAATAAATCAATCTTATATATATTATAAATCAATATTATATATTGCACATATACTGAACTGTATGTACTGTGAACATAGTTCAGATTTTCTTACCAAAAGGGCAACTCGATGCCTCTGAAAATATAATACAATAATATAATTATACTTCTCATAATAATGAGAATATGCTTAAGCTGAAATACAACCAAACATCGGAAATTATTACTGTCTTAAACCTTATTCGAGAGGGTCCAGCCCTACGAGACATATATACACTTTAAATTATGCTTAAAGCGCTAATGAAACAAAAAAATGAATCCCTGAAAATGGTAGGGTTGAACATTACACCACAAAAATCTACGTTTCATTTCTTTTCACTTATCAAATAAAGATATATATATATTCTAAATTGACGATAGTCGCTGTCCATCTTGTGATGTCACGGGTCACTATCCGTTTCATACATCTGATCGGAACATGCAATTCCCAAAACTATAAGCCATCTTAGTATTATCATATGAATTATACAATTTCCAAGGACATTTGAAATTGTGTCTTTCGTTTCATTTGCACTTTATACTAAATGTTGGCACTTTAAATGTCACAACAATTTATCCTAGTATCTATGTGAGCCAAACAGAGGAAAACAATAAGGTTACTACAGGACTTCTAGCCTGTGAACAGGCTCGTTGGAATAGGGGGATAGGGAAGACTAGCCTGCTTGTTCGGTTTGGTCCTCATGCCGCTCCAACTCTACGCAATTGAAACAAAAGATAATAATTGGGCGGCTTCGTTTATCCAAATAGGTTCAGAATAGGAGTGCGGCGGCATCTGGAACGGCCTAAGATATCATATTCTATTTCCACGTGGATATACGTCATTGTATAGAATGGACCAATAGCAGTTAGCGTCGACAATTTAGACACAAATATTCAGATTTGTATTGCGTCAGTGCGGCTCTCCTTCCCCGTTTCTCTCTCCCTACCATGAGCCTGTTCACAGGCTACAGGACTTCATGCTTTACAGTACTCTCACCATCTCAACCTTCTCGTTATTTCAAACTTAACGCAGTTCCGCTAGTCACTGACATAGCTGCGCTGGCATAATGAACAATTATTCACCGATGTGGAAGTGAATAGTGGTGGATATTTACTGAGCCGCGAACGGCGAGGTAAATATCCACCACTTTTCACCGACACCAAGGTGAATCATTGTTTTAGTATATACCACACAGGTGAATAGCCAGTACCAAATAGTTATTTTATTTTCTGTCAAATGGACAAAAACTCGCACGAGGTGATCGCTGTTTCGATGGGGTGAATAGAAAAGGATATTCACCTCCGGAGTAGCCAATCAGAGCACACAAAAAGCACTGTTCACTTGATATATACTAAGGGTATGTCTCGAACTCTTTGTATCTCAAACACGTTTTTCCTTCCCCTTTGAGTGATCGAGGTGATAGTCTGCTTTAGTCTTGCACTCTATTAAATTATAACGCAGCTGGCATGTTTTTGTTAACAAAAATTAACACTGATGAATGAAAACACAATATGAACGAAAACACAATATGAACGATTCAATCCGAATCGGTTCCGAGTTGGAATCACAACTAATTATTTGCTATGTTTTGTTGAAGTTTACTTTAGTAAAGCAATATTCATTTTCAATATTCAAGTCCCCTCAAAAATAACTAACTACTCTGGATTTTGAGAGTAGCGTTAGTGGTTTTGTAAAGTTAATAAGATGTAGTAACCAACTACAGCACTCTGTATTTTGGAAGCGGATTTCCATAGTGTCCATGTACGTGACATCATGAGCTGATGGACCATGACGTCACAACTTTACAACCATGCCAAAAGTACAAAACCTAGAATACAACATCACAACAGTATTGACAAAAGTATTCTTAAAGTGCATATAAGCCCAATCATTAATATCGGTTCTACATCAAGTAAAATACATATCGAATATGCTAATGAATTGTTACGAAGTTTTAACACCTTAAGCGTTACGTGTAGAAAATAAGCGATTGATTGATTGAAAGATGACGTAAAACATATATATACACCTAATAGCCCACTTTCGCGATATGCTTTACTTGTCACACACAAAGGTTTCAATACGAGGCTCCGTGCTAAATTAAATGTATTCTTTTCACAGAGAAAATAATTAATATAATTTAGCACGGAGCCTCGTATTGAAACCTTTGTACGTGACAAGTAAAGCATATCGCGGAAGTGGGCTATTGAAAAACGGTTCTCGGGTAAAAAGTATGAACCATAAATGATACGACCCAATGGTTTTCTCAGAGACCTGTGCGGATTATAATACTACAGCATGCCAAAATCATACTCTGAAGATTTGCGTTTGAGAGCAGTATGGTTTCATTATTTCATTGGTTATGATATTGAAGAGACTGCATGTTTGCTGGCATACTCTGTATATTTTCGTTTGAGAGCAGTATGGTTACATTATTTCATTGGTTATGATATTGTATTGAAGAGACTGCCGCATATTTTGTGGCGATGTCGACACGAGCTGATGAGGGATTTTTGGGAAAATATGTACGCATGCATGGTTGAAGTAGACGAACAGGAAGAAAAGATCGGCTCAACGACTCAACTGTGTTTTTCAATATAAGTAGTTAGCACCGTATTATTTTCTGATTATACGAAAACTGGTAGAGATAAATGAGCTTTTATACATTTGAAGCTTATATCAGTGATTTTCCCCCAAAATATTGTCTGATTCAGAAAACTGTTTCATTTCACAAGCAGAAAAAAATGACAGAAAATTTCCGATTTTATGTCGTTCACTAGCATATTAATTATTCAACTATCACTTGATGTAGAATCGATAATGATATAAAAAAAAGGGATTATATACATTTTAAAGATGGCCTTTTGTTTCAGGGAAACTAGAAACTGAATACCGCTTCTCTTTAACCGCATAAACGCAATATTATAAACAAACTTGACTGAAGATTGTGAAGGGACATCATATTGTTATACCCGCCAAGTCAAACGCCTGTTTCGACTGTATCACGTGATAGGCCTCAAAACGTCATAACTCATTAGGGAAACAACAACTTCACCTTTACACAATGTAGTTTGTTTTAGTTTTGACTTGGAAGGTATAACAAAACACTTGATCACCGTTACCCTTTGGGAAACAGTAAGTTTTTCCCCTCAACATTGAGGGGAAAACAAACCTCACTGTTTCTCTCAGAGCCAGTCATGCGCCTGTCAATGTTAAGCCCGAGGGGGGAGGGCGGGCAAGTGGCGGGGATTTGAAATTTTCACCCCCTAAAAAGTCAAATTCCCCACCCTTGGGACAACACCTTTGGACAATACTATCAAAATTCTACACCCCACTGCCCTACCTTCCTTATGTTTCCTATAAATAATGTCAAAATCTTCACCCTCGGGGTAGCCCTGCCTGTCAAGTCCCTCCTCCTCCCCCCTCGGGCTTAACATTGATAGGTACATGTGCTTATTGTTATATAGCCATAAGTTTTCCAGTTATAACGTGCACCCCCATTGGTTGATTTATGGTCACCTGACAAGTAACAAAACAAACTGTTGAAAACTATTACGTCAGAGGTAACAATTGTCACGTGATCATGTACATCGTGACAACTGGCTAGCTAAAGGCGGGAAATATTTGTTTACCAAAATTTTCTAGATCTTCATGAAAGCTTACCTTTTTCGTCGAAAGAAAGCGTTTAAAATGGAAACAGCTCCAAAGAAACAATTTACATCTTTATCAAGCGTGAAAGAGAAAAAAGAAGCAAGAAACAAACAAAACGCTACTAAAAATGCAGTAGCGACGTTGGCAGCGTTTTGTGTCGAAAATCAGGTTCCCGAAGAGAAGACGACAAACCTCGCTTGTATCAGATAGTAAAACTCATGTCTATATAACAAAACACTCAATGACTGGTCGCTCGGGAAACCAGCGAGTTTTGTTCATCGAGAACTCACTGTTTTCCTAGGGGCCAATCATTAAGTGTATAATGTATAATGTATGCTACGTTTCGCTGAAGTGTGCCATGACCATGAGATCAACCACATTCTGGCCCCTCAACATCTCATTGGCGACTTCCTTGTGAGACCACTGCAGTGCTTCCTTGCCATTGACTGAATGAATAAACATGCGAACCTGAAAACGAAACCATTAATTAACAACTGCCAGTAGTCCGACTTGAAGCCAAGGGACGGAAAGGTCGGATATGTATTGTTACGCGACGATCATCACGCAACTTATATTTTTATTATTTTTATCATTGAAGTCATATCCTAAATTTCATCTACTATGAATATCATGTTAATTAATTGTAGACAATCTTCAAGTGCTAGTGTCTCAAAATGAGCAGCCTTTGGAACTAGCAGTAAACTTGCTGACTATGCTTAGGTTGTACTTAATTACACTTTTTGGCTATGCAGTTGATTTTAGGCGTTTCAATGAGCTTTCTTGAGTAAGTAAAACGACTTCGTGACACCATGAGTCTTCAGTCACGTTTATGAATTAGTTGGCTATTCTTAGTTACGCTTTTTATGCCTATATGAAACAAAATATGAAAAAGTTGGGAATCTCGTGATTAGTTAAACAAATGAATGACTAACACTTGGGCTTGAGGCCTCGATGTCAGGATTGTAGCCTTGGCCGTTTCAGTAACAGGCAGTATCACACCAGCGTGCGTACCTACATTAAATTGACATCATTGAAAACATAAAACTATGCAACCTTATTTGGTAGAAATTATGAACAGAAAAGGAGATAGCTCCTCAAAAGTTACCAATCTAAGGACTCCCGCGGGTATACTGTCTGGTCCGATAGCTTAAAAGAAAGCCAAGAATTGCTGTAGCAGTAGAGTGTGCCTGAGAAGTTGTAGAAGAAAACCGTTTAATAAAAGAAGTGAAGTAAAGATCCCGAAGTCGTAATCCTCTCGTAACAGTATTACTGGGCTAGCTTTAAGGTGACACAATTTAGCTCAGTTCAAACAGCAGTAATAATAGTATAAATAAATTTACTAACTGTTGACAAGCATGAGATAAGCCCTCCGGTTAAACAAATAAATAAAACAAAGATCACAAGAAGTAATAATAGTACAAAAGGGAAACATTAGTCAATCGGCATGTGGTGCAGCGGCATTTAGAAACCCAGGTGCAAGTGTTAGTCGTAGCAAAGATATTAGTGAAGATGTCCCAATAATGAGATGCAATGCAACGCTTAAATGTGGCCAGATTAGGGGTAGCCTGCTTCAAGGGGTAGAGCATTCCAGATAGGAATAATACGATTAAAGAAATAATTCAGTCTTACATTACTTTCCCATGGCGGTATGCTTTTCAGGTATATATAATGAAGAAAATTTGAATAAATTTTGATGAAGGATGGCAAAGATTCAAGTGGAATACCAAAGCAAATTGAATTTGGTTCATTGTAACGAACCATGGGCCACATTCACGAAAGCATTCATGAGGTACATCTTAAGAAATAGATGACAATCCTAAAGACCTCTGATATCAAGATATGTCTTAACTTTTCTCTTAAACTTAGGACATCAAACTCGACCTCTTTTAAAAAGTGCTACTGCGATCAAATTACACTTTCACTTTTTTTTTCAGTTTCGGAAAGTAACAGTACTAAAACTTCCCATTTCAAATCTTAAGTCAAAACTTCTACGGGAAATCTGAAAATTTTAGCCATGATTTCGAACTCAGGCCGCCATTACTCGGACTAGAAATGAGCGATCCTTTGTTTAACTGTCTTTTTGTGACGTCATCTAAGAAACAGCTACGCAACACAGCGACAAGAAGGCATTTTATAAGGTTCAAACTTTGTGTACAAGCTCTCTAGACGTTTCTATGTAAAAAATCCCTTTTATCTGCATACCAGACTAAACTAGCCATGTTTTTACTACTATGACGTCACAGTATCCAATTCCAGTCCGAATAATGGCGCACAGAAATCATGGTTAAAATAATCAAACTTGTTGTAGGAATTTTGACTTAACATTTGAAATGTTAAGTATTTAGTATTGTTACTTTACCATCGCCAGAAATCTCGGTTCGTAAGCGGTTTCTAAAATAAATGATTCTAAAATGTCCTCAAATTTTACAAAGAATGTATGAAGCATAAATCAATTTTCACCGCTTTAAGCAAATGTAATCTTCATTCCACATTTTCCGGACCGCCGATACAGTTTTCTAGTTATCCCCTTCCAGTTTATGTTAAAATAAACAACACATGAATGCTTTTTCCTATGCGATTTGACTTGCTCCATGTTGGTAAAACAACCACTGTTAATTATTACGAAATACGCTTACATGAAGAATTGAAAGCTCCATACCTCAATGCCTTTCATAGATATTCCATTTGCCGCGGCAGATTCTTGTATTAGAAGAGCCCAGTAGCTGGTAACCTAAAATTCAGGCCTTTAGGTTTGCAATTTATCTTTTTGACTCAAAATCGCAAAATTACGAAACTGCCCATCGCTGTGTAAGCGAGCTTCCAGTTGAAGAATCCACGTCCACAAAGTTCCATCGAAATCCCTTCAAAATGAAGCTAAGTCGCCTGTGTTTGGTACCAATGACTTCGTCGATTTACCCTCTATGTATTCCCGCATAGAGCTTTGGGATAGCTGTTAAACTGTCCATTCGGTCAGCAGTTAAAGCTATGAGATATTTTACTTCCGGTAAAATTTTCGCGCGAAAACAAAAATAACTCACAATTTCCATCTCACCCAGGAGCGTAAAATCACTATTTTTCCAAATGTCCGATGTACCTAATATTTACAAATGTGAAATATTTAAGTATCGTATGTGAAAAATAAGTGTATTCACAGGGAAAACCGCTGACGTACCGCAGACTCGTCATGCACGGAATAGTTGGCGATGGAAACTGAAGAAAACAGAAGTATAATTTGATCGCAGTAGCACTTTAACTTAGTAAGAGATGTAACAGTTGTGACTTCAAAGTAATTGCAGAGGATTTGTGACTTCAAAGTAATTGCAGAGGATTTTGGGCTCATCTTTCTCTCCGTTCATGGTTTAACATTTAAGGCTGTTACCTTCAACCCGGCAGCTGCCGCAGGACCCGCTGGGTCAACTGTCTGTACGTAGACAGGCTCTGTCCCGCGAACTACAAATCCAAAGCCAACCGCGTCACTCATTATCTGATACAAAAAGGAAAAAACAAACATTAAATTAAAATGCATCAATGTCTTACAGTTTCGATTATTTCTAGGTTCTGTAATGAGAATGGGCAGTTGTTAAAAGGTGTTTCATTGTCAGGTTAAAATGGGCAGGACATTTCACAAATGATGCACATATTTCCCGGTAAAATAAAACATTGGAGAAAGTAATCAACATTATTACGTGATAGTCAGTGGTATATCGGGTGGTAGTAAAATCGTAAATTTTATATCACACTGCCTCCAATGGGGATATCATTTATATAAACACGTGTGGACGTCCCTTCACGGGCCAAACCTTATTTTGTCTGATTTAATCTTTTGTACCCTTTATAAATGTTCCTAAAATGTGAAAAACATTACTTTCACATAGAGACAACGTAATTTTGAGCAAATGTGTTTGATTTTGATTTGGTGATTTTGCTGATCTTCAAAATTAGAAATGAAAAAATGGTCACCAACTGGCTTTCATATATTACCAAGTAAATTACATGACTGCTTGGAGATGCATAATTTATCTTCTCGTGTTGAACTTGATAACGGACTCGTTCGCTGTGCTCACTTGGTCAATTATCAAACTCAACACCGACACCGGCGAAGATAAATTATGTAACTCACGCGGCCAAGTAATATCCTCTATTAAATTGTGAAGCGGTACTAGTTACTGGATTAGATCGAAACATTACCCTGATAGGCTTCATTCTGTAGGGTCCACTCGAGTCTAACAATTCCTCAATTGTTACTTCCCTTACAATCACTGAAATAAATGGAAATACAACAGTTGTATACAGGAGTTTGTATACTAATGTCTTTACTCCGGACTGTTTATCTCAATAAAGTCGTCAGGTTATTTTTAGGGTTGAAAAGCAAACGTTCTATTTATAGTTCACGGACCGCCATTTTGAAAGGCAACGGCAAGCATTTGGTGACATCGAGCCTGGAGTTGAGACAACTTAGTTATATAGAGCCTTGTATCTAGTTAGCACGTTACAAGCTATCCATAATCATAGAAAGAGGGTTTCTATCAGTGCAGGGTCAACTCCATTCGTCATACTGTAAAAAGGTATATCGACTTAGCGTGTACATTTGAAATTGATTTAGCTTGTAGATTTGTTGTCCCAATTCAGCTAGGTCACTCACATTTCCCTTGAGTAATGTTTTCTTATTTTTCTGTTTCCCAAGAGGAAATGTATGAATTTCTCTAATTGGAAAACAAAGCACTGAATCCTCTGGAGAGCTTTCGCATGCTCTGAATTGGGACAACAAATGTACAAGCTAAATCGGTCTATTCCTATTCCCCATAGTTACTGTTTCTAGGTCCCACATGTTATCAGATTTTACCAGGAAGCGGCACAAAGAATACATTGATTGAACAAATATTTTTATCTTGTTTAAATGTATTCTTATCATATATCATCATCAAATTCGTGAAATACTAAAAGCCTTTCTAAAAATAGCCAGTCTGTGCTTATGATATATTCCTGTGGGAAAGCTGCTATGCTCTGATTGGTTCGCTATTGTTTGAGTCGGAACTATGAATTGTGACGAAACAAAATGTTCAGTTAATATTTTCTTTACTCAGTCATCCGGAAATACTGAAAATAGCATACCTGGTCTCGGAGAAATATTTCCTGGGCTTCCACTTGAGGGGAAAAATTCAGGACTGTCAGGCGATCGTCTGGAATCTGAAAATAAAATCATGTTCAGTCACACAACTTCTATAGCTATTTCAAAAACGATTTTCTCGTGCATTGCACATGGACATGTTGAGAAAAAGTGAATCCCTCATATTGTCATTGAACTGAATACTTAATTAGTTAATTCAACACATGCACGAACACACCATAAATGTTTGTTAGTTCTACAAGGACCAAAATATTTGATTTGATTTCATCAAGGCAAACCAATTTTACAATCGAGTCATGATGATGACATCCACCAATTGTTCCCAGTCAAGATGGCTGCGTTAATAAAGGTGCGAGCACAGTTGCAAAAGTAGGATGGAGTTCTACTTCGGCAACATTGCCGCACACCAAATTGCACCATGTGAACAACAATTGCTGGCAATATTGCGTACCTTAGCTGAAGGCAATTGTCGTATACACCTGTTTCAAAAAAGGTTGATCAGAACGAAGAACTAACTACAAGTATTGAACAATGGAGCTCTATTGTCTTTGAATCACTGAACCATAGAGCCCTTTGTTCAATGTTTGTAGTTTGTTCTTCGTAATGATCAACCTTTTTTGAAATAGGTGTATACACCCTTTTAATAAGTCTGACTGTAAGTATAATCAATGACGTCATACGTGTACTTCTCGTGTATCAGGACTTGAATGCATGTTTTAAAATGTAGTTACCAGCGTCTCTGCTGCATCTTGCAAAGTCACTATGATTGAATTCTATTTTTAGTAACCGGAAGCAGCTGAAGCGCAATAACAATCTTATGCCGCGAAATATGATTGTTGTCATGCACACACTTGCTTCAGCTGCTTCCAGTTACTAAAAATAGATGTTAATCAACATCATCACACAAGCGCGTGAAATTCCCTCACTTACGCTCTCTTTGGCATAATATACAACATGTGCGATGCACAAGATTTGATAGCCACTGATAATATTCAAACAGATCAAACAAACAGGCATACGTGTAGTTCTAAACAATGATCACAAAACTAGGTCTCGTTTCATTTCGCCGAAATTCATCCCAAAACCCGGGAACCACACCGCGGCAAAACGTCACGCGCATGCGCCTTAAATGGCCCAGCGCACGCGCGTCCGCCCAGTTTCCCGCCGAAACTAAAAGAAAACAGAGACAATCATCCATGTTTCTACTTTTAAGTACATGTACGTATGCGTTTTTACGTGAAATGTTTCGCGAAAAATAAGAAAACTACTTAAAAGATAAGCTTAAAACTTTAATAGGTTGAAGTTTTCTTAATTTGTGATTCACTGCGAGTTTACTAAGTTATCAAATTATTTACTAAAAAAATTAAAGCCCTCGGTAATTTGTATTTGATAGCAGAGCCTTCGTTCTTTCGGCCAGCGGAGCATACCGTTTTGTCATGCGGTGTGACCGGGAGCAGGACAAGCGCAGGTGATAAGCACGTCATCTCTCACCTCTGTGGTCTGGGTTCGAGTCCCGATCACGGCGCCATATGTGAGTTGGTATCTCGCCCTCGCTCCTAAGGTTTTACTCCAGGTTCTCCTCCCTCCACAAAAAACAATTTGCTAAATTCCAATTCGATCTGTGGTTTAGCCGCGCCCTGGCTTTGATCAGTCCTTATGGCTGTTTCAGGTCCCGTTAAAAATTCAGAGACATCGAAAATTGGAAGCGAAACTTACCATGAAGTTCATTTTCCCTTGGTGCAGAGGGCACCGGAATAGAGCGTCCATTCACGATTGGCGGCAAGTTTTTCTTTCTTTGGTGAAGTGCTTTTCTCACTTCACGTGGCGAACCAGTCGGAACCACTAAAGGCCTGCCTTCCAGTGAAGCCAGAGCATCCATTAACTTCTTAGATATTATCTTATCGATGAAGAATTGGAAATGCAAATCAGGGTCATCCTTGAAATGGTGATCGTCCGTCACTAGGGATACAAAATAACATTGTATAAAGATGTATCACTACAGTACGGTGGCCGAGGGCTGATATGCTAATATTATGTATTAGCTCTACTTTATTTTATATTTCTTGAAGAAACTTTCCATTTTAAAATTAAAATAATTTTAATTTAAAATAAAACAATTAAAACAAAAACAAAAAAGCTAAAAGTTTAAAAAATACAATACAATAGGCTTTATTTAACGAGGGTAAGCTGATAAATTGATAAACTGATAAATTCGTGGCTCTCAAAATAATAAAAAATAATAAAAATATTTACAATGTGAATTCTACAGTACTATGTGCAAAACCAGGATCATAATAATAATAATAATAACTTTATTACATTGTCAATGTGTTTAGCTGTTCAGCTAATGGGGGACACTTTAACAAAAGATAGAGTAAAATAAGATGAAAAAATAAAATGTATCCTACCTAGAGTTATGTACAATTTTAAAATCTACTCTAACTATACTTAAATATATTATAATATAATATAAAATCTAAAAATTAATATGCAGAGCTTATTATATCATGAGCTGCATAATATGCAGCAGTAAGAATTGTTATCTATTAAGCTTGATATATCTAACTTTCGTATGTTATGTTTAAACGAATTTAGACTGGACACAGTCCTAAGACTAGGCCTAAGCTTTGTCCATATAAATGGTCCTAAGTATCTAATTGAATGCTTCCCATAACTAACTGTTTCAAACCTAGGTATATCGAATTCACTGTTTCTGAGCGAGTAACGCGTATTTTTACTTTTGAACAAGCCCGAGACACTACTCGGTACAAGTCCGTATTTAACCTTGTACATCAGTGAAACAATATCCTGTAAACGTCTATTATACAATGTTGGTAGCTTGGCACGGTCAACTCGACAATAATAAATACTATGATACGATGCTAAGAACTACTTATACATCTAACGTGATAAAAACGTTAATAAAAATCGAGAAATTATGTTATTATATTAGACGGATCGACTTATGATAAGATAAAAATTGTAAGATAAAAATTGTAAAGTTGCTTTCTGGCGAGTTGAAAAATGTTTGCGGAGATTACGTTTAAAACTATTTACAGATGAACTCTTTCTAATTTCGGTGTCAATGGAATTCCAGTCCTTTATAGTTCTTAATGTGAATGTTCTTCCTCCCTCTCGGTAATACGTTTGAAATGAGGGCATGATAAGTTCAACTTTGAGAAACGTGTATTTCTATCGTGTATGTCACGAGTTTCTTAGTTGCAGCGATTTAATATAAGCTGGTGTGGAATCATTTACGTTTATACGTTTATCAAAAAAATCAAATCAAAGTTAAAAAAAAGTTCCATGGCCGAGAGCTGTCATCCATTTCGGAAACTTTAAATGTCATTGTGGGTAAAAATAATTACTAATCTATTGAATGTGTGTAAAATTTGAAAGTTGAAATGCTGCGGAGAATGTTTGAGTTAAAGTGCCACTATGATCAAATTTTGACATACATGTATCAATGTTTTTGCATATTCATAAAGTAGAGTTGATATAGAGCATATTTCAATTGAGTGTCGGAAGTGTTTTGGTTTTGCGTTTACTAAGCTCTCCCATTAGCTGAGAAAGTAAACCAACCAATCAGAATCCAAAGTAAAACCAAATGCAAATTGCTTTTGGTTTTGCTTTGGTTTATCATTGGCTCACAGGGAAGCCATTTATGAGTTACTTGTGATTACTCGCTCCTATGATTGGCTGGCTGTGGGTAATTTGCATTTGGTTTTACTACACCCAACTGAAAAGCGCTCTATTATTACCAGTTCAAATTGGTTTTTGATACAACGACAGGAAGTCCTATTTTTTTAACTCCGAATATTGAATCTAAACATCCGCCATTACTTGAGGTCATTCCTTTGTTCAGCTTTATACTTAACAATTATTCGCTGAAGGCGAAGCCGATATTGGTGATTATAAGCCATCAAATATTTTCACTCGTGCGTGATTGGTTGAATGCGTCACATGACCCAATATTTTCTCTCCCCAGTATGTCCTATAACAACATAATGCACTTTCGAGGTCTTGAAAAGCTGCTAAATGCACTCAGTTGTTCTGCTCATGCATCCTCGAGTGTGCATAATTTTGTTATATATAGAACAATCAATCCCCAGAGATTCTAATGACAAAGCCATGGCAGCGATGTTGGTAGAACTACACTAAAATCAATGAAAAACGAGGTCGCATACAAAACAACAGAACCACCAACAAATACATGTATTAGTGTAAACATCAGTGTTACCCTTTAGTGCGACTGCAGCCAATATTACTGGCCCAAATTTGGGGGTATTTGTAAATATATTATTACTTAATCACAGCAGCACTTATTTCAATTAATGGTTACCTGTGATGTAGTACATTATTTCTGTCAGTAGTAAAACAATCAAATGGTTCCAAAATGTTTCAAAATATACTAATGGTGTACTTTGACTTGATTGATAATAGGAACGATAGGGGGAGGGGGAAATGAGTTGAGGAAGTACCCTAGGTTATAACCTACCATGTTTCATGAGACCAAGCTCCAATAACTTTCGACCAAGGAGTACTGCCTCGAATCGGTCACCAGTTTCTCCCATTTCAACCATCCAATCAACAAGAACACTACCAACAAAGCAATTTCTGTACACAAAGTCTTCACACTGTTGCTGCTTAACCATACGGCAGTCATCAGCCTTTATTCTGCAGAACAAGATAATTATATTTAATAGAAACCAAATTAATGTTCTATCATGAATGCTAATCTGATTGGATAACTAAGCTACCACATTTACATGTATGTATTCTGTAAGAGATAGGGAGTTAAACGAAAAGCTGTTTTTCAAAAGCATTACCAAAGTCTTCTTGTTTCAGTTTATAAAGATTGAACAACTACAAAAATTAAATAAATGTAGTAAAACAAGAATTATTAGACTACTCGCTTTCAGTTTCTATGTCTGATAGTTGACTCAGACCTTAATGCTCGACCTTGTATTGCAGCAATGTATATCAGCTGATAGAAACTTTGAGCTCATAAATATAGTCTAACTGTAAATAGAAACTTGGTGTACATTTAAGTACATTACTGGAGAACTGATTGAGAAGTGGTGGATGGCTGACCTTACATGTACAATGTAAATCACCCAAATTTGTAGCACAAAGCTTAACTGCTCTGGATTTACAGTACATGTATGTGAGTCCTGAATGGGCTCTTTTCTGGAGTGCTACATGTATTTACATGTATATACCAGTAATGGTACATTCTGCACCGGCCCACACAGTAAATAAAAACCTGAGATTTATATGTATATATTGTGGCCCAAAACGTTTTTGGTTAAAAAAAAATTAAACCAGTTCAAAAAAATTACACCAGTTCAAAATTTTAAAACCAGTTCAAGTTTGTAAAACTGGTTTATGTTTAATATTCTAAGAGGGAAGTTATGTTAACTGATGTTAGGGTTATTTTAAATGTTGGATTTGGGTTTAGAATAGTTCATATGATTATTGAAGGAGGGATTATAGTCTGTGTTAGTGATTTAGCTCTGAACATCCTAAATTAGTGACTATACATGTAGCTATAAACACCCAAAATCAGTGAGCACGGCCATTGTCGACAGTTAGGGTGTTTTTAAGTGTAGGAGTAGGGTTTGTATTTAAAAAAAATTCACAGGACCATTGAAGAAGCATAATTTTTCTTTGTTGTTCAATGATCTAGCTCTAAGTTTAGTGACTTAAATATATTACCTCTTAAAAATCCTAAATTAGTGAGCACCCATTGTTGATGGTTAGGGTGTTTTTAAATGTAGGGCTACATGTACCTGCATGGTTTGGATTAGTTCATAGGACCATTGAAGAAGCATATACCTTATTATAGGAAATTAACAATGCACTTTATTAACGCGATTTTACAAAATTCGCGTTAATTTAATGTATCTTAATTAATGTCGATGTAAATTTAATGCACGCTATTTTACAACATTGTTATTTTAAAGCACCTTTATTTCATTTCAAAACCTTATTAGTTCATGACTCCTCTATTGGCTCTTCAGAGTCACTATTGCGGTTTGGTTTCCATCAATCAAACGAGTGAGCAGCTCTTGGTGATTTCACCGTGAGGCTTTGAAAGATCTTTTGAATTGATAGGGTCTAGTTAGGCTTCAAACCCAAATTTTCGGCTTTAAAAAAAACTTAGAAACATCCGTGCACTTGTCTTGGAAGGTTTTATTGACGGAAGCCAAAACGCAGTTTGGCGTTCAGAAATGTAAAGTGCGAGTTTGCAGAATTATGAAAATCGCAGTAAATAAAGCAAGATGCTTATCGAAAAATTCGCGTTAATTTAATGCATGTAAACCTAACTTTTGAAAAATTCGCGTTAATTTAGTGTAACGTAAATTTTCTTCGCGTTGTCAACGTGCATTGTTAATTTCCTATAATAAGGTATATACAGTGCTTGGGTAGAGTATTCTGAAGTTGCCCCAATATTTTTGTTAATATTTGACTTTATTGCACTTAATTAAGTCTTAATAAAAAAATAAAAGTCTTGTGCAGGGACAATAATTGTGTAGTCAGGTGTTTGTTCCCTCAAGCTCTTCTGCATCTCAAGTACTCGAACTATTAAACTGGAAACCACTGTACCTTCGATGGCGCTATCATCGCTGTATTACTATCTTCAAATGCTTAAATAGCATGGTGGACTTCAACTTTAAATTAAAGAAGAATCACGACTTTCATACATATAATACACGCCGTCAGCACAATCTACATTTGCCATTCGCATGTAGGAATTGGGGACAACAGAAGTTTACCTACCATGCACTATTAGACTGGAACTCTTTAGACTCTGAAGTTATACAATCAACTACATTATCAATTTTTAAATCTTACTGGCACATAACTTAATTTTTTTTTGTATTTTTCAAAAAAAGTTTTTTTCCTAAATTCAAGCTTCAAAACTTGGGGTGCAGCTTATACACGGGTAAATACGGTACTTATCCTATACCGGTAGTATCCACATTCCTGGGGATACTTGACAATTTCAGGCGAAAATACACGTATACACTAATTGGCATTTATTTCCCTTCCAAAATACCGAAAATACGCTTTACGTTGTTTGTTGAACCGTCTTGTAGGGCAAAAATGCCAAGGCATTCTATGCACAATGGTGCAAGGACCTGGGTACTAGTTTCCATACTACACGTTGTGTTCACGTTTATTGTTTATAGACTGTCATGTTTTCAAGCTGTTCTAACAGTCGTTCGGGGTTGTTTTGTGGTCTAAATTTGTACAGGAAGACAAAGATGTATTCTCTTTCCTTTAAACTCTAAAAAGGAGATTAAATAAAGAAAAAAAAATCTATAAAAAAATTGTGTAATTTATTGCATAATTGAACTTTTTTTTCGAATAATTGGGCAAAAATTTCTGCATAATAACCTATTTTTTTCTGCATCCTACTGTACATTGTATCAGATGCCCTGAACTATTAAGAAATGCTGGGTTAAATTCACTTAAATGTAAAGGTGCTATAAGTCACAGTACTGCACATACATGTACGTGATAAACTGATGATTTGTGAATTATGGTCTAGCCAGGACAGAAATTCTCAGAGCGGTTTGATATCCATTTTGAAGTCAACTTCCATCTGTGTTCTTTTTGAACTCATCCTAGCCTCCTTTGGTCATTTATGGAAATGCAAGATGTCCTTATAAAATTTTTAGTTGAATCTGTTTATTCAAAAATTGTCATGATTGCGGACTTGCACATCACAACTAAAACAAAAAGCATAAGT
The DNA here is from genome assembly GCA_030867875.1 of Actinernus sp. WN-2022. Lineage (NCBI taxonomy): Eukaryota > Metazoa > Cnidaria > Anthozoa > Actiniaria > Actinernidae > Actinernus > Actinernus sp. WN-2022. The sequence goes on from JAOWCC010001729.1 coordinate 4,843,953, forward strand.
GCTAGCTGCTTCCAGATGAGGAAGACCACCACTGAGTACTCCGAATACAAGGGCAGAGATATGATACCAACTTCGCTGCCTTAAATATCTTCTCGCTCTTGAGCTGCAGCAAGCAAATTAAAACCATACAGCCAGTTTACATGCATGGACATCCTTTTCATTTACCGTGGACCAACTTTTTGTGAACAAGCACCGTTACAATCTCACAGTTATCTAGCTATGATGTAAAATAAAATGAAAACCAAAACATTGATAAAAAGGTATTTTGAGTTGTAATCTATTCAATTTAATTTATTAAACATGCAGGCAACTTGCAACTTCATTTTGGTAAATTCAGACTGTTTACAACATGCAAGCAAGTAAATGCAATATAGATACCATTCTTTAATTTTACTGCTGTTTATCTTGGATGTAGGAAGAATAAAATCCTTGTAAATCTTGCCATATACTGTGCAAAACTACAATCTGTGAATCATGGCTATCACCCGATACAGTGTTTGTATTTCCATCAATTTATTTCCAATTGATTAATTCTCATTGGATGTTATACTGTACAATACAGCTGTCAATTCAATGTCTGGAGATCGACTGTAACAATTGCACAGTACCGTGACACAGCACCTTTAAACTATCGACTGTAACAATTGCACAGTACCGTGACACAGCACCTTGAATGTATCGACTGTAATAATTGCACAGTACCGTGACACAGCACCTTGAATGTATCGACTGTAACAATTGCACAGTACCGTGACACAGCACCTTGAATGTATCGACTGTAACAATTGCACAGTACCGTGACACAGCACCTTTAATGTATCGACTGTAACAATTGCACAGTACCGTGACACAGCACCTTTATAATGTACAATCATGTACATGTATGTAGCTTTGTCGAACATAACCCTTTGCATAAAAAATATAAGCATGTATACAGCTAGTGCAAGCAACATACATGTAGAGCAGATTTCATACGAGTGGGACAAACTACTACATGTAGCACTGACTACAGCATGGTTACTTTATGGCCTGCCACAACATTGAAATGGTTTCCCTATTGTTTTTGTCCTGCTGATCCAATCAAATTACAGAAATAATGTACAGCACGTTATGCACAGTTATGGTAAAATTTAATGCTATGGACATGCCGTAGTTTGTCTGACTCATACAAAATCTGCTCTTTTGACTAATATTATGCAGTAATTGTGAGATAAGAACAAGAGTTGCTAATGATCATTATGTTTAACTTATAAATAATTACTGCATCTACATATATATTGTTTTAATAACAATAAATTATTATTAAACAACAAAAATATGCCACTAACCTTTGAGAAATTTGATATCCCCTAATGACCAGTGCAATATCAGGTGTGATTGACAAGGTATTGTCATCTCTACGGAAACGGTAGAACAGCATTTCATCCTTAAACATGTGGTCATCACAGACTGAAATGAAGAAATTATAAATTAATACTAATGAAATCTACATGTACATGACTTAATTTGTATACTTGTATGTAAGACTTTATAATTCATGTAATATTACATTAATTACAACAAAAAGGATTTTGAGGACTTTGTCCTTTGCACCACAAATATCTACATGTGTTAGTACCAATTCCACCTAAATTTGGACATGAAAATGACCTGGTACCAGTATTCTATATTTTCTTGGGTCTTTGTCATTTATTTATAAAGGCCCTTGTCAATTGTACTATTTCAACGAACAATTCCCTACATGTAACTGACCACAGACTGGCTCATGACCAATTGATCCAATGACAAAACACATCTCACTCAATGATTATCAAGATAGTGAAAAAATAAGCTATAAAATTTAAAGAATAATTTCACATTAATTATTTTTTGACATACATGTACATGTATACACTGTATACAATTTCATTTTATGGTAAAGTTTTAGACATTGGCTTAAATAAAGAGCATTATTTTATAGCCCGGATACAGCTGTACATGTGTTCTACATTTTATTATGGACTGGTCATTAATTACAAAGGGGGTGGGGGTGCATGTTGTATATCTGGAGTCTGGCAGTGCATGATTTGGAGTTCTTTTTTGCCTTGACCTACAAGTAGCCTTGTCATAATCTCAGAAGTCAAAAACACTTAAAACCCATTATTAAAACTAGCCCAAAATAACAGAGAATACTAAAGGACACAATAAAAGAACACTCAGGTTATATTACTGCAAAAATGGTATTTTATTCCTATTATTTTGAGGACATCAAGAAACCAATATAAGAGATATCGCCATAATAGAAGCTTGGGCTGCCTGTGGTTGTATATGAATTGCATTCAAATTCAAAAGAATACAAAAGGTCATACACGCTCTCTTAACCATTCATTTCACGGTAATTAAATTTTAAATCTAGCTCCAGGCAGTTTTAATAGGTTTTATAACTTGCAATATAAAAAACCGAAAGCAATGGAGTTTGTTTGCCATATCCAACATCGACTTTCAATGTTTTAAAACTTGCATTTTGCTTTATTTCAAAGGGGAAATATATAATTGGATCTATAATCTTTGCAAACTTACCGTGATGTATTAAGTCGTTTTCCTGAAGAATGCACACGCATTGAACGGCAGCCGTTCTGTTTGAAGCTTCGCCGTGTTTCACAAGCCAGTCCACCACTTCTCGTCCTACGCAGCAACTAGGATACATCCGAAGGTGGTACCTTCGGTCTTTGATCATTGCTGAATCCCTCTCGTTGTGAAAGCGAACTCTTAGATGTTCCCCTAAGAGTAAAATCTGCATATGTTTTGGAGAAATACGCTCCATTTTGTAGGAGATACAATACGGCGGAATCAACTTTCGCTTCTCACATATTTCTCGTTCATAATCGAGGTGACAAAATTAAGTTGTGACCCCGCTGGCCACAGAACAATAGAAATTTTTAAAAAGTCACCCTGGGCCTGGGCTTGGTCGGTTAAACTCGCTCCAAAACCACACACAGCCCATGGACTAGCCTGCGTAGCAAGCGTTTCTGTAGGTTTTTTTAAAGCGTAGGAAGACTTTTTCGCTATTTGACCGCGCGAAAAATGGGGCGAGACCAAAAAATGGAAGGAGGGGGGAGGGGAGGAGAGAAGAAGGTAACGCTTGCAGACAGACCCCGGGATTCTGAAAACCGCCCACTTGACCTTTCACGCCTGAATTCACTCTATGACGTTGGGCTGTCAAATGTTGACAATGGAAAGAAAGCGTTAGACAGCGGGAAAAAAATAATCCCAAAACAAACTTGCAAAAAGCTTGAAGCGATGTGTGTCGAACAATTCGAAGAATCCAAGTGATAACTGTAGAGTTTGTAGTGCGATTTTAAAGTGAAATTTGGCAATTTGCTTCAGCCAGGAAACATGGATATATTTCCTCAGTGAATTTGTTCAAACCGTCGAAAAGGAAAGATTGCAGTAGTGTATTAAATATTTCTAGCAGATATGAGCGGGAATCGAGGTAGCTAAAAATGGAGATATATATTCCGATACAACCCTTGCCCCCGGAAAATAAGAAATCTTGGAACTCTGTAATGGCTCATAAAGGGCTCAAATATAGGAATTAAAATAAGACTCCCCACAAATCGAGAAACCCGAATTCCAAATGCTTGCTAGAAACTCTGGAAGGCAGCAGCCCATGTCGAAAGACAGTTCGAAGTCGACAGTTCGTGTGAATTCTCCGGTTGTTTATATAGGGAAAGCCGGCTGCGAAAGTCTTTGATATTTGGTGTGGCAAGACTCCAAATAAACGCGAACGATAGCCTAGAGTCATGCCGAAGGCTCATCCCGTAAAAGACGACTAAATCCTCGCTCGGATAGGAAATTCAGAGCCTAATTCACGGTCACTGGGTCAGCACTTCCTCGAAAGGGCAGAGACTTCATGTTATGTTCACACCACGATTCATTGCAAACCTAACCCCCAAATAAAACAAACCCTAATCATTTTCGATCCCAAATCATTTTAGAACGACTCTAAATACACCTGAAGTACTAAGTAGGGAATCGTGGTGTGCCATAACATGAAGTCGAAAGATTTGTCGGCCATTTGACATGATGAGTTGATTGTTCGAAGTCCTGGCCTTGCGTGCGTAAAAACGTGTTTGATGGGATGTCAATCAAAGAACTCGAGCCGCGCCAATCAGAAACCCCGTTCGTGGACGAACGGGGTTTTCAGAATCCCGGGGTCTGTCTGCAAGCGTTACCTTCTTCTCTCCTCCCCTCCCCCCTCCTTCCATTTTTTGGTCTCGCCCCATTTTTCGCGCGGCCAAATAGCGAAAAAGTCTTCCTACGCTTCAAAAAAACCTACGGAAACGCTTGCTACGCAGGCTACCCATGGACAAATAAACACATCCTGTAAGTATTGTTGCTTTTTATTCAATAGTAGATTTGAAAATCCAAGACTAAAAATAACCATAGAAATGCTAGTAAATATTGCCAGTTACAGAGCTTGGGTTACCTGTGGATCCTATGAGAGGTTCTGCAAGCGCCGCTAGCAAGAGAAAATATTTTTAAAACAATTATTCACCGAAGTGGAGGTGAATAGTGGTGGATATTTACCGAACCGCTTCGGCGAGCTAGGTAAATATCCACCACTATTCACCGACACTGAGGTGAATAATTGTTTTAGTATATACCATACTGCAGGTGAATAGCCAGCACCAAATAGTTATTTTATTTTCTGTCAAATGGACAAAAACTCGCGCGAAGTGATCGCTGCTTCACTCGGAGGTGAATATGAAATCAATTCACTGTTTGAGTAGCCAATCAGAGCGCGCGAAAAGTGAATTCACTGGTGTAGCATAATTCTGCCCGCGTACTCATTAGAAGAAATAGGGTGTACGTTGGATCAGTGATTGATCTAATCGGCTGAACACATAAAACTAAAAATAGCAAAGCCGACACAACGTAAATTTTAGAGGTTTATGACGATATTTCGGCTGGCCAAACCAGCCTTCTTCAGGTAATATGAAGAAATGTTATTACATTGGCGAACGTGACTAACTAGACTGATATGGGTTACGAAATATAGGAAATAGATGACAATGACACTATATTATAAACCTCTAAAATTTACGTTGTGTCGGCTTTGCTATTTTTAGTCATTTAGAAGCCTTTTCTCGTTGCTGCGTGCTTCTAAACTCAATAGGTATAGGTCCAGTATAACTGTAATTTATATAAATGTTTTTAAAAAAGTGAAAACAGGCTGTATGTGGGGGAACTACGGAAGCCTAGAAGGGACAATCAGTTCGAGAAAAAAAAAATATGTTGAAAACATTTTTTTATAATTTATTATTATTATTATTATTTGTAAAAAAAAAATTGCCAAAATGTTTTTTTATATTTATTTTGAAAAAAAAGTTGATGAGCCACGTGGTGGGCGGCTGTCGAGCCGACTCCAGCTCCATCGGGCGACATTCAAGGATCTCATCCCATTCTAGTATACATACATGTACGTATGACTATATAATAAATTAAAAGGAATGCTAGTGAATGTATACGTAAGGATATATATATAATGGTAAAAACATGGCGAAAGCACCCTCCCACAGTTACCTTGGAGTGACACAGACACATGACCTCCGCTGGAACACACACTGCTCTAAAGTGGCACCAAGTGCCAATAATATACTAGGAATCGTCCGAAGGACCGTAAGACCATGCACGAAACGTACCAGTCAAGAAAATAGCTTACCAAACCGTAGTTAGACCTAAGCTTGAGTATGCTTCGGAGGCATGGAACCCCTATACGGATCGTGATGTAAATAAGTTAGAGCAGGTGCAGCAAAATGCAGCGCGTTTTGTCTGTAACGTATATGACCATGGCTTCGGAGCTTGTAAGTGCCTTGGGTTGGGACTCCCTTGAGTGTCGAAGACTAGCCCAGCAAGCCATTATGTTTTATATGAAGAATCGTAAAGGCTTCCCACCCAACATTATTCCCAGCCCAAGGCACAAGGATCGATACTACTGTACGACTAACTATAGAGTGTAATTGGGTTAGGGTTAGGGTAGGGTTAGGTAATCGTCAGCGGTCAGCGTTGGAGATGGCGGGTGTATATTTCGCTCCTGCTAAATCCTAAACTAAATTTGTTCGTAGCTTTGCTTTATGTCTTTATGTGATAATATTAACTATGGGAGAATCTCATTTGACGAGAGAGGTTTTAGAAGAAATCCTGGATATGAAACTCAAGCCATTTACATCAATTGCAAAACTTGAGGAGTTGAGCGACTCCATTGAAGGAATGATATTAGTGAAAATCTTAGAAAACTCACCTCCAAAAAAAAAGACTTTAAAAATGAAATTAAACAAAACTTATTTCAAAATATTGATTTCTATTTTTCTTTTTTTTCTTTTCTTTCTTTCTACATTTAGCCTCTAAGACTCGTCTCTTACACCGATTATTCTGTATATTGTACTTGTAATGTATGCATCATGTAGTGCTCTGCGTATGTGTGCTTGACCCAATTCAACAATTTTAATCTATACATTCCTGGGATGCCTGACTCGATTAGTTTATATTACTATTTCAGGTGTCCCAGTACTCTTGCTATTTAATATTTACAAGTAAATCATTACTATAAGAGTACGAATAAAGTTGTTGTTGTTGTTGTTGCTCCCGTTTAGCTACACACTCTTCGTTCGAACTGTCCGGGTGTGGAATCGCCTACCCGTTGATGTAACTTAATGCAGCAACATTAACGTCTTTTCGTGCCGCCGTTGGCCCTGCCATTCAACATATGCGCCCCCTGCCCTGGTTGAGGCGACTTTAATAAGTTATTCAAATTAAGTTATTTATTTATTTCTCGGACTTTAAACATTGATATCGAACATTATTATTTAATATTATTTCTATATACGCTGCCACTTTAGAGCAGTGCGTGTTCCAGCGGATGTCATGTGTCTGTGTCACTCCAAGGTAACTGTGGGAGGGTGCTTTCGCCATGTTTTTACCATCCCTACATTCACTAGCATTCCTTTTATTATATAGTCATACAGGAAGTAAATATCCTTTTATTATATAGTCATACAGGAAGTAAATATCCAAGATCCTTGAATGTCGCTCGATGGAGCTGTAGTCGATGCCCTCGCCGCCATCTTTTCATCTCCGGGCTCAGCAACCGCCCACCACGTGGCTCATCAACTTTTTTCCAAAATAAATTTAAAAAAAAATATTAAATATATTGTTTTTCAAAATATTTTTGTTTTCCAAAAAAACAATTTTCATATTATTATTTTTCTCGAACTGAATGTCCCTTCTAGGCTTCCGTAGGGAACTGATTGGGGACTTTGTAGGGACTTCTCAACAAATCCATGCCCTTGGGGTGGGGGAAGATGTTGGGACTTTGCTTGCAGTATTTTTCATGGAAATATTTTAATCGTGGGCTAGCTGTATGTATATGAGCACATCGCGAATTGATGGGAACGAGTCGCGCTTTCAATCAAAGACTGAGAAGGCTCCCTTCTACGATGGCCGAGCAGGGCCACTTCCGACTTCCAACTTGTTAGTTTTAGTGAACTGTAGAGAAAAAAACGTTTCTTCTTCTACGAATTTGCGAGTGAGAAGAAACACGGAACAAATTCGTCCTGCATGCTGTGTGATTGTGAAAACAGAAACGCAATAATTTATTTATATTCCACTAATTTACATTTTAAACCTGAACACAAGTAGCTTCGTACGTATAGTTCAGACGAGACTTCGATCTAATACAAAGTTATGTACGTGGATAAATTAATGATGGATATCAAAATGCGAAGCAAAATATGCAAAATAATTGGACAATTGTTCTGAGGTGATCGATAACGACTCCGGGTGCAAATGTTCAAGTAAATTTGTGTTGTATTTTCCTAACAAAGTTAATTTAAAATATTATATATAATCTTTGAGGTCTCTGCAACGTCGCAATTTGTCCGAAATGTCAACTTAAACATCAGTGAGTCCCGAAGTAGAACTTACAATATTTTTTTTGCAGTTAACGTTGGTGCAGGTGATAATCAAAACTTATCAAATTCGTTGCCTCCTGGTGATCCCAGCCTATTTAAACTCCTAACTGATGAAGCTGTCTTATGATGTTGATAAAGAGCTGCAAAGCTTCTTCTGTGCTAACTGGAGGACGACAGCGAGGTATGAGAAGGTTCACAAGGTTCTCGACTTCTGGCAGGAAAATCGCGGCATTCCTGAGAATACAAGGCCTGACAAGCACTAACACCTCCGCCTCATCCACCTCGACCAGATAACTACGGGTGGAATCTTACTTCCAGCAAAAAGACTGACATCACATCAGGTTTTCCATTGGGAATGTTCACATTTCTCTTCACTTGGATTGATTTTAAGTTCCACATTCTTGCTACTAAATAAAGCTCCTGTCTTAATACAGCCAAAAAAACAAAATTTCATAAGTTCTTTATGGAGAGGATCGTGGTCTTGGTAGATTCCGCTGTCCTCAAGTCCTTAAAGAAGTTAGTCCACCAGCCTCCGACGCCTTGCTTTAACTTCGACCAGTATGATTCAATTATCTGATTTGCACTACTTTTGCCTTGTATGATGCTTTCCTGGCTGCCAGCTGGTCTCTGCCATTTCTCCTAAATAACCTCTGCATCACAGTAATCCATACATTTTCTGTTTATCTGCCGGTGCGAAATAGACACTCAAAGGCAAGTCTGGGAGTCTCTCCAAGCTGCTTTACTGTACTAAGGAAGTACTGAACCCCACTCTGGGGTCTTTGTTACTGGACCCAACCTCCAACCAAAGAATGCGTCTCGAAAACCCATTAACACAGCCATGAACGCGTTTTAGGGCAAGCAAAGGTCAGGAAGATACTGATCCTTTTTAGGCTAATACGTATTTTATTAAGGTCCTGAACTATCTAAGAGGCTATTTAAAGCGCTATCTCGTGCCAATCTGGAGCCATATTCGGTCAAAAATATCAATGAAAAAAAATGGTCTGCTATACCAAAAGTAGTTTTGACATCCTTAAAAAAATAAAATATGTTTGCTTAAGCGAGCCGCCGATTAGTTTCCACTGTGCAAGCATTATATTGCCATATGTACCCTATCTGAGTTTGCTTATGTAATTGCTGTCTTTCTTCCAAAGTTTCTGATTGGACAGAGTAGATATGGTGCTTACGCCAGCGCTTTCCGTGTTGGGAACTTAATTCATAGACGTTACTGTTGCATCTGGTATAGCAGGCTAAGTTAACTCGCACAAGACGAAATCGGAGTGCCTATCATGTTCGGCCGAGGATGTACATACTATTTTGTTTTAGCAAACAACTTTTATTTCTACCAGCTGTAACAAGATAGTAATTGTTTGAAGAACTGCACAATCAGACAATACAAAAACGAAAACTTCAGACCCCGGATCCGGGATGGGGGTGTGCCACTGACCTCTTGAAACCCTTACCCTGTTCCAGGCCAAACAATTGTATTTTTGCGACCAGACAAAATGGCAAACAAGGTAACCTGTTCTAGGCTAGAAACAACGAAAACATACCCTGTTCCAGGCAAAATGGCAAAAAAGATATCCTGTTCCAGACCAGGCTTGCGTCTGATATGATACGCGCGAGACGTTGCGCTTCACTCGAATCATAAACTCAAACCATCCTGAGGCCCTTCCAAAAAATTACGACTCTGTTCCAGACCAAAACAATGATTTATATACCCTGTTCCAGGCTAGAATTGTCAAAAACCATACCCTATCGAGCGGCACGTACCCGTATAGCCTATATACACCCCCCGGGCTTCAGACGTATTAGTACGAACAAGTTTCAGTACCGTGCTTACATAGCCTGATGCAAACACTTTGGGAGAATTCTCAAGTTTTTGTGTAAACCGTCGACCTTCGGTCTCGGTCTCGGGTTTAAAGAACTTGAGAATTCTACCAAACTTACCCGAGTGTTTACATCAGGCTTTGTAAACACGGTAAACGTTTTCTATTTCTTAAATATGATATACCAGGTATATTTATTTTCCTTTTAATCACCTGTTAATTATCAGGTTGGTTATTTACGTAATATGCTAACTGCTGACTTGTCATACACGTTAAAGTGCTCCTAACAAGCAGGTAATGTGATTTAAAAACTAACAATTTATTTGTAAAACATACTTTTTAATCGATAGCTCAAAGGATTGAATTACACATATTTAACTTCCCCCTCGTATAGATTAGAATAGGAAGGAGACAAGGCCAACGACGTATACGTCCCTGCCCAAGGACTCGGCAGCTAGGGATTCGAACCCGCGGCGTCCTCCCGTACTCTTGACCGTGCTCTACCAACTAAGCCAATCAAGCAAGGCAAACGCGTTCCAAATCTGAACTGTGTCTGCGTCCTAACCCTAAGCGTTTTAAAATCAGTTCTTTTTAACTGCCTTAGGCTTAACAGGCATGGGAGAGTCCAAGAAATAGCACTATTTCTATGTAGCCGAAGCCTAGTTCATAGTAGCTCTTGATTAGCTAGTTTTTCTCCACGTGCACATTGTTGTTCATCAGGGTAGGAATATATCGTGTAAAAACACATTTACAGCCTGGAACAACCGTAATAATCTTCAACAGAACGACAACAGTCCTTCTAATGGTAGCCTGCGAGTTCGGATGCGACGCAGGCTATCTAATGGCCGCCATTGCATATAGGTTTTCTCACGCGCGTGATAACAGATAACGTGTTGACAGATAACTTGATCAAAAAGTCAGCCAAAAATTAAAGTCGGCCAAAAAGTCGACCAAAATGAAAAAAAGTGTGTTGCATAGGTATGGCACTAACAGGGCTCCGTATGTTTCGCCTCACAGACACCGCGTTTGTACACGGATTTTCTTTTGGATTCCGTAAAGTTTGTGTTTTAGATCGGGTGCAAAATTTACTTTATGGTGTTATGCATACCTTGCCTCACGACTTCCGCGGGTTTGTTCGGTTAGTTTCTCCCTGGGCTTCTAAGTTTACCCGCTTTAGATTGAAGTATGAGGTTGTGAATCTTTCCGTTATCCGCGTTGCATCTGATACAAGCACCGGTTTTTGTAGTGCTTTCCCTACGCATATTATAAATACTGGCTGTTATATTACAAAATCGTCGTTTTGGATTAATTATAAACCACTCAGCCGGGAGTTTATTGTCAAGCGCAATGGAATGCCCTTTCTGATTGTGCATTCATTGGTACATAATAGGACATTATAGCATTCACGTTCTCTGATTGTTTCACTCGTACTGATGTGTGCTTCATGGTTACGGTAGTTTCTGATATGACAATTATGAACGGATTGTAACTAAGGGTATCCTGGCCTTTTAATTGTATATTTTGATTCCTTATCAGTCATTATTTTGTAGCAATCGTGAGAACTTTAAAATGAAATAAAATAAAATGATATGTCCCTTCCTATGGTAGCCTGAAAGGGTGTCTACTGCCCTAGTCGGATTACTGACGCTAAGGCTGCCATTCCTTGGGTGGGTTCTCTTGCGTTCTTCCTGCGCCTCAAATTTTACTTTTTATTTTCATGGTTTACTTATAAAAAATCATTAACTTTATAAACTTGCTTATAGACTGGATATTTAAATCATTATATTCCACAAATACCTCTGTTAGTCCCAACATACCTTAGCATAGTGTTTCTGAGTTTTCTCATAGTTCTTGATCAGTAACTGTTTAATATTCCTAGATCCTGTCGTTGTGCTTGACTAATGTCTTAGACTCACTGGCTGGCAAGTTAGGGGTGGCTAAGGGTAAATCCGAGACTTTACGAGACGCCGAGACTTGCGTTTTCAAAATCCGAGCCCGAGACTTTAAAGCGATTTGAAAATCGCATCATCCGAGCTTTCGAAATCCGAGCCCGCGACTGTTATCATTGTAGTTATTTTGACGAAACACCCAGTACCTTTTCATCACGCCAGGTGAGGAATTCACCATTCAACCAATTAGCTGTCGTTCGCGTACCTTATAAAACACATGCGGAGGCCGACAAAAAATCGTAACTCCAATAAAAGCTAATAAAAAGAGTAAAAAGGCGCGACTCCGAGACCCTCTCCAAAAAAAGGCGAGACTAGCTCTGGGACCGACAAAGTAAAGAAAAATCGATACTCCGAGACCCGACCTATAAAATGCGAGATTTCGAGACTTTACGAGACCCTCCGTTTCTCATGACACCATTCGCCACCCCTCAAGGTGCCAGTTCCTTTAGAAACAGTGCTCTCAGCTCGCTAATTTTAGAGGCTTTTCATCTAAGACTGTACCAGAAAGACGGCCACACAATGAAATATATTTTATTGTTTTTTAATTCCTTTAGAGAGAAGAATAACTGTTTCTTTTTTAGGATTCAAACAAATCGTTCTCGCTTGAAAGCTACACTACCCGGAGGGTATGTATTGTCAGAAACCAATAGTTTTGTCGTATAACAATAGGGACCGCCAAAAAAAGTGAATAGCATGGAACCTCGAGAACACCCATAATACTATACTTCTATTGTTTTTGTAGTCACTTTCTAAAGGTTAGGGTGTTTTCTATTGTTGGGTAGACCAAATACTGTCCGGCGCTCGTTTCGAGAAGTTTCACCCGACCCAAAAAAGGTTCTCCCTTCATGTAGGCAGATATGAATTACTACCAAATTGTATTGTGTATTGTGTTCTATTATATTTGTGTATTTCGTTCTATTGTTTTGTATTGTGTTAATTATATTGTATTTTAATTTGATAGCAATTCATGTGTTGCCTTCATGAAGGGACCACCCAAGAAAGTCATCAGATCCAAGATGGCTCTTATTCATGTCAATTTTTTTCAAAAACTAAAATACATTTTCCATTTTTTTCAACATATTTCCAACTTAGACCATATTGCCAACAATTTCTCAGACAATCACTTGCATTAGGAAAAGAGAGCCTTGGAGTCAAATTTGGAAAAATTCGCAAACGTTACGTCGACCCCTTCTCCCCCGGATACAATATTGGGGGAAATTTCGTCATTTCCGGCTGAGTTGTAGCCAATACAACATTGAATCGGGGGGAGGTAGGTTTGCGCATTATTGGTCATAAACAATCTGAAACAAAACAAATATGCAACATGCTTGTAGATTTCTGCGTATAGTTTCTTTAACAATGCAAGTTATTGTAGCTTCTGGTGTACCCCAGAAACGAAATTAGGGTCCTGGCTCTTTCTAATAATGATATAGGACCTAGTGATAGATAACTACATCCTGTGGAGGTTTGTCGATGGCACTACTGCATCTGACGTGGTTGCTAAAGGGGAGAACAGCAGTGTACAGTACACCGCAATTCCGCAAATCCGCTTAACTGATATAGTGCTCATAAGCCCTAGCCAGAAACAATTTATTTGGGCACAGTAGTGTTTTAAATCTTGTTCAACCATTCTTGGACGATTTACGGTCGTAGTATTGCTATGAAGAGTATTAGAAATCCTTGAAATGACGTCATTCAAGGGCGTTATGCTAATGAGTTGAACATGAATTGAGTTATAACAATGACTTTATTCATTTCTAATTACAATCTTAGACTCTGACATAAAAACAGAGCAAAATGAGCTATAATTAGGTTATAACTTAAATGATATCATTGAAATTTGAAGTCGAACTTTAAGAAAGGAATGCTTGCAATCACACAGCGGCAAAACTCACGCGCATGCGCTTTTGATGAGCCCAGTGTACGCACATCTCCCCAGTTTCCCCACAGGATGTTTGCTGCCACGTCGGCCCTAAGTCCATCTTCTACCGAACCTATTTTTTAATAGGATCGGCGCGATTTAAGTTCGACGTTTGCCGTCAGGCCTAAGACTAACAGGTTGAACTTTTCACCGGGTTATCTCAATGCCGCAAGCGCCGGTCTGTTGTGCGGGAGGTCGACTGTTCTAACCCCGGCCGGACCAACACTCAGGGTCTTAAAATAACTGAGTAGAAGGTGCTGCCTTTGTGAAACAATTTCGTTCACGAGCTGCAAATGGTTAGACCTTCACGTCTTCTTGGATAAGGACGTAGGCCCGTCAGTGCGGATGAAGAGCCACCTCGTGGATATGCCAGATTAATCCATTATTATTATTATTCGCAATTCACTGAGTTTATTAAGTTATACATTTACCTATACTAAAAACGTTTTTTACCCTCGGAAACTGGTATTTAAAACGAGAGCCTTCATTCTTTCGACCAGCGGAGTACAACGTTCCTGTAACTAGACCCATTCTTCTTTTTTCAACCGAGGTTCATTGAATAAAGCTTCTAAAACTCATTAATAGTCAATAAGGCATTGAGCCAATAAACATCACATGATGGGCCTATATATCCGGAATACAACACTGATGAATAAAACATCGGTGTCTATATGAGATTTAGACAATAGTGTTTCACCGGGCCACAGTGTCTATAAATCGGATATAAAACTAATGTTTTTATTCATTAGTTCTATATGCGATTTACAGACACTGTGGCCCGCTATATCTCATGTAGACACTGATGTTTTACCAGTGCTGTATCAGTGTCTGTAAACACACAGACTTTCCAAGCCAGTCGGGCATGCAATGACTAGACCTGGGAATGAAAAATATTATTCCAGCACCGAACTCATAACCCATGGCTGTTACACCATTATGGGACGTGAATTTTGCAGGGGCAGTCGTTCAACAGCACAGGTCATAACATGACTACAAAGCTTAATAGAAGTTATGCAATCTGTTCACACCAGTCAACATTCCAACATTAACAAACAACAGCCGCTGCTGATTGCTGAGCAATTCATATTCAAACCATTTCACAATCAAACCGGTTTTATGGAGCGTTCACGTCACGTCATAGCTGCCATGTTGGTGTACCTTTAACAATATATTGTCGTTAGCTTCTTTTGTTAGGTATACCAACATGGCCGCCATGCTCTTTGTTATTTGAATTTCTGGGGATTGAGTGAAAACCCTCTATTCCTTTGAGATGCTGTTTGTCTTAAAATGCATAATTTTGTTCCACTGAGCGCTTTTGCGAAAGCGAACCTGAAATGTTCTTTTAAAATCTAAAGTATTTTTACCGTCTTATAACAGTATTTCAGAACATTGTCTTCGGAAAGGTTTCAGGTTTTAGAAGTCAGTTAAAAAACTCGCATATCGTGTTTTATCATGTGATATAAACTCTCGGCTTGCGCCCTCGAGTTTATATCACATGATGAAACACTCCTGCTCGTCAGTTCATAGAAAATTAGGGATTTATAAAAAAAATGTTCGCAGAACTTCTCAAAATTATAATAGGTTTTATAAAACATTGAAGGTGATCAGAAATAGGGCTTTCGGGCACTTTGATGTAGTATCCACTTTTGAGGGAACTGGTAGCAAATGTTCCTCGCCAGTCATGGCTACGTTTAGATCAGATCTCGATGCTCCTGTGTTATCTCGAGTCATGACACAAGACATTAAATGCCATTCAAGACCTTTTATTTCTTTTACATGAGATCACGAGGACAGTTCACAGCCCACTTTATTTCACACTATTTAAGGAAGGTATATTGAATAAGAAAAAATTAAACTTTATAAGAATTATGCGCAGGACAAAACAAGACAAGAAAGACTATATTAATTGAGTCCCATGCAATAAAGCAGATAGTTATGTGTAGGTTACAAGATTTTTAAGACTTCACACTGTGTTTACTGAACATTAGTCACTCGCAAAACGAACAATTGTACTTTTCTAAACTAAACATATTCTCTTCTCATGGTAAATTGGATATTTTAATTAATAAGTGGAATTTCACACTTCTCGGCGCAGTGAGTAAGTCAACTGATTTATTCTTTAAGTTAAATGTTTACTTCATGAGGTTGTCCAACTGTCGATTGTTAGGTTCTGTGGAATAGACAAAATGAACTGTTACTTATAATAAGGCTTTGCACGTTTGAGTAGTCCACATGCATGAACTTTATTAGTTGCTGTAACTCACTCAGTGTTTTTACTGTTTAATTTTTCTTAATAACTCGAAGGACGCTTGGGGTGACTTAATTTTGGGCGGATCACACAAATGTTAGAATGACGGGAAAGATGCCATTAGTACATGTAAATGTGAACCATTGAACTATAACTAATATAATGTGAAGTATTCTACTTTTCTCCCTTTTATCAATCAAAAGAACCATCACCTGTCCTCAGAGGTTTCGGAACGTTCTCGCCGCAGGGCACAAAACATCTGCTCTGAACGACATCGGACGCCAGTCCTAGTGAGCTTCATTGCCCACCGCGAAGCTGTCGCTGCGCACACTGCAAATAATTATCATGGGTTCGGGTATAACCCGCCTCGATGGCCTAGTGTTATTATTTGCTGAACGCAGGCGAAAAAGTCACGCATCCAGAAGTTTTAAAGAATTGGTGAAACTTGATTGTGACTGATACAACTGCACCCTAACATTTCGGTAATTTGGAACTTAGACACACGGGGTTGAATTAACTGAATGAAGATCGTATACTGAAATCCTGTAAGCTGGGTATCATATGTTCGGGGGGGGGGGGGGGGGGAGAGGGGGGATTTCGGAAATAGTTTACGCCCGACACTTGTCAACTCGTGAGTCGACAGTGGTAATTCACTCTTTTCACCCTTTGTTTTTGTTAGGCTAAACTCGTTCTGATATTCCCTCAGTGCGAGGCTAACCTAACGAAAACAAAGGTTTGCCTCGCTTTCAATACAAGATGGTCACCAGGTGAAAAGAGTGAATTAGGAGTCTCATGTTAGACGTGAGAATTTGGGTGAGTGATTAATGACATTCTCTCCCCACCCCCTACCCCTTCCCAACTTAATAATAACAATAATAATAATAATAATGGCTCTTTATTAATTCCAAAAAACAAACGTTCTGGATTACATGTTGAAAAATTAAGTTAATAAAATACCGTAAAGCTAAAATCTAAGAGCTAAACTATATAATGTGTATAGGAACCCTTAATATGGGATAATTAGTTACTACTATGAAGAAAACTATATATATTTAAAAAGACATCTATTGATAAAAATGCGTTGAAAACGCTCAGTCTTCACTGCTGGCAGAATAAAAGCATGTCCTCTATTTCTTAATTGTCTACTCTTCTTAGGTGGGAGGAGGTCTGCAAACCTACAAACCATTAGCGAAAAAAATTGTGAGTGAAAGGTATCATATACCACTTGCTGCATATTACTTGCTGCATATGGTCTTAGATCTTCAGAAAGTCGTAGGCTTGCTATTCCTACAATCAGAACTAAGACTTCATTGGGAGATAGGGCATTTGTTATTGCTGCGCCTAGATTGTGGAACTCTTTACCTAAGGAACTACGCATGATTGAAAAGATTAATACTTTTAAGAGCCATCTGAAGACCTATCTTTTTAAATTAGCTTATTAGTATTTTATCAACTTCCATTGTAACGATAAGTTCTTAAATTTTAAATTGGTCATTTTTATTATATTGTCACGTTTCAGTGGTTTATAGTTTATTATAATATTTTATTACCATATAGTTTAATGATTCTGTGTACATGTCAGTTTTTACTTAAAACATGTAATGCGCATTTGATCATTTTAATGTAACTTGCGCAATATAAGTAATAAATTATTATTATTAAATTATTACCACTAGAGAATGAATATTTTCCCTTACTTAGGGACACAGGCCACAGGCTACGGGGCAATATTTGTAGAACGATTTCCTCTTGTGATAAGAGCTCGTCTTGCAAGTGTTATCGTTGTCACTCAGGAACCGTGCGCAGGTAATTTTATTTGTGTCTACACATGCTACAACGAGAAAAGGACGTGCTATTAGAACCGGTTAAGCAGGAAAAACCTGCTTCTTGTAATCTCGTTACCAGGTCGCTCAGGTAGGGAAAAAGAGGTTTGGTACAAAATCGGATCAAGTTTGCTTCCGGACACATTAGGCCTATGGATTTCAAGTTACCTAAGTATTGTGTGCTTATAAGGTAAGGAAACACGCTGCATCATTAAGGCAATGTTGCCAGCAATTGTTGTTCACACGGTGCAATGTGTTGCGTGCAATGTTGCCAGCAATTAGTGTTCACACGGTGCAATGTGTTGCGTGCAATGTTGCCAGCAATTGGTGTTCACACGGTGCAATGTGTTGCGCGCAATGTTGCCGAACTAGAACTCGATCCTAAAATATTTCTTAATTTGAGTGCTGCGTCTATGAGTTATAGAGGTTTCTATTTCCAATATGCTAATTATGTGACGACATGTGAGGCCAACAAAAGGTCACTTTCTACTTGTGAATCAAACTATTTCTGATTTATACAAAATATTTGGTAAAATCACTGACATAAGGCCCAAATATTACATGGATGCTTAAAAAAATTTGTATATTTCTGCCAGCACATTTTTGTATAATAAATGAGTCCTCAAATATCGTCACCTAATTAGCATATCGAAAATAGAAACCTCTATAACTCATAGACGCAGCACTCAAATTAAGAAATATTTTACAATCCAACTATTTATTTGATGGAGAATCGATTTTAATGATAAAATATTTGGGCTTATATACACTTTAATAGTTTCGTTGAAATCTCAACCTTTTCAGAACTTGTTCGGATCCTTAGTTTTATCCAGAAAATACATCCCACCTTTTCCCAAAATTGCCATTGCTGCGATATTTCTAATTACCATGACTACTTACGTGGACATGAACCATTCGAGTCTGCCACATTTCCATCCCAGCAGCATTTCATCAGGGGATTTTCTCGCTCGCATTTCCCCTTAGGCTTATCGCGGCTATCTAAAGATATAAAGCCAAGGATAAAAGGTTGTCTTCTTCATTGATGACGAGATCCACAGGGGTACTTGTATAATAACTGCATGGTACATGTATGTTATAGACATGAGTGCACGATCAATCGATCAATCTGTTTTAAATTCAACCTAAATTCGAAACTAATGTGAAAAACAATAATGGACGAATAACGTTAACGGACAAAATAAACAGCAAGTTTTTTTAAAACACCTTTTTACGCCCCATAGCCCATCGTGGCAGCTGTCGCCGTTGTCCCAAATCTGAGCCCGAGTATTTTTCGGCCAGCGGTGACCAAACGCCACTTGGCGGTCACACAGCGGTCAAATGTCTGCGCATGCGTCAAAAGTCTTGCAACAACAACGTATTCCAAAACAAATTCAAAGCGAGCCGGCGGCCGTCATTGTTCACACACCCGTTTTAAAAACTTGAGAACTTTTTTGGTAAATTACGAAATAATTTGGTAAACTCACAGTTTGAAGTTTGTTCAATTTCCCGTCGACTGTGAAAATAAAAAGCTTAACTTTCACGTATTTTTCTTAACTTTTGGGGGTAGAAGTTCACTGTAATATGTTTTAAGGTAAATTTTGCGCGGGAAATTCGCGCGGCCGCCCACCAGACTGACCGTAATACGCACGCGCAGACGTTTGACCGCTGTGTGCTTGGCGCTGGCCAAAAGGTCGCGGGTTCTGGGAACGAGATTGCCGTCGTCCCTAAAGGTGAGCATTCTCGATACCATTCTCGCGTCAGCACGACAACGTGGGAGAAAAATTACCGACTTTTTCCTGGTAATGAGGTACAAGAGTTCTCGATCATTGCTTCTTTTTCTCAAAATAATTCCAACATTATTTAAAGAAAAAAGTGCAGAAAAATAGTGTGCAAGGGGTTTTTTCGAAGCTAGTGAATGAATTAAGTATGTCATGGTAGCATTGTTAATGCTTTCCATTTTGAAGTTTTAGCTACTTTCGAAATATCTCCTCAAATTACATAGTATTTCTTTCTCGTACCTCATATACCTATTTTCTTGTACACAATATAAGTCTTGTTAGGTATCTCAGAAGGACAAAATAGCTTAATTTTCGTTCAATTCTGTTTATGAAAAAGGTTAACTGTACCAAGCATGTGTACACCTTGCTGATAGGACTGACTAACTGGCTATACCTAATGTACTTACTTTCATCGCAAGTGTTGTAGGAGAAGGTTAACTAAAGAAGTTGTATCTCCATGTACATGTACCCTGTACGGATGGTTATTGTAACCAACTGTACCAAGCATGTGTACCCCTTGCTGATACGACTGACTAACTGGCTATACCTAATGTACTTACTTTCGTCGCAAGTGTTGTAGGAGAAGGTTAACTAAAGGAGTTGTATCTCCATGTACATGTACCCTGTACGGATACTAACGGATGGTTCTTGTAACCAACTGTACCAAGCATGTACACGTACACCTTGCTGATAGGACTGACTAACTGGCTATACCTAATGTACTTACTTTCATGGCAAGAGTTGTAGGAGAAGGTTAACTAAAGAAGTTGTATCTCCATGTACATGTACACTGTACAGATGGTTCTTGTAACCAACTGTACCAAGAATGTGTACGCCTTGCTGATAGGACTGACTAACTGGCTATACCTAATGTACTTACTTTCATGGCAAGAGTTGTAGGAGAAGGTTAACTAAAGAAGTTGTATCTCCATGTACATGTACCCTGTACGGATGATTCTTGTAACCAACTGTGCCAAGCATATGTACCCCTTGCTGATACGACTGACTAACTGGCTATACCTAATGTACTTACTTTCATCGCAAGTGTTGTAGGAGAAGGTTAACTAAAGAAGTTGTATCTCCATGTACAGGTACCCTGTACGGATGGTTCTTGTAACCAACTGTACCAAGCATGTGTACACCTTGCTGATAGGACTGACTAACTGGCTATACCTAATGTACTTACTTTCATCGCAAGTGTTGTAGGAGAAGGTTAACTAAAGAAGTTGTATCTCCATGTACATGTACACTGTACGGGTGGTTCTTGTAACCAACTGTACCAAGCATGTGTACGCCTTGCTGATAGGACTGACTAACTGGCTATACCTAATGTACTTACTCTCATCGCAAGTGTTGCAGGAGAAGGTTAACTAAAGAAGTTGTATCTCCATGTACATGTACCCTGTACGGATGGTTATTATAACCAACTGTACCAAGCATGTGTACACCTTGCTGATAGGACTGACTAACTGGTTATACCTAATGTACTTACTCTCATCGCAAGTGTTGCAGGAGAAGTAGCAGTGCTTTAACTTGAGGTTGTATTTACAAGCGCCCTTTGACAGCTCCCCTGCCTTCTTTGCTTTTTTGCATGTTCCAGAGGACATATCGTAGCAAAGCTTCTCTAGAGAACAACGTATAGTTAGGTCATGTACTAATGACATTTGATAAAAAAAAAATCAAAATTTAATAGTAAGTTTGGATGTTCCTCTGTTTCCATCTTTGCAATCCATACAATCAATCATGAAAACCTCTAAAATATTTTCCATGCCGGCGTTCCATGGTAGCCGCCCAAGACATTCAGTAACTAATTGCTTCATTATTCTAATTAAACTGGAGCGAATGCGAGATATAAAACACATGACGTATACCAATAAAATACCTGTTAATGAGCGTCAGTGATAAACACGGCATTTTGATATTGTACGTTTGAGCACAAGACAGTTTGCAGTCAAATTACTGGACACTCTCGAAACCTCTTCAAACGTATTTTACACTACAAGAGGCGGATCCAGGGGGTGGCAGTCCGAGGCGCAGCCGAGGACTGGAACTAATTGCGAGGACTTGAAATCCCGTCCAGTCCGAATTGGAGGCTTTGAAATGACATCTCATCCTCATTAATTATTCGGGAGGGATGTTGTTTTTATTCCGGGTACAGGTTGACAATTGATTTGTTCATCATAATGAAGCAGTTTATTGTTTCTTGTCATTTGGGACTTCAATGTTTCAGTATTAAATTCAAATTCAAAACTGATTTTTGTAAGTTTGGCGTCATTTCAACATGGCTTCTCGTGAAAGAGACTGAGAGCGATGAAGAAGAGTTTAGACCACTCAAACGTTTCAGAAAAGCGCGGAGCTGTGCCGAAGAGGAATAAATGTTGTTAAAAGCTGTACCACTGTCAACGCGTTACAAGAACAGTTGGGTAGTAAAAGTATTTGAGGAAAGGAGGAAAGGAGGAACGCAAGAGAGAACAGAATTGCCGCTTTGGAGGCCACAAGCTTTACCATACCGCTAGAAAGCATAGAAAACCTTGATGTTGAGATGTGCCGAGAATTCGAATACATGACGATCCTTAAAACTCCGGAAAGTACGCCCAGAACATTAAACCATTTTTTTTCCAGTCCAAGGACTGAATTAATTTTCGGGGTTTCAAGGATCGTCATGTGATCGAATTCTGGGCACATGGTTGGTTGGTTACCTCATGAATAATTAATGAGGATAAGATTAGCATATAAGAGTCTCTAGATTCCAAAATGTTCCCCTCAGTCTATAACAATACTCTTAAAGAAGGTGAAGACTTGTTACAATTGGACTTTGGCTATTCAATTATGACAAGTGACTTATAGTTGGCCCATTTGCTGAAAGTCCAATTACGTTTATCAAAGGATTAGGGAATGATTACGGTTTCGGATAGGCTAACTTGTACGAAATACTGATTGCTGATTACGCATTGCTTGATATGGAGTGAGTATATTCCAAGATTGAAGCAAGACACCATTAACCTAGAGAACTCGGACGAAAATCAATCAATGGAGCTCTCTCACAACAGAAACAATATAGTTGAGTGCTAAAAAGAGAGGAAAGATTGTACTGAACGTGTTAAAGCGTGTGGTAAACATAACAAGGTACTTACTCGCACAGTTGTTAATATCGTTATTTCTTGCTATTTCTCCATCTGGACAGCATTTTTTACCCTGCTTGATACATTCTGGATGAAATGAATGAATGAAGAGGAACTTTTAATTATCATTTGAATTGCAGGACAGAGAACGTACACCACACAGCTAAGACAACGACAACCTACCGTTAGTCACCTTGACGAGGTCATGGTCTGCGAGAAAGCGACGATTTTCTATGAAATAAACAAAAGAGGAAATATATGCTTTTAAGTTACTGGACACAGTTTCATCTCTAAAATAAACTCGCCATCAAAGTGACCTTCAAATATATTCTTTATCCATCATATGAACTTAATTCTAAGAAAGAGTAACATTAATTTTCAAAAGCATTTTAAACTATCCATCCAAAAATAAATATATGCATCCGCTTAGCGAATATCCAACAATTATTATCTGTAATTGAGGTGAATAAGGGCAGAATATTTACCGAGCTGAGAATAATTTAATTCCTTCAGAATATGGTCCGCGACAACGACGAACCAAATAACTTCAGTAATTTTAAAAGAAGCTGTTGTCTCTATAGCTAATTATGGCCAAACTTTAATTAAAAAACTTAATTTTTATCTAACAATAGACATTCGTCATAGCCTTCGACATTCTTTAATTACATAACAAGGGACAGTTCGTAGAAAACACGGAAAATATCCGAGATATGGATAGACGAATGCTACGCTTAGCCTACCTGAACCCCTCCCTCTAATACGTCAATTGTTGAATGAAATTATAATATTTTAACGATTTATGCTTTCTTGTGGAGAGTGTTAACTCGTATCTGTATACGTCATCGTAAACTGAAATCGTAACATTGTTCAGCCAGTCAGGGACTATATCAAATGACCGAAACTGGAAGAAAAAAAGACTGTTCCTAAAGTTAACCGTTAAATATTTTAATTTCAGGTTAGTGCTAAGTCAAAGGGAAAAAGTTGTTTCTCGGATTAACGTTACATTTGCCGAGATGTGGAAAATTTTGGACCCCTAAAAACGTTTAAATGCTAGAATAAAGTCTCAAATGCAGTAAACTACCGAAAACAACTGCGAGAAGTAAAACAAAAAATAACGACTGCAAATGGTATGTTGAGGTGAAACTTACCATCGAACTGATCGAATATCTCGGACAGCGAAGTACCAGCGAGGCACAACAGAACGGCGACTGTAAACTTCATGATGAGACTCGTCTGCTAGATGTTACTTGGACGGATGTGCTCTTTTTATAACGTTAGTTTCTCATTAAAACACTAAAGTAAAATTATGTCTGGACATTATGTCTGTTGAACTTTCAGTACCTCAGTCCATTATCAACTGAAAAGTAAATTGTAGTTATATACCATTATAAAGGTGTCAAACTTTTGTCTTTCAACTCGTTAAGAACTGTTCAGTTCATATCAAATGCTAAGTAATTAATACAAATGTACTTTAGACAGCCCGTTATACGCAAGTACAGCTGGTTCATCATAAGTACCAAGATCGTGGTTCACATTCAAATTAAGCAAAAAGTTCCTGTGAATGATATTGTCAACTGACTAAAGTTCCTGAATTCTTCTTAACAGTTCTCTAATGTTTGACAACTGTTCGGCGTAAAATACTTGCTTTCCTCACTGACTAGAAGTTGTTAGGGTTTAGGCTTAGGTTAGGGTTTAGGGTTAGATATATACTAAGCAGTAAGCGGCCTGCACCTGTTGCTCGACCTCCGTTATTAAGTGCTAATGCCGTGCCGAGATGGAAAATAAAGGTATTGTTCTTTATTTAGATATCATTCAGTACTATCACAGTAAGTCGAAAAACTCCACAGAAAGTCATTTGGTTTATCATATCTCAGAGAAGTGTTCCACACTGTTACGTAGCCCTACATCAACAGTGCTAACTTAAATAGGCTGTTTCATGTTGAGGGACACGCCTTTATGTTCCGGGCCGGAACAAAATTACTTTCAGTAGTTTTCATGTAAACGGACTATCCCAGCACACGTGTGGGATGGATGAAATGGAAGTAAATGTGCAAAAATGATTAACAAACTGTGCGTAGATCTAGTCTTCAAGGAAAATATTGCATATATTCTTTCAATCAAGCATTAAGGGAGGGTATTTCAACTGTTTGAAGCAAATTAACAGCCATCAATCGAACATCGATTACAGACATGCGCAGTACCATGACACAGCGCCTTTATTTGGCCTTCCCTCTTAGTTGTCTCTTTGATGAAAAGATGGCTATAAATGGAACAGGTGTTACTGTAGTAAATGCCAAAAATAACATTAGTGGAGGTGTCGTCAAACTGTTCGTTAGAACTATCGAGAAGCTTTTAATTAATAATTTAGCTCGGTATTATTGTCTCAGTCTTGTTATCACGTTCTTGAAAAAGCTGAAACGAGTGTACACTATACCTGGCCGGTTGAATTACTAAAGAAATGTCATCAAATAACAGTCAAACTCTTGAACTCCTTTTTGATATATTTCTTCCATCACTATCTTACTTATGGATCCAAATTTTCTCTTTCAGTTTAATTAGTTTGCCAACTCAAAGTGTTTAAGTAATGGTCCGCGCAAGAGGTAGGCATATGTTATGCATGGATGTCAAAAGTTCTAATTGTGGTATTGTTTCAATCTTCCACCTCATTGGCTTAGACATTAAAATCTATCTAAAATTGAAGAAGAATATTTTTTCTCATTTTGTAAACAGATTTGAATTGCATCTAGTGAAAATTCACATAACTTTCAATATGACGAACTTTCAATATGGGGAACATTTTTAAATTGAACGTTTTCTTGGTTGTTTTGCACTCTTCTGATTGGACAAAATGTTCACACAAAAGAACTCTACCTTTAAAATGCATTTTTAGTGGATATAATTTCAGAAATTTATGATTTAAGGGTTGATGAGTTGTCAGTATGAAAAACAGAAAATACTAAAGTGGGGAAAGCAAATTGCATCTGAACAATAGAATTGTGCCTACCTTTTGCGCGGACTGTTACTTAATTTACTCGCTCTGCTACTGACTCAGTTGTGGAGTTTCCAGACATAATTATATACTCAACGAAACATGTTATAACATGACCTAAGAAATTTTTACTCTTATTGGCTAAGACGAGTGGTATTTCAACGTAATAGTGAAATTACGAACTCCAAGGAGTGGTATTTCAAACTCCGGGGGTACCGGGTAAAGGTAAAAAAGATAAAGATATTCATTTATATAATGCAAATTCTATATGAATATATTCAAATGCGCTTCACAAGGTTATTTTTGTGACTGACGGACTGCTACTGTGGCGCAATGTGCTGCCGTGCAGTTTAAAATCGTGAGTGATTGTTAGTAAATTAGAATATCAGGCTGTTGTATCGGGAGACAATCCCCTACTCTTTCTCGAAATAACACAACAGGTTTTCTCTCGTCCTCCTCGTATAGATTAGAAGAGGAAGGACAACGGCTTATACGTCCCTGCCCAAGGACGCGGCCGGAATTCGAACCCCTGACCTCCCGCACTCTAGACCGTGCTCTACCAACTGAGCTAACCAGGTTTGAGTCCAATTTGGCAAACCAAGTCTTGTTTTAGAGCAGATCATCTATCAAGTCGGGTTGATTTTCATAAATTTCATGGAAATGCTGGTTAATAAAAATAACTTCGCTACTTTTTCTTTGGCAAAACGGGTCTGGCTCTGAAGATACCACCTTTATTACGCAAGAACTGCCCAGGAACAGCTGACATTATCACAAGGACAAAATATCAGCTTACTTTTAAACCTTGGAAACTCGATCGCATGTGACCCCCCTTTCTCTCGCTCGCTAACAATTGACAAAAAAAAATATTTTGTCACACGCGTATATCGAATCCCCCTTCCAAACTCCATCCTGAATCCGCCCCAGTAATTCTGTAAATTCTTTACAGTGTTACTTATGCAAAATGGTGCTTTGGTTTTTCCAGTATTTCTGAAGATTGTCCGAAGATTCAAAGCGACCACTTTACCAAAGAACCGTTTTTTTCTCAGTCAAATTCTGTTGTAAAAACTCTCTCGTAAGCGACCGACGCGAAAATTCTTAAGCGACCGCGACCACTTTTAGTCCAACAATTGACATTTTCTATTGTTTTTTGTTTCCGATAAGCGACCACCAAAGTCTAGAGCTGTGCTATAAGTCTGACCCGTTTAGGAAGCACTTGTT
Organism: Actinernus sp. WN-2022; assembly: GCA_030867875.1. NCBI lineage: Eukaryota > Metazoa > Cnidaria > Anthozoa > Actiniaria > Actinernidae > Actinernus > Actinernus sp. WN-2022. Next base: position 4,870,779 of record JAOWCC010001729.1, read on the forward strand.
GCTTTTTCCCGTTAGCGACCACTTTGTCCGTGCACCAAGGTTGTTCACTTAAGAGGGAGTTGACTGTATATGATTAACTAGTAATCGGCATACGGTTTTCTCGTGCAATTTGGAATTCGCAGTGTTTTTGAAAGAGCTCAAATTGGACCTGCGGGCTCACGCAATTACGATACCACTCCAGACATTATGCCTTTCTCAAATGAAAGTTATTAACAGCTGGTCATATATGTCTTGAAAACTAATAGCGAATTCTAATCTCAATATTTGCGCAACGAACGTTATGCACATTACATTAGGGCCAAATTATAAATAGGAAAACAAATACCCTAACGGTCTTCTCCAAATTTGTTATTCCAGCAGCTGAGCAGCATTATAACACAAGATATGCTGCTAACATGAACCTGGTTAGACCAAAAGCTAGAACTAACTTTGGAATTCATACATTCAAATTTATTTCCTCTAAAAGTTCGCGAATAACCTCTGGTATAAATGGGCCTATTGTTACTTAGTTGCTCATGCTTGCAATAAATGTTTCTTTTCATATATTTTGTTTGACTGTACTTCATTTATACACTTATCTCTGCTAATGAGCAGACGCTAAGTTTAAAAAAAAAAGAAACGCGTTAGAATAAAACAGTCGTCTTTTTTGGTGCAGCCTCGTTATTTCATATCTGTTAATTCCTCTGTTTGATCTTATAATATCCTCACAAAGATATTGTTTTCAACCTGTCAAAGCACGCTTTTGATTTTAAATTTACTGCATTTATGATGTCATTACCACATGTTCTCTTTATAACATGGAATAACGGAAAATGCAACACAATTTGTTCAAAAAAATAATGTGGAACAGCTTTTTATGTTGTTTTGCACAAAGCCTAAAGTCTCGGGCTAAGAAGGAAATATTGTTGCGAAAAAAAATGTGAATGTTAGTGTTGCTTCGGTGAGAAAACTGGAAACGTTTGTTGCGGAAACAAAATTTGCTTCTGCGACAAATGTTTTCCGCGCGGGCAAACGTGGAAACATTTTAGGAAAGACTGAAATTCATAAATGTTTCTCCACCAAAGTTTCCTCGTTTTCCCAGGGCTTGACTCACTACGAAAGGCCACAAGGAGTTATTATTTTTACAGAAGAAACTGTAAATTTTACTTGCATTACTTCAATGAATTGAAAGTCAGAGTCAATGAGGCTCAAACGTGATGACAGTTTGAGGAGTACAAAGAAAGCTTTCGATTGCGCGGACTGAATATGGCTTCAAGATGATATTGCTATTATTGCGTTTTACTAAGCGATAACAGTACAGCTACAAGAGTGTAGTAACAGTGTAGAGGTTTTCAGAGTTCGCTAAAGCATATTTAATTCTTAGAAGTATCAACAGCTGAAGTCCTTTGAGTATTCGCTACCCAATCTTCAATTCTTTAGAGTAGCTCGGTTAGATAGGTTTTACTAGCATCAAGATATGCTTTAGTTCATAATGTAAATGTCCTACGAACATATCTTATTTATAAACAACACTATCATCTCTGTTAGAGAACTCACAGTAAGACAGCTGAGTCAGGTTAACGCCTTGAGATTGCTTGCGGACTGCTCAAGACAGTTCAGTGTTCTGCCGTTCGTATAATAGGCATGTACATTAAGGTCTATATTACTAACTGACAAAATTATGAATAAAGTACAGTACCATTTAGGACTGTTAATGAACTGCTTAAGTATGGTTTTATAGGAACCCAGCTTGAGCATTAACTATGCCATGCTGACCCAAGGCAGAGGCTAAAATAACTGTCTATGGCTGCTAATTGCTCAGGCTTTTTTATTAATTTTTTGTGACAGATACAGAGTTTAACGTCTTACTGGCGACTTGGCCTTTCAGGTGCCCCTAGCACCTTTAGCATAGAGCGAATTTCGTATGAGTGGGACCAAGAAAGCATAAGTAAGAGAGTGAATATCCAATACGCGCGCTTGTGTGATAATAACGTCTAATAAAATCTATTTTTAGTAACCGGAAGCAGCTGAAAAGTGCGCAAGCGCGCGACAATCTCATGGCGGGAAAATATTTTCGCGCCCTTTCGCGCCATGAGATTGTTGTCACGCGCGCGTGCACTTTGCTTCAGCTGCTTCCGTTGACTAAAAATAGACTTTATTAGAATTATCAGCGCACACCGCGCGATACAATATCTGTATCGTATTGCTCTCTTGGTGGGACAAACAACGGCATGTCCGTAAACTTACCGTAACCGTATTATAACCGTGCTATACCGTAACTCTGTAATTTGATTGGATCAGCAGGACAAAAACAATAGGGAAACCATTTGAATGTCACGGCATGCCGTACAGTAAACGTGCCGTAGTCATTGCCGTAGTTTGTCCCACTCATCTGCTCTATACAGTATTATACGTATTGTATACAATTGACCTTTTTTGTAGGTCTTACAGAAACTACAAGGATGAATCCGAATGAGAGTGCCCATTTAAATCTGAGATATTTTAACAATGACTTTAGAGAAAACCGAGGAAAGAGCACCACATTTACTTTTGTAATTTTTCAAAAAGGAAAGCCATGTAGGTAACAGTGCCCAATCCAGAAGCAAGCCACATTTTCCAATACGTGGCTCGTCCCCATTTAGTAGTTACAAAAGGCGTAAGAACAGCAACCCAGAACAGAAAGTATGGAGTGGTTCTGAGCCAGGATAGTCTTTTTCGTCTTGGCACGCCCGGTAGACTACCACCATCTCGATAGAATCTGCTGAGGATTCTGAAAAAAGACAGAGGGTTATTTTTCATAGGATTATTATTTACATTATTATTTCTTAGGGTCACTATTTACCGGTACTTATAAAGCTATTCAATTAATAGGACTGGGAGAATAGGACATTACGGCAATCGCAGACCGAAATGAATTACGATCTTTACATTTCTACTCAGCCAAGCGAGAGGCCGAAATAATATAATTGCAAATATGTTTAAAATGTTACAGTATCATTCTGTGATATGGAAACAAGCCATGGACCTAAATGTTTATTTATTTGTGTCCCGTTATCCAGGCCGTTTAAATACGAATGCCCTAATGTCCCAGACAACATTAATTTAAATAGCTGTACCTTGTTGTACTAGTCATTACCTACTTTATTAGCTTAACAAGTTATTAGTTTTGTTCGTCTTTTTATTATTATTGACCCAAATAATTAATTACATATTCAGCAACTTTTTCCAAATGAGGTGTCTGACTCGATTAGTTTCTCCAGAGCTACTTCAGGCATCCTAGCACTCGTATTATGGAATCGAGTGTAAATAAATGATTTGCTGTTGTTGTCGTTAGCCATGGTTTAGCTGCTTTATCACTCTTAAGCCGACGATACACGGTTCAACATTTGTTGCCAAAAAATGTTTCACATGTTGAACCGTGTATCATACCATGTTGAATGTTAAGAGAAGCGAGTCAACATGTTGAACGATGTTGCAGGAAATAGAGACATGCTCTATTCCATTCAATAAGTTGCAACATCGTTTAACATGCTGACTCGCTTCTTTCAACATTCAACATGGTATAATACACGGTTCAACATTTGTTGGCAACAAAAGTTGAAATACTTACTTGTCCTTTTCTACAAAACAGTTATACACCCACTGCCTCCTTCCAACTGCATCCTGGGGAAAAGTGAGAGGAGGATAAGGTAACTAGGTCAGGGAATTCGTCTTCACAAAACAGATAAAGGCATACGCTTTCGGCAAAGTACTGTATTGCTATTGGAGCTTTATCTTTGTTAGCCTGTGAAAAGACTCTCGAGAGGGGAGGGGAAGCTATAAGGAGAGGCGAAAGAAAAGACTGTCTCCACTCCTCTTGGGAGTTTGGTCACAGGCTAAAATTTGTATCTATTGTATATATCGTAAACAATTTTATATGATTTGTATAATAGTTTTTTTAGACTTATACTTTTGTAAATAGCCACCTTAGATTTCATAACGGTAGTTTATTTATTTATTTATTTATTGGATAGTGTCCCCATTTAGGGGTTGTTAAACTGCTATTTTAGCTAGACACTTAAATAAAGGTTATTATTATCTCTTCCACCTTCGGATGACCATTATCTTCCCGCTGTCTCCGGAGATGCGAGGATATATTTCTGCATGAACAAACGTTCAATTTAAATAGAGAAAAAAAGGGGAAAAAATATCCGACTTTTCACTGACAAGGAAGCATTTTTCGCTGACCTTAAGCGCACGCGCGGATTTATTTTCCAAATATTCCTTCGTTATTTTGAGACAGAAACGTTGAACCTAACAGCCCAAAGAAATAAGTATGTGAAGCATGAAAAAAAAACAGATTTTTCATCGAAATTCGAGATTTCCCTGACCAAATCCTAAATTCTCTGACCTTGAAAAAAAATGTCTTTCCCTGATTTTCCCCTGACCGTGGTAACCCTGGTTATGTTATCGTCCTAAGCGTTAAGGTTTCTTAGGTATTGCTTTTTCTCAAGCAAAATTGGCATGATAATTATACACAGTATAAACACAGATTGATGAGATACATTAAAATATCGCGTGCATTTCTGATAACACGGCTAGAAATATACAAGGCATATGAAGGGTAACCTTAGCTATGCAGGCAAAGCGCAAGTTAAAATGATTCAACCTCACCTTGGGTATTTGAGATGGTGTATATCTATGGCAGTAAATATGAATCTGCTGGCCTCGCGATGCTAGAAAATCTAAAAGGAAAGCATATTAAAACATACTTTAATATCTGAGTTAATATCACTGGTTAGCTCAGTTGGTAGAGCACGGTTTAGAGTGCGGGAGGTCGGGGGTTCGAACCCGGCCGCGTCCTTGGGCAGGGACGTTTATAAGCCGTTGGCCTTGTCTCCTTCTACTTCTAACCAGTATTTGAAGGGGACGTGAACGAACCTGTTGTACTACTCGAAAAAGTGAAGGGGATTGTCACCCGGTACAGCAGCCAGGCCATTGTACTAACCACACACTCAACATTGTAAACTGCGTGGCAGCTATTAGCACCGTAAAGCAGTCCGAAAAATTCACTGACGGGATATGTCAGTAAAATGTACAGCGCCATGAAACTGTGGTATATGGCGCTCTATAAATATGGCCTATTATTATTAATTTATATTTAAGAGGCACGTTGTTCAATGTCTAGACTGGCGGCACTGGCCTATATTTATAACATAAGGAAGGACTCCTCTGTTTCAATTCCCGCAGAGATCCCTACAACGTAATAATTATAGTTCCACCCACACATTACAAAAATAATATAAAACTTTATTTTCGTGTCTAGTCTTCTAGCTGACCCTAGAAAGGGTCTACTAATCGGAGACACGGATTCCTCGGTCGAGTTGGAATTTGGGTTGGGTTTTAGAGAGGGACGAGAACTGGAGAACCTGGCCGGGAGAAAAACCGTCTGAGCAAGGGCGAGATACCAATAAACTCAACTCACATATGGTGCAGAGTCCGGGAATCGAACTTGGGCCACAGAGGTGAGGGGTAAAGCGCTCTAAAACCACTCAATGCGCCACCCCGGCTCCCCAACAAGCCCTGCCCTCCTTAGTTACTGTTGCAATGTCCCACACACCATGGACTTTAACCCGAGCCGGAAAATTCAACACAAACATGGCAAAAAAGGGTGAATACGGCTGAGTCTTCGTTACATTCTGAATAATTTATCGATGTCCTACCTTTCGCTGAATTTCGTAAATCTTTGCGAAGAAATCACGTTTGTGTTTTTATCTTATTCGAAAGACGTTGAGAGACAAAATAGCGGCGGTATTTTCCCGGAAGAACACTGCTTTACGATTGGCCTGAACCAAAGGTCTTTCGGGATTGTCAGACCTTTTTTATCTATACAGGTGTTGAGCTAGGAATTGTGTTTAGTTTCCTTTATATTGACAGCATTTCTTTGCTCTAAAGCCTTAGTCAAATTAAACGGGTTCAACATCGATCCAACCGCATTTGTTGCGTAATGTTGAAGGATGTTGAAAGCATAGATATCAAACGGTTTTAACATCGATTCGACAATGTTGGGTAAATAAGTTGCAAGAGACCTAGGAATAAGTACCAGACTGCTCTCGTCCACTCTGCCGCCATAGGTGCGCTTCCCGTATTCAACGAATGTTGGATGAAGCGGTCAAACTGGTTCAACATGATTCAACAACAATAGAAGTTAATTAAATGTTGGACAGATGTTGAATCACAGTTTCAACGCATTCAAACTCTATTGAACATTCTTTCAACAACTTTCAACACCTTTGAAAGGCCATGTTAAACGATTTCAACATCGTTTCAACAAACATTCTACCGATATTGTACCAGTATTGTAACAGTATTGTACCAATGTTGTCCCAATGTTGGTACCAATGTTGTACCAACATTGTGCCGATGTTGTACCAATGTTGTACCAATATTGTGCCGATGTTGTACCATGTACTGTTGTACTGATGTTGAAACCGTTTGAGCATGCCTTAAGGTCGCGTCTTGCCTCACCTGGCATCCCTTTTGCTTCAGTTCGTGGTAGTGTACTCTCTCCTACCTCCTTATAAGCGATAGTTAGGTCGTAAACAGCATCCATGTAGTCATGAAGCGCCTCTATACTGACCTTCAAGTCAACACAAACATGCAAGTGATAGCTTTTCTACTTTTACAGAGAAAGTTTCCTTGACAACAAACCTGAGTAACAAAGAAATGACAATGTACAGGGGGAGGGGAGGGGTAGGGGGAGGGGAGGGGCGAGACTTAGAAGATAATGGCGATGAGGACAAACCTTTTTAGTCCCACCCCCCTCCCCCCCCCCAAAAAAAAACAGGGTAGAAAGTTCGAGAATTTCAATATTTATAAAATAGCCCGCAGAACATGCGCTCTCTGATTGGTTGAAAGCCGTGTTTCTATAACAGCACTTCTGTAGTTTGTCACGAAAGACTGAGCATTATGCACGGAGCCTCGTATTGATTCCTTTGTACGTAGGAAGTGAGGCATATCTCGGAAGTGGGCTATTACTGCACATTTTGCCTGTGCAATATACTTACTTCTGTTGCTTTTGTTCTGGGTGTCAGAACATGTTGAAGGACTTGAAGACCTGCAAGAGATAAGATACATTGTACAACCTCGTTCCACTTTATGTGGCCAATGGGTGGAAAAGAGTAATTATTTATTCTCGGATTGAGGATTATTAGTCGTCTAGCTAATACAAGCTAATTATCGAGATTAATCCCGACAACATCAATCGATAATTCAGATAATCGATAGTTTTCGATAATAATCGATATTAATCAATCGTTTAATATCGATTAATTCGATTGGATTCCGATTTTCATCGATTGAAGTGGTCGGGGATTAATCAATTCTGACGCATACGATTTAACGTCTTGCCCAAGGACGACGGTGGTGGTAGAACTTAGGGCAGGCTGATGTCCGAATAGTATAACAGGTTCTTTTGCGTCTCCCATTTATGAAGAGAAAGTGTTGGGAGACAAGGCCAACAGCTTTTGTGTCTCTGCCTAATGACGCGGTGGAACCGGATTTGAACCCTCGACGTCCCGCAGGCAAGACTGGCGCTCTACCGCCTGAGCTATTCGGTGGACTGTAAATACTCGGTTAGAGGTAAAGTTCTGCTCGTAAACCTGGCATTTTATGCTACTAGAAATGCTCACAATTTTGGAAAATTATGCAAGAATTTTCCAAAATGTGCCAATGAAAGCCTGTGATATATAAATGCCTGAAATGGCTGTAAATGCATCTAAAACTGCCAAACATGACGAAAATTATCAATTGTCCAATTCGTAGTTCTTGACGCCATCTTGAAAGGTAACCAAGCCTTTGGTGACATCGTGGCTAGCGTTGAGACAGCTTAGGGAAGAGGTCAAAACAATGGTACTCTGGCGGGACCCAATTTGGATGGAAGGCGGGTTTTAACCGGAACTCACCACCTATTTCGGCAAAATCTACATCTTTAACCATATATATCTTCTTGAATAAAATACTTATTGAAGAAGTAATTATATTTCTAGTTTCTACAGGCAGAGAAGAACGTGTGTTTGTATTAAAATAAGGTATCCCTATTTTACAACGTGAGAAAGTCACCCTCGAAAAAAAGGGTTGGGGGTATTACCCGCCATCCACCACCTCCCCTGACAAAATTGGGTCCCATTCGAAATCCATTGTTTTGACCTATTCCCTTAGTACCTAGTTAGTTTGATAATCACACTCTATCCATATTCATAGAAAGAGAGTTTGTATCAGTGCAGGGTCAACTCCATTTTCCATGTGAAGCTAAGGCTTGGTAACCTTTCAAGAACTACGCATTGGACTATTTATACCGACTACCTGTGTTTATTTTTGAAATGGTTGTAAAAAAAGTTGGTATCCCCTCTCTCAGAGCGTGTTGTTTTTAAACCTCCTCCTCCCCCTCTAAGATCCACGAGTGTTTTACTTTCAGCATCTCTAACTTCTGTCACTTCTCGCTTCATTGTCAAGTAAGCCACGGGCATGGGACCTGGAAATACTACGGTCAAGGTTACTAAACCTCCAGTATTTCCTAGCGGGCCCCAATCTGTTAAATCCAGCACTTCCCTCATTGGCAAATTTTCGGATTTTTCGGTGAAAAAAAGGTACATAAAGTGATTTTCATTTGCATTGGGGAAGGCAGTTAGATAGATAGGTAGATAGATAGATAGGCAGTTATAGATAGATAGATACATACATAGGCAGTTATAGATAGATAGATAGATAGATAGATAGGCAGTTATAGATAGATATAGATAGATAGGCAGTTATAGATATAGATAGATAGGCAGTTATAGATAGATAGATAGATAGATAGGCAGTTATAGATAGATAGATTGATCAGTAGGCAGTTATAGATAGATAGATAGATAGATAGATAGATAGATAGATAGATAGATAGATAGATAGAGATAGGCATAGATAGATAGATAGATAGAGATAGGCATAGATAGGCATGGATGGATGGATGGATAGATAGATAACACTTTATTTAAAGAGGGTGCACAACCTTGGGTTAGTCCGTACATTTCATGCGAGCGACACTCGATTATGTGAAAAACATTTCCAAACTAAGTAATTTAAAGAAACATTTATTCAACAACATTTTATCCAGTAACGTCAAACATAAACATTTTAACATTACAAGAACATTTTAATTCAGTATTTAGTCTACTTTTAGGACAAATTGCAAATTACGAATTATCTTTAACAATTAATATTACTTATCTAGTTTCTATATTGTAATTATTATCTAGTTTTAGTTTGTATAATGGGCCGCAATGTAAACTACTGGGTCACCAGTAATTGTGTTTCTTACCCAATAAAGTCTAATATTATTACAATTACAGTAAATACCGTATTCTCCCTTGTGGCCCTAACAAAAAGGATTGAAAATAACAAAATACAAAGATCACTCCAAAAAATTTGAACTACCAAAATCATTTTCGAATTCTTTTCTTCATCCATATCTTTTAACTCCTTTGAGAATTCCAAGACAATGGTCTAAATTAGAGGAACAAAGAATCCGCGCAAAGAGTTCTGGTAGTTGTAGTATGTGACGTCATCATGAAAAGTACTATTGAGGGCCGAAAAGCAGTAAAATTTGTTATAGCAGGCTGAGTATTACAGCTTACATCTGGTGGGGGCCTGCTTTTACTCCTCACACACTCCCCACTACATTACCTGTTTTGGACACACTACACTCGACTCACGGTTGATTTTTACAGAGGGAGGAAAACCGGAGAATCGGGAGAAAAACCCTCGAATGCAGATAAGGAATCAACAGCAAACCTAACTCACGTATGGTGCCCGAGCCGGGAATCGAACCCGGGACCGCAGCGGCGAGAGGCGAATGTTTTACCACTGCGCCAACCTGCATCCCCACATGACTGCTTTCGAATTTGATTGGTTAGTTATCTATGATTGCGTTTACTTTTCCTCGTGAACCCGAAGTACTTCAGTTCGTGATTGGTTCATTGGATTCTTCTTGCTCGTGATTGGTTCATTGGATTCTTCTTGCTCGTGATTGGTTCATTGGATTCTTCTTGCTCGTGATTGGTTCATTGGATTCTTCTTGCTCGTGATTGGTTCATTGGATTCTTCTTGCTCGTGATTGGTTCATTGGATTCTTCTTGCTCGTGATTGGTTCATTGGATTCTTCTTGCTCCTGTGATTGGCTGAGGTTTTGGTTTTACGACGAGATGCCATACGTGAGTTGAGTTTGTTGATATCTTGCCCTTGCTCAGTCCGAGAGTTTTTCTACAGGTTCTCCGGTCTTCCTCCCTCCGCAAAACCAACACGCTAAATTCCAATTCGGTCTGTGGATTAGCCAGGTCCTGACTTTGATCAGGTTGTTTCAGGTCCCGTGAAAATTCAGAGTTCTTTCCAATCAAAAACCGCTCTAAATATTGTAATATTATTGTGCTCAAAAACTGGGCCAATATCAAAAACACTACTAATTTACCTTGATCCTCAGCAAATGCCTTGCTCTTTCGAATAACATCAGGTTTCTCCACATTATATCTTGTACCTTCTGGAAATATTACCAACCATATCTTGGATGGAAAGAAAAAGGTGATAATTGCAATTTGATCACATTGGCAGATCCATGTGGTTACACTATGTACAGAGACATTTTACCTGGTCAAAACGATTGTGTGGGATGACGCTGGAATGTCAGTGTGTGTGTGTGTGGGGGGGGGGGGGGGGGGGGGGGGTTAGGCCTCCCCGCTGAGTGCTAGAATTGACATAGACATAGACATAGACAACTTTATTTATCCACGGAGATCCAACAGAGTATAACACCTGGTTTACATGGATGCCGTGCCTTAATAAAATAGAAGTAGATAAAAACTTGGTTAAAATATAATTAACCGGACATCAGAAGGCTACCACGGTCATTCCTTACACAGGACTTAAAAGCCCGCAAACACTTAATTTGTCGAGTAGCTTTTGGCAATTTGTTCCATAAAGAAGCACCCTTGTATCGTAGGCTCTTTTTCAGATAATTTGTTTTTGGGGCAGGCAGTGCTAACCGGTCAGGCAAGTCTCTAAGATTATACTCAGTGGTGTCCGACAAGTTAACAAATTGTGCCCCTAAGTATTTTGGTAGTAAACCGTTCAAGACTTTAAACATAGTAATAACTTTTAGCTCATTATGGCGTTCAGAAATAACCGTTGTGCATGGATGTGTTCCAGAGCCGGATAAAAGTTTTGCCACTTTGGGAACATCAATTGGCTATCTGTGGCTGATCATTTCGAGGTAATGGATTGTTTAAAGACAATAATTGAAAATGTGGGTTATTTATTGGAAAAATGGTATGCGATCCAGTGGAAAAATCACTGTGAATCATGCAGAATTCATTCGATGTTTGGCAGGTTGACTCGAGGCACCCGAGTTCAAGGTCTTCTACGTTTACATTCCTCTTACGAGGAGAAAATCAAGAAATCACAAATCACCCTCAATCAAGGCTAAACTGCCCAGGAATCACCATAGACATTAGCGATAATCACTAGCTACAAGGGAAAGCGAACGTTTTTGATTTTTTTTTTAGATTTAAGAGCATTACGGCGATAATAGGGAACAGTTCGTACATTCTCTTGTAATCACTTATACAGATCGTAGGCTTGGCTACCTGTAGGTAAACACATAGAGGGATCGAGTACTTAGTTCCTGCTACGCGATTAGAAAAATTGCTTGTGGAGGAATGAAAACGAAAGACATGTATATCACAGTCGTTTTCGTGGTTACGCAACGGGTTTTTGTTACTTTTCCACGGGATCACAAGTCCGAACGGTTTCTGCATACAGCGAGACAAACAGTCGGGTATTTCGACTAAGGACTTTATTTTCAAGTCAGGATTTCTAGTTGAGTTTAGGATTTCAACGGTCAGGATTTCTAGTTGGGCTTGAGTTGGGAACATTGGGAAATCATCGTGCCGTCGCGAAAAATTATCCCGAATCTCCAAATGTTCATGCAGAACGTTTGGACAACTGATTCCGTCCACTTCGATGAATGACGGAAGCACATTGCCATGTTCCGACGGGAAAGTACCAACAGCCCGTCGCGTAACAACGAAGACGGCTGTAATTGCCTGAGTCCATTTGACTGACACTCATTGCTTCAAAGTCTAATAACCCAGTTTCGTATTCGCAATTTGCAGCTGATTACAACGACTACAGACTCATCTGTGCAGTGTTCATTCTGAAGTTAAATATTCGAAAAACCAGCGAAAAGGCATAGAAGTCGCAACTACAACAATACTTACCACACTCAATAATAATTCATGAAGCAAAAACAAAAGAAATGAATGTTTAACGAGTGTTTATAAATGTGAAAAGATACGGTCTCATTTACATAAACTTTAACTTCGATTTTCTCGGCCAAAATAAATCGCATCGCTACAATAACTATGTCTATGTTTTGTTATGTGGTTGTGAAGTCTGAGGAGTATTATCGTTTAGGAAAAATATCGAGTTTTAGTAGTTTGAAGCAGAAGCTGTTTACAGTGCACTGTTCCTGTTTTGTATAAGCTTCTTGTTTTGTATAAGAGGGTCTGAATGGGGTTAACTGACTACTGACAAACGGCCTTCAAAATAACTGACAACTGACAAATGACGATTTTTTTACTGACAACTGACAACCGAAACATAACTGACAACTGACAAATTTGGTTTTGGTGGGTCAAACATAGTAATTTTCTCTAGTAATGATTAACTAGGCCTAACTGACAACTGACAAATGGCCAAAAATTTCACTGACAACTGACATGTAGACCCTCGTATAAGCTTCTTAGGTCTTAGGGGTTCATGCTAAAGCTACAAACCTTGCAGTTTATGCTGAATTGGGTAGGGCGCGTCTAATTTTACAGATATCTGTTCTGGTGATGAAGTATTGGTTACTCGTTTGAATGATTGTAGTTACAGTCATACTGACTCACGGCTATGTATTAGGTTAAATTCTTAAGGGGTAGTCTTTACGAATTACCTTTTGCATTTGTGTGGTTTTGACAAGGTCTCAAATCTTCGTGTACCTTTAAAACAAATTGTTTCTTTTGCGAAACATTTTAAAATAAAATTGTGGGATTTCTTTTCTACTTTTTGGAAACCAACGTCTTGGATGGGCAGTGTGACCAAGGGCACCCAACGAAGTTTTCGGTTAAAAAGCTGTTCGGGAGAGTAAGTTAGCCTAAAACTTTCGGATTTGAAAAAAATTGTCCCTAGAAAATTGTTTTCTGAAATACTGGCTAGAAATATTTTTTTCAATCCCTAGAAAATTATAGAAGAAAAGGGAGACTAAAAGGTTTCCCCTAAAATATTCGTACGTCCCAATTCGTCTGATCAATAGAGTGATCAGGGCAGGAAAAACAATCCCTAAAAAATGCGTACCTCCACAAAACTTTGCAACATGAAGTTACTTCGGCTAGAAAATTATTGTTATGTTCTAGACTACTAACAAATTCGTAGGCCGGGAATATTTTGCCATAGTATTTTCGGTTGACGCGATTTCCACCTAGAAAATCCGAACAGCTAATAGCTTTCTAGAATACGTCAAAAGACATAATAGAGGTTTTGCACCACCACGTGATGGCAGCCATGTTGGTGGCCAGAACAATGACTTTGATACTTCTGATTTTGTAAACTTAAGAGACAGTCTAAGAGAGATCTTCCTTAAATCTGTTTATAATGTAAATAACGACTTCCGCCTTTTTGATAAGAGATCGTGATTCTTGTATTTGTTATCGATGAAGGATAAATCGGTGATTAGGATATGTGTAACATATTTTAATGACGTACTGGAGTTGGCAAACAGCCTTATTAGTGTAAAATAGGTACCATAGTGAAGTTAGCAGGCTACTCAGCAGGCAACTCGCTAAATAACGTTTCAGACCATAACTCCGAAACTAAGCACAAAGCGCGATTTCTCATATGATGGATGTGGATAGTCCATCTACAAAGCGTGATTTCCCATATTATGAGTACGCCTAGTCCATCTACAAAGCGTGATTTCCCATATTATGGATGTGGATAGTCCATCTACAAAGCCCGATTTCCCATATTATGAGGACGCCTAGTCCATCTACAAAGCGCGATTTCTCATATTATGGATTGTGGCTAGTCCATCTACAAAGCGCGATTTCCCATATTATGGCTGTGGCTAGTCCATCTAAAAAGCCCGATTTCCCATATTATGAGTACGCCTATAGTCCATCTACAAAGCGCGATTTCTCATATTATGGATGTGGATAATCCATCTACAAAGCCCGATTTTCCATATTATGAGTACGCCTAGTCCATCTACAAAGCGCGATTTCTCATATTATGGGTGTGGCTAGTCCATCTACAAAGCGCGATTTCTCATATTATGAGTGTGGCTAGTCCATCTACAAAGCCCGATTTCTCATATTATGGGTGTGCCTAGTCCATCTAGAAAGCCGCGATTTCTGATATTATGGGTGTGGTTAGTGTACGTAGTCACGTGGTATATGACGTCATCACATTTGATTAGCGTATGATATGTGTTTGATCATTTACCAATATTTGATAATTTCAGGTCTGTATTAATGATTCTTGTACTATTATTACGAATATTCTTTACTGTCACGTGATCTATGACGTCATCACATCTGATTAGCATATGAGTTTGGTGTCGAGTCATTAATGCGTCTACCATTAATTGAGTCTGTATTGGTTATATTCCTTGTAATATAGCTTATTTTCTCATGTCACGTGACCTATGACGTCATTTGTTTGGTCACGTGATATTGTTTGTTTTATCTGCCACTTGTGTTTGTGTACAAGTTTCGTGTTGATTGGTTGCTTAGTTTCGGAGTTATGGTCTGAAACATTATTTTGCGAGTTGCCTGCTGAGTATAGCCTGCTATATAACTTCACTATGGTAAAATAGGTTGCTGTTTAATATATATTTTGTATTACACATATAACCGTTGTGATTAGTGCCAATGTACTTGTATTGGTATAAGGTCTAATTATTATTATTATTATTATTATAGCAAAAGTAAGACTGAAACTCACACGAGGTTCAACTTCACTGACTCACAACATTTGGTTTTCCGACATCAAACTGCATTTTTATGCATCTAAATCCCTGTATTTTATTTAGGTACACTTAATCTCAATCTCATCCTTACCAATAATGCGAAAGTGCATTAACTGGAGACAAAATTGTGAATGTTCGTGGAAGATTTAGAAAACCGACGGCCTGTTGAAATCACTTCCTAGCGGCGGATGGCGATACATGTAAATGAAAATGTAAAACCCGATAAAAAGAGCTGTATAAGTATACGATCAAACTTTTAAGTATTAAGTGTTCCTTACTTTATAAGCAAGTTACCAAATGTTAATGCTGAATTTCTCAGTGACACAATAAATACATGTAAGCTTGTTTTCATACTGTTGAATATTATGTTCAGTTCACTCGTTTCAAAAATTTGCCTTCTACTTGTAGTTGTACCACGATTTTAGTAGCGTTTTGTAGCCGTGGTTTTCGTCTTGTTTTTACAGGCCTTTTTCTCTTTGAAGGCAGCCATTTAAGCTTCTGTGTGTGAATACTACATGAATTAAACCAGCAAATCCACAAAGCCCCACTTTTCCGTTCAAAATTACACATTTTTGCTGCAGAGTGCAGTTGTTGTTGTCGATTCCTCGGACAGTCGAGCGCCAAAACATATCATTTCTCGTGAAAAATGGACAAGAAGAAAGATAATTTTCAAGTTCTTTGACTACTGTTAACTTTGTGAATTTTAACATGATTTGGAATTTTAACAAGATTTTGTCTCTGTTCGCGATAATAAAAATAAACAAAATATTTACGCGCGGGCTTCCTGTACATCGTTGAATACAGCTTTTCGAACCATTGAATTCCACAAAACCCTTAGTTAGCCAATCAGCGCGCGAATTTGCGTCGTGGTATTGGATTCATACGTAATTAAACTGATGTGAAAGCCAAACATTCCTGTACCTATGGGAAACACATGTTTATTCTAATGAGATACTTACCGGTGTGTTTTGGTTCTTTAATTGTAAAAGCTTTCTGTAATTAAAGATACCATACTTATTTCATATTTACATGATTAATAATTAACCCTTAGTACATATATATAAAACCCTTGTCTTGCCTCTATCGACCTTACCACAGGTAACCCACAATCCAAAAATACTTTAACAACAGAACCAAAGGAGAGACTACTTATCAAACAATTCTTGGGTTGCACATGACGTCACGGCGGCCATGTTGGAGGAACATTAACAAAATATTCCTCATTAGTGTCTTTTGTTCCGTCTTCCAACATGGCTGCCGCGTCTTTGTCTTTTGAATCTCCAGGGATTGATTGCAAACCAAGAATAGCTTGCAAGATTAATGTACATAATTATAGCCAGGATGCAGTGTAGTGTTGCAGAATAAGAAACTAGGATCGTAGACTGGAGCAAAAGCTTTATAATATCACTTACCAATCCAAACATCCTCGCTTTGCCTATCGTTCTCTCTTAACAAACTACTTTCCCACCGTGAGTAATATATATATATATATATTGACCTCAAATCCCGTAGTTAGTCAGTCAAATCCGATAGTCGACCCAGACAGACGAAACTGCCGTTATAGAAGCTATTTTTCATAAATGCAAATATAGCTTCAACAAGCAAGGTTTTAGCTTTAAAAAATGTCAGAGTTTTTTTAAGAAAACCGAACTGCAAGTCGTAAACCTGAGTTAAAGCAGGTGCAACTTCTTGTTAACAATTAGACTACATTGTATGAGCTCGAAGATTTTATCGGATATTAGACGAGGAGCATTACCCCAAGTCAGCTATCAGCCATAGAAACCGAGAGCAAGTATTGAATTGTTTATATTAGAAGCAACCAACTAGTAGTTCAATTTTAAATTGAAACAAGAATTCACCTTTAAACTATAATAACGATGTTCACAGCCACGTCATCCATTGTCATTAGACCGTTTTTCAGTTGAGTGTAGTAAAACCAAACGCAAATTACCCACAGCCAGCCAATCACTGGAGCGAATAATCACAAGTAACTCATAAATGGCTTCCCTGTGAGCCAATGACAAACCAAACCAAAACCAAAACCAATTTGCGTTTGGTTTTACTTTGGAATCTGATTGGTTGGTTTATTTTCTCAGCCAATAGGAGCTTAGTAAACGCAAAACCAAAACACTTCCAACACTCAATTGAAATCCGCTCTAATGTCCAACCAGTGATCCATTAGTTCCTGACAAAAAGCAGCCTTTTGAAACCATGGTACTGAATTGTCATGTTTATCAACACGAAAATCGCTATTGGATGACTTGGTGGCCATTGTTTTGCTTTTTCACTACTCACTATCTATCACAGAATAGATAGTGAGTAGCGTAGCCTATCAGACTACAGTATTCGTGATAGAACACTAGTTGGTTTCTACTAATAGCTGTTAGTTCTCCATTTGTTTCTTATGGTGCAACTTGTACACTGTATTCCTACATATAGTCAAGAACTTTAATACAATGTATTTTCTATGTTTAATCTATAACTTAATTAGTTAACAATTAACATGTCATACAGTACTGCAGGTATAAGGGATGCAATACATCGTATGACCTACATTTACATTGTACAGCTTCAATTGATGTCAGTATTACTATTTAGTATTATCATAATAATCACAATCATATATTTAAATGTATTATATATGATAGCGAATTCATTTTATACAAAACTAGTAACATTTAATTTTTATAGATCTTGTACCTTGCTATGTGTTCTTGATCACGAGGTCCACTTCTCTTCACATATACACATCCATGCTAGATTAAAGACAAAAATCATTAGTTGTCATAAATTTGACAGTATCATTCGATCCAGGGATTTAATTAACTTTGAAAGTACAGTGAACCCGATTGGTTCCTCAGTCAAATTACTATTAGCAAAACCTCTTGTAGATGACCACCTCTTGTAAGTGACTGTAACAGAGAGATATACATATATATATATATATGTGTGTGTGTGTATATGTACTTCTCAAACTCATGAATAATTAATGAGGTTAACAGCCAATCAGGTCATCCCATTTTGGTCACGTGCATGTGCCTTGATACACTATGAAACGCCACATGAAGATCTTGATGTCCAATCAAATGACAGATTAATCTTGATGTCCAATCAAATGACAGATTAATCTTGGTGGCCAATCATCGCCCAGAATGCCGCGACACATCCGGGACATTTCTAAGAACAACAGCGCTAAATTCAAAAGCTACGCAATGATACGTGAAGCAAATAACAGAGAAAATGGGCCAAAACGCTTCAGTGATGTTACGATTTCACTCACTCACGCAGAAAATAACCTTAATAAGAGTTAGGTACCCATGGGCTTTTGTAGAAGAGATATCAATTCAGTATTTGCACCCAAGATTAAATTATTTGCGTGAATATAAGTATTATCGGTTTTGCCTTCAAATTTGGGATTTTTCGAAGCTGCTTGACTGGAAAATGACGAATGGTTGAATTTGAGGTCGATTTTCTCTTCGATTAATTACTTAATTTCTTAGGTACCCACGGCAAAAGTAAGTTCGATATCTTAGTAACTCGTTGCCTCTTTTTCGTCTTATTCTGACGGATATTAGTATTATCGAAATCAAACTTTCTAGAACACATATTGGAAACTCAAATTCGCTTGCCAAATTTGGACTTTCAGAATTCCCGCGAGGCATCTCTTGACTTCTAAGCTCCTCCCATATAGACAATAGAGCGCACGCCGGCTAATGAAGCAGTCACACGAGCCAATCTTCCCTGGGTTACCAAAGATTTAAAAAGCCTCATGATTGAAAGAGATCGTTTGAAGCGGAAAGCAGTCATCGGTCAGCATGATTGTGAGTCTTGGACAGCATATAAATACTCACGAAACAAAGTAAATATAGCTATGCGTAAGGCTAAAAGTGATTATTATAATAATATATTAGACAAACAAAAAGACGACCCCAAGGGCACATGGGGTACTCTAAATAATCTCATGGGCAATCACTCAAAACACTATACTATAAATGAAATCAAAGTCAACGAAAAATCAGTTACCTGTCCTACGGAAATCGCCGAACATTTTAACAAATACTTCGTCGAAATCGGACCTAACCTAGCATCAACTATTGATCATGACCCTGACAATCGTAAAAACTTTGAGGAATTTATAGCAGATACACAAAGTGTATTTGAGTTCGAGGCAACATCGACGGTCAAAGTGCTTAGTGTCATTAAGGGCTTATGTGCTTCTAAGGCCACAGGCATAGACGAAATACCCGCCAAAATGATCAAGGAAGCTGCCCCAATTATAACCAGTTCTTTAACTCTACTCTTTAATGATATCATAAGGACAGGAATTTTTCCTAACGAATGGAAATTAGCAAGGGTAACACCCATTCACAAAACTGGTCCTAAAAATATTCTCGATAATTTCAGACCAATCTCTGTTCTTCCTGTTATTAGTAAACTCTTAGAAAAAATTATGTACGAACAACTCTACAACTACTTAATGATAAATAACCTACTTTCTGATAACCAATTCGGTTTTAGGAAATTCCATTCTACTGCAACAGCATTGCTAACAACTACAAATGAATGGCTAGTTAATATGGATCGTGGGTTACTTAATCTTGTAGTCTACATAGATCTCAAGAAAGCATTCGATACTATTGATCATAGCATCTTATTGAAAAAGCTTGAGCTCTATGGAGTAAAGGGTACTTCTCTAAAATTACTACAGTCATATATGACTAATCGCAAACAAATCACTATGGTGAATAATAAACAGTCAAATGAAAGAGAAGTCACCTGTGGAGTACCTCAAGGTTCGATTCTTGGACCCCTCCTGTTCTTGATGTACATTAACGACTTACCCAATTGTCTCGAACAGTCAACATCATGCTTATTTGCAGATGATACTAATTTAACTTTTAGTGGTAAATGCATCAACGAAATTGAGCATTCAGCTAATACAGATTTAGATAGTTTAAATAATTGGCTGGCAGCAAATAAATTAAGCCTCAATATGACTAAAACTGAATATATGTTGATTGCCTCTCGTCACAAACTTGACGCTTTAATCCAGTCTCCAAACATTCAAATCAAGAATAATAAAGTCAAACGAGTCGTTATTAGCAAAGTAGTGGGGGTCCAAATTGACGACAAATTAAAATGGGATGAACATATTAAATTTATCTCAAAAAAGATTACTTCTAGTATTGGTGCCCTAAAGAGAGTAAGACCTTTCGTGCCCTTCGAGACCTTGCAAATTATATATAATTCACTTATACAATCTCATCTCGATTACTGTTGTGAGGTCTGGGACACGTTCGGGAAAACTTTGTCCGACGAACTTCAAGTTTTGCAAAATAGGGCAGCTAGGGTTATCTTAAGAGCTGATTATAATACAAGTTCTCAAAATGCACTAGAATTGCTAAATTGGGAAACTCTTATTGAGAGAAGATTGAAACGTAAAGCAACCTTAATGTTCAAAATTATGAATAACCTCGCTCCAACCTCTCTTCAAGAAATGTTTACTACAGTAAACCAAACAACTCATTATAATCTTCGAAATTCCAATATGAAGCTTTTCATACCACGCCCTAATACTGAATACTTAAAAAAAAAGTTTCAGTTATGACGGAACTAAGATATGGAATAACCTACCAAATGAAATTCAACAAAGTTCTTCCTTAGTGAGTTTTAAAAATAAATTGAAAGGTATTACTCTCCTCAACTGACTAAGGCCTTAAAGTATTTTTTTAGATTATTATATATATTTTAGATTATTCTTAGATTATTAATATTACTATACATTAGTACATAAATGTATATTGATTGTTAATATATGACCCCAGTAGATATATAGATATATATATATATTAGTTAGATGCTTAATATAGTACAGTTTAATATCTTTAATTACTTGTTATGAGAATTATTTGTATTTTTACGTAGTGTATTATACACGGCTTTCATGGAAATCAGTGTAAAATTGTTGAAATCTCCGTGTTTAAATAAAGTTGAATTGAATTGTGATTGTAATTTTAGTGGCTAAGTGTCTTTTTGCGCTGGAAAAATGACTGCGCCGCAAAACTAACAGAACATCGTAAAACTCGATATCGCATCATAAACAAATGTTCAACCAGATTTTGTAAACCTTCAGCTTTAAAATGAGACCTTTTTCGTGTTTCTGTGTGCACTAGAATTCAACAGCCAATATAAATAATCTAGCTGTGGTCTTCCGACTCAGAGAGCGGCACTGTAAGCTGCTTTGATTTCCAACCGAAACATTTGAACACCGACTGACCTGAAAAACTAACAGAACAGTATAAAAGTCTATAGCGCATCATAAACAAATGTTCAAGCGGATTTTGTAAACCTTCAGCTTTAAAATGAGACCTTTTTCGTGTTTCTGCGTGCACTAGAAGTCAACAACCAAAATAAATAATCTAGTTGTTGTCTTCACTGACTCAGAACCGGCGTTTGAAAAGTGAAAATGAAAACTAACAGAACAGCGTAGAAAGCTCTGGCGCGTCATAAACTGATGTCAAAATGGCTTTTGAATATCTTCAGCTTTAAAATGAGATGTTTCTCATGTTTCCGTTTGCTGTAGAAGTCAAACTAGCAAAGGACGAAACGAATTGCCTTGTCGTCTTTACTCAGATCTAAGCAGCCGTGTGAAGCCGTCGCCTGTTGAATTCAAAGCAAATCCTATTGGAAAGTGAAAGTGGAACTTAAAAAAACAAAAACATAAAGAGCACTGGTACTCTAAAACAAAATATTTCTGAAACGATGAAACTGGGCAAAAGGATTGTTCTGTCAAATTAATGCCGAGTTATGACTCTCGTAAGCAGTAAAACAATTGACTACGCGCCAAATCTTTTCGAAAACCGTTCATTGACAGAAAACTCAAGATCAGGCGTAATGAACAGTCGGTTCAATTGAAGAGGACATCTATTGTTAATAATTAGCGCCATCACGTTATTTCTGGCATTGATTGACGGGTGCCTTATCAGCCTTGGGACATTTGTATTCCCATAACGATTAATGAATAACCAATCAGGTATCGTTAAAGCGAACTGCTCATGCGTTAGATTATATTTATTCCGCTTTGGATTAATTCTTCAACAGTAAGTACATGTCGCGAAGAACAATAGGATTCTGCCCGATGTGAAATGCCAGATCAAGGTTGCTTCGATTAGTTCAAACACTGATCAAGACACTTGCATTTTAATAAGCATTACATCACAGGAATAGCGAGAAGTAAAGGAAAAGAAGGAAATAAAAATCCACGTCTGGAGTGTGACTCCGACCTCCCTTGCAACCGGATGCTAGTACTGTCTTGTCCATTACACTATCAGTCCATTTGTTGAAACAACCAAGAGAAAATAACAATCACAACCCTTGTAGTCTATAATTGCATGCAATACAATTCCAGGCAAACAATACTTTCTAATGATTTATGAATGCAGGTATTGTTTTCGCTTGAGAAGTCAGATCAGAAACTCGAGCTTCGTGTTTCACCAGTGAGTCCAAACACCTCGAAACAATAAAAGCACTCGGCCAAAGCGGCCTCTTGCTTTCATCTTTCTCGGTGTTTCGATCCCCTGGTAAAACACTGGTTCTCGTTTTTGATATATAACGTCAAACACGTACGACCCTCATCACGTGACTTCTGCAAATGGTTATGCAAGCAATGGTAAATACATGTACGTAATACTCCAGATTCGTATTCGAAAATTATCGCTGAATAATAATAATAATAACTATTTATATAGCGCTGAATTCATTAATTGTCCTAAGCGCTTTACAAGAGTAAGTTAAAAAAATACATTATGGCTATACAATTACAACTATATAAAAATTACATAATACGCGGTATAAAATTATAAAAATTATAAATATATATACATAGACTATAGATTATATGCTGCTTTGAATAGGTATGTCATGAGGTTCTTTTTAAAAAGTAAAATTGATGACGACTTCCTAAGTTCCAGTGGTAAGTCGTTCCACAGTCTCGGTGCAGCTACAGAAAATGATATATCACCATATGATTTAAGTTTGCTTGTCGGGATACTCAAAAGTTCTTTATTGCTGGAACGCAGCGATCGTGAATATTTGCGATAACTCAATATTTCGGTAACATAGGAGGGCGCCATCCCGTTAAGAGCTTTGTACACTAATAACAATAGCTTAAAAATAATACGAAACTCTACGTGTAGCCAATGTAGCTGGATCATTACAGGAGAAATATGGTCGTATTTCTTAATAAGCGTTACGATACGAGCTGCCGCATTCTGGACAGACTGTAATTTACTTATTGAGTACTTAGGGATACCATATAAAAGAGAATTACAATGGTCAAGTTTAGAACCAATAAAAGCATGAATTAGAATTTCAGCAGTGCCTTGATTTAGATTTTCGCAATATTTCTTAGATGATAGTACGATGCCTTACAAATCTTCTTTACGTGTTCCTCCATGCTGAGAGAATGATCCATAATTACTCCTAGATTGCGCGTAGAGGTCCGAGGTGCAATGCGCTCATTATCAACCAGTATGTGCTCAAGATCTGGTCTAGGACGATATCTATGAGTTCAGCTGATAACTATGAGTTCAGTTTTGTCTTGATTCAATTTAAGGAAGTTTGTGCTCATCCAGTAGTCAATGTCGCCAACCGACAACTTAGCTTGCTCAAGATCGACAGAGCAGTCAGCCTTAAAGGAGACGTACAATTGTGTGTCATCAGCATATAGGTGATAGTGCAGATTATGCCGCTTGATGATGTCTGCTATAGGTGACGTGTACATGAGATATAACAAAGGACCAAGCACCGATCTGTGTGGGACACCACGCACTAAAGGACGCTGTGAAGAGATACCATCATCCACCTGGACAAACTGCTTGCGCGAGGATAGATATGATCTAAACCATTTGAGGGCATTTCCCTTTACGCCAAAACGGTGAAAGGTCTCGATAGCAGTATCGTATGAGTACATGAGTACAGACGAAGTATGCTCATGGGTTAGCCTCATTCTGAAGTTAAACATTCATCAATACCAGCGAGGTGGGCTATTCACAACACCGTGTATTGTTGTAGTTTCGCGTTTTGCACCTTCTCGCTGGTATTTATGAATGTTTAACTTCAGAATGAGGCTAACCCTGCGTACATGCGTCTGTAGTCATTGCATTCAGCGGTAATTTTCGAATCAGTACGAAACTGGACTATTGGATGCATGCAACTGCAATTGCACCCTCGTGTAATATCAGGAACCCTGTACAGTCAGTCATACATGTATATGATGGCTGGATATAAAACCATTTTGCAATGTCGCCCTCCGAGGTAATGTTTTGAACCGGTAAAAAAAAAAAGTATTTTGTCATTCCATCCCTACTACCTGTACTATTGACACTACACATCTGTTACATGTACATAGCTAAGGATCATCCATCATTTAGAGCTACATGAATTGTATGGGGTACGTACTAGTGGTCAAGTTTTGGTTTTGTGTTTACTAAGCTCTCCTATTGGCTGAGAAAGTAACCAACCAATCAGAATCCAAAGTAAAACCAAACACAAATTGGTTTTGCTTTGGTTTGTCATTGGCTCACAGGGAAGCCATTTATGAGTTACTTGTGATTACTCGCTCCTATGATTGGCTGGCTGTGGGTAATTAGCATTTGGTTTTACTACACTCTATAATTGAAAACCGCTCTATCACGCAAAACTTCACGGCTGATATGCAAACGGCTTTCGACACGAGGCACGTACTAGCTCCTACACATACACTGAGAAACCTCGAGAACGATAAGGTCATTATCTATAACAAGAACACACAAGGGAGTCCTTTAATAGATGAATATATACGATCACTCAGACACGTGACTGGGTATCCAACCAAGAACAGATTCGCCTCGGAATAGACAAAATATTTTGCTTCATCTACGCGGACGTTAATAAACGTGGTGCTGGATCGACAACCCTTGGTGGGGAATGGACAACTGATTGATTGGCTTTGAAACAATAAGGGGTTGACTATGCCTTAGACAAGTACAAAGACAACCTTTGCCTGTTGCGCTGTTTCACAGTACGACGTGGTACGAGGCCGGTTCGGTGCACCAAAGGGGCTAAACAGTTTGCACTCAAGTTAAATGGAAAAATGGTGAAATATGTACCCAAGGTATCACTTGACCAACTGTAGAAGATTGAGTTTCACTTCAAACTAGGAATTCGCATGTACATGTATGAGCCCACGAACACATGCATGGTCACCCAGCATGCTTTCCTCATTTTAATAGCGGCATTGCCCAGCTAGCCAAGTCATGTGTGTGGACATTGCAAAGCTGCATTTACGCAGTCCAATAACCCCAACCGCATTCAGCCACCTGCGCAAAAGGAGAAACAAAAATGATCTGCAAATGAGCGCGCCCCCAATCAGCTTACGAGAAAGCCTTTTACCCCAAAGGAAGTGCGAGTGACAGTTCAATCTATTCGTTGGCTATAACAAGAAGTACGAACACGTGGTCTTCACATTCATTCACCATGAACGTTGTGGTCACGGAGATGAGCGCTCTAGTAGACGGAGCACACCACAGGAACCGTTCTCCACTCACGGCTGTTCCAACCCTTGCAAAACCCTGGTGTCGTTTACGATGTCCGTGACTAATTGTTGAAGCGGCAGGATTGTATAAGAAGATCAAAGAACGAGAGGCTCAAATACGCAAGAATGGCAGTAATATGGCAATGTAAAATGCCTAACAACAAAAGTATACACGTACCAAAGCCGAAGATTGTTATTTACCCACATGCTATTGTCTGGGACTTGGAGGCGTACTTAGACAAAAGCAAAAGACAACACATTACCAACTCATTGCCATTACTCAGTTTCCCTAGGCTACACTAGCTCCTTCCTAAAGACATACAAAAATGTAGAACTCTTGCCTTGGAAACAACAACTCTTGATGGAAGTGTCAGGTAACTGCCAGTGCTAGGATTTAACAGTAGACAATATGACATGAAGCTGATTAAGAAACACTTCGCCAATGAAATGACCGAGACTCGTGAGAACGTGTACATGGATAAGAAAGCAAACCAAACTATATATATCAGATATATGTTCATGTTTTCCCAGAGTTCAGATTCTTAGACGTGAGAAATTACTTCGCTCCTGCATGACACCTCTTATGACAAATGGGTGAAAACCTGTGGCTGCAAGCAGCAGAAATCGTGGTTTCCCTACGAATGGTTCGACAGTCCAGGCAAATTGGACTTTCCAGGGCTTCCTGACTTTCCAGCATGGTACAGCAAAATGAAATCGGATGATCCAAAACATGCGAGGACTGGAAAACTTGTGTACGGGTCTTCAATGAGTGCGGCATGAAGATATTCTCAGATTGGCTAAAGTACTATAATGACCTTAACGTGGTTGCCTTTCTTAGAGCTCTTACCAAAATGCGAGACTTTATGACGAACGCGAGATTGACATCTTGAAATACGCCACTAATCTGCTAGGCAGGCATCTCAATGCAGTACCTTCTTTGAGGAACAACCGACGACAAACTCTATGCACCCGATGAAGAGACCTATGATCATGACACGTCGAAGGCCGCAATGACTGGAGTCCCATCGCTTATCGTCACGTGTAAACATGAAGCATACCTCTGTGACATGTATTCGCGGTGCCACCAACTCAAGCCAGCCATACTTTCCAAACACGTCCTTAGGTAACGATACCAACTCGTTGTAGGAATGGAAAACGTCTGACACGTTGATCAGCCAAGAGGGTCGGCGGTTGCCTTTACCAAGAGATTGTTAGATGGTACGTGGTTTGGATTTGCAGAGGTGTACATTGAAGTGCCAGAACGACTTTGGTTAATTCGAGGAGATGCCGGCCGCCACTATTCGTAAACCGAGAAGTTCCTGAAGAAACCGTACTACACGAAATGTTAGACTACCTCGAACATACTGGATATAAACGACGAAAAAGCAGCTTGAAGTCGTCTTTGCCGAGTGCATTCTCATATACGCGCCTATGCTAAATAAAGTGGTGCACTGAACATTTACCGCACTATTAAATATCAACCACAACGGCTATTCACATGGTTCATCAACCAAGTCACCGAAGTGCGTCGTATGGGAGATGTACACGACGTAAATGAGAGGTGCGGCGGTACCGGGTACACGTTTGAGCCCAATTTGGCAAACCAAGTCTTGTTTTGGAGCAAATCAACTATCAATTCGGGTTAATATTCATAAAGTTCATGGAAATTCTGGTTAATAAAAACACCTTCACTACATTTTATTTTGCAAACTGGGTCGGGCTCTTAAGACGACACCTCACATACCTCTCCTTTATTGTGCAGGCGGTCCATTTACGACAGCCAATGGTATTTTAGGACTGTTTGCAAACTCTGTAGCCCTTCACTCTGAGATTAAACATTTTATGTGTTTGATTTGAATTTCCTGCAACAAGCAATCAGTAGGGAGCACTCAAGCGGAGCATCACAGAGATGTTCACTCCACAAAGAGCTATTGACAACTGAAGGGTGACAAACCCCAGGGCTCCCATTTTTATGCCAGAACTTTGTATTTAAGACTAATGTGGCTATCTATTTTATGAGTCATTCGTATTTTGGCTTTGCCAACTAATATAAACCTCTATTTATCATTATCATCATTTGTTTCAAACTTTATTACATTTACCTGACCAAAGTAGAATCCATATAGTGGTAAATACTTCAGGCCGTTCTTCAGTATGTATCTAATGCGACCCAATGAGCCTTGGCGTACTGCTAATAGATCTGCTACTATCCAGTCCACTTGAGAAATTATATAGGAAGAAAATCTGATATTAATTTTAAACATATACATGTACGTGTCTATTAATATGTACAAAATGTATAGTTTCACTGAAAGACATTAATGTTTATTTATAAATTGAACAAAATCATTCAGTATTCTCACAGTTATGTGCCTATAAACCAGTTTAACTTAAAGGTCGAATCCACTGGAAAACAAAATGACCAACATTTTATTATATGGAGGGAGCAATAGGGAACTGTCCTTATTAGGACTCATGCATGACATACAATTTGTAACTGATTGTCTGATACGGGTAGATTGTCTGATACGGGTCGAACTTCTTGTGGTTGATAATTAATTATAAGCGCAAAAAGAAGTGCAATAAGTCAACTTCTTGCATCTGCAAAGAGAAGTTCCTGCATGTGCATTATTTTTGAGCTGTACTGTACATGTACAGTCTGTACAGTGAAGCTATTTGTAGTGTAGTCCCCCCATATTCATGTACATATATTATAGAATGTACACCCAGTTGCATGTATATATACTCGTAGAAGAACATGTGGAAGTTATTAAACTGAACATTAATTAGTACCCCTCGACCCCAATTTTTTAAATTTTCTGCAAAAATCCTTAATCCTTGATTCTTTATGAGCGATTGTAAATGCAATTCTGATGACTAAGCACTGCCATTAGAATTATGACATAAGTGAAGGCTTTTTCTTTCTGAGCATGGATGCATATTATATGCACGTTTCGCTTTCACGAAGTCAATCCACTTCTTGCACCTTTTTCTGGCTAACAAACTCTCATCTCCCCAGAATGGAATTTTGTGAAGACTGATATCTTGCTTGGGTTCTGAACAGTTGCTGCAGCCCCCTACAACACACCTATTTAGCATTTAAACGTTGTTTTCTCAATTTTGCTATAAACCAGTACTTTCACCTATTCCAACCGCTTCTCTTTGTAAATTTTGACGACAGAAACAGATGCTTTTCCTTCACTTACATCACAAGACTCATTATAATAATTAGGATGTGCGCCACTACACACCTAGGATTTTGTCATCTTTAAACGCTCATAAAAAAATAAAGGATTATTGCAAAATATTCTTTTGCAGAAATGTTCAAAATTATCTCTTCTTTTTGAAACTAAAATAAAAATGTTGGGGTTGAGGGACACTTTAATTAAAACATGTGTATTAGTTTGAGTTCAAATCCAGAGCCATCCATTGCCAGCTTGTCATCCAAAATACGAATATAATATACATCTAAACATACCGGTAGTTAATAGAATGGAATGGTTATGAAACCCAGCGACCAGCACAAAACACAATAGAAATTCCAATATGCTAATGAATCAGCAAATAGAAACGTGTGGGTTCAGTCGTTCAGGGGATGCTAATAAACTATGGCCTAGCTTGCACAATCTTTTGTCTTACCCGGCCCTTCCAACATATTAATGGCAGCGCCTTTGTTAGCCCCTTTGAAGTTTGCCGGGTTTCCTAACCATTCCACTCTATTAACTATGATCCCAATTATAGGCAATTACAGCCGTTTTAATAATAATAATTATGCGGACTGAGAACTCAAATGTCAACCAACGTTTTGGGTTTTTCGCTGCCATCAATCTTAACTATGATGGCCACCAAATATTTACGAACGATGATCGTGGGAAGTATTTGAACATCATGGATTCCCATGGGAATGGAGCGCTTAGCCCATCGTTCGCACATATTCATTGGCCATCATAGTTATGATTGACAGCAACAAAAACACAAAACGTTGGAAGTCATTTCAGTTGTCAGTCTGTGTATTATTGAAAACCGCTGTAAGGCTATGGGCAGAGCAGCCAGAGCTCCAACGATTGTTACATTGAAATGTCATCTGGTACAAGCAACCTGGCCCAAGTCCGATACCTGAGATGGAGGTTTAGGGATTTTTTAAAAATACCAGATTAAGGAAAGAAGAGCAACATTTCGTAAATAAAAAGATATCCTGGATAAAAAAAAAGAAAAAACAATGTGTCAGCCATAATATACATGGCCTCGAACCCAAACCCTAATGTGACCTGGGAACTCGTAATCTGAGAGTGTGCACTGTTCAGCTGAGATACATGTATCACAACAGTCGGATGGACAAAAAGATAGCATTGTTTTTTAATCACTCACTATGTGTATGGTACTCCATTTGCATGGGTTGGGGCTCTGCTATAAATACTATTGTCTTAATATTGCCTTTACATGTATTTCTTTTCCAGTCTCATATTACCAAATGTGTTCTATTAATATAATAATTATTAATACATGCATGCCATACCTGTACTTTGGTGATTACACAGTAATATGATATTCTCTTTTTTGTCCCATGGGATTGGATCTCCATACAATATTACCTGAAGACAATATGATTGACAGATATTTATTTACAACAAAATATGTACAAATTAATACTCCACCTGAATGGCAATGAGCCTTTTGCAGGAATACAATCACGTGGTTGTACTGGGTTGCAAAAAAATCTTAATTCATATATTTAAAACAATTTGTATTCGAGATCAATAGTGTTATTAACAAAACCTGTTTGTACATGCTATTTTCCACCTCCAATCGATTGTCCATCTTTCTGAAACTGAGTTTTTGAAGATGGCAGGATTAATGATCCATCCAGCATCCAATTGGTAATTAACGCCTTTCCCATGGGGATCAGGAGCTCAGCCCATTTGTTAATGAAGTATGTATTATATCAGCAGTACGTGACTGTTTCCTGCAAATGACCTATTACTACCAGTACTGTAAAAACTTTTAACACTACTCCCAAGAATGCAGAAGCCTCTCATGCTGAAACCTTGGTGCATACTGAAAGTGGGCTACTAATAGTAGTATTTATTCTAATTAAATAAATAATTACTGAAAGTGGGCTACTAATAGTAGTATTAATAATTGAACTGTACGTCTACTATTCTAATTAAATAAATAATTACTGAAAGTGGGCTACTAATAGTAGTATTTATTCTAATTAAATAAATAATTACTGAAAGTGGGCTACTAATAGTAGTATTAATAATTGAACTGTACTATTGTTCTAATTAATTAATTACTGAAAGTGGGCTACTGATAGTAGTATTAATAATTGAACTGTATTATTGTTCTAATTAATTAATTAATTAATTACTGAAAGTGGGCTACTAATAGTAGTATTAATAATTGGACTGTACTATTGTTCTAATTAATTAATTAATTAATTACTGAAAGTGGGCTATTAATAGTAGTATTAATAATTGAACTGTATTATTGTTCTAATTAATTAATTAATTAATTACTGAAAGTGGGCTATTAATAGTAGTATTAATAATTGAACTGTACTATTGTTCTAATTAACTTTAATTATAATGAATAACTTTTAACACTTTTCGAAATTCCATCCTATACTATTAAACTTCCCAAATATGTTGATTTATAGCTGCTCTTTGAAATTACAGTGGTTCTTTCCATATTAGAGATCCTAGTTTGCTGATCTAAAATGAATCAGCACGTGTGAATAGTCTGAGGTACATGACTTTTGTATGAATGTATATTTCATTTCTGATTAGTTTTCTAACTTAATTACCTCTGCTCCAGTGTATGTTTCGAAAAAGAAGCAAATCAAAGACTGGTACATATCGTACAAACATTCATCTCCTCTCTCGTAAACGCGACGAGGGAACACAGATGACAACAACCGCCATGACAGCCACATGCCAAGATACTGTGGAGCTACTCCAATCATTACGGCGGTCGGCAATGCGAAACGAAGCGAATGCAAATAGAACAACACGGTAAACATCTTTGGGGATGTTTCAGTTATCTCATTTCTTGAGTTTTAGGCTTCAATTGTTTGGATATCCAGTGAAACTCAGCCATACAATTAGAAATATTATGAGATCCAGATGCAACGTGCAGAGTGGACAATAGACAATACTCACTGGGGATGCGACGGGTTGATAGTTTCTTAAATCTGTCAGGAGAGGGAGAAGGTATTTACAAATTTAAACGGGGAAAAACATTGCTGAAAACGCCTGGAATGGAAAGAAATAAGTACTAGACGCATTGTGCAAATATTGGTTTCCTATATGTGATAATAAAAGGTAAAAAATTAGGAGAAAATTATGCGCTATCGAAAGCCCGCGAAAATGGTGCATTTACAAACTAATCTCTCGGGGTGATGGAGAGTGGATCATAACTTGACATAACTGACGGTACGGGAGGGGTATTGAAGTACATATTTCTATTAAAGAAAATGAATACTTAGCCTTAGCAATTCTTAACCAAAGAAAATGTGTTTCAAAGGTATTAGAACTACTAATGGTGATTCATTTGTCTTTGTTGATTTTGATGTTTTATCGATAGAAACAGAGAAAGAAAGAAAGCAATTTCTACCCCCCCCCCCCTAAACAAGGAAAACCACAGTACACAGAAACGAGGCAAATGTAACACTCGAACAACATGGCGGCTCTGATGGCAGAGATGGCCGGTCGCCGGTGTTTATTTATCTCCACAAATATTAACGTCTGACAAGGAAGAACTGTACACAAGGTTAGTATCATTCCCTTTATGTGAGCGGTAAATTTTCGGCATGAAAGGTGAAGTTCAACAGTCGTATCCAGAAGTTTGGGTGCTTCTTGGTGTAGAAGATTCATTGACATTGTGTTTCTGGCATCTGGGGTTAGGGTTCTTTGTATTTCTGGGTATTGTTTTGTTTTAGAAGACAATACAAAAGTCAATAGTTTTCTTTGTTTTACGTCA
This sequence comes from Actinernus sp. WN-2022, assembly GCA_030867875.1. Classification (NCBI taxonomy): domain Eukaryota; kingdom Metazoa; phylum Cnidaria; class Anthozoa; order Actiniaria; family Actinernidae; genus Actinernus; species Actinernus sp. WN-2022. Next base: position 4,903,394 of record JAOWCC010001729.1, read on the forward strand.
TGTGGTGATCTGTAACACCAAGAAACCCCCAGAAGTTTGGCTTCTACATGTAGTTCTAGTTTAAACGTCTCCCTAAATTACTCCTAAACGAGTTTATAGCCTTGAAGTTCACCATTTAGGGAATTATTGCCTAAATCATTAAATGGCCTAAACTCGACAGTGAGTGAGTGACATTAGTGGAGATTCTTATTGGGGCTAAATTGCAGAATACAGTGGCTCTTGAAGCTCTTTAGAAATATCTGGCTCCGTGGCTCCGTAGTTGCCCGCGCAGTCGTTTTAAGGAACTGAAATAGTACTTAACTGTATTAGTCATTTTGTAGCTAATCTTAGGCAAAGGGGTTAGGATTAGCTAAGTCTTACAACCTCCATTTTGAATTTATTATCATCACAAAGTAGAGAGCAAAGGTCATGGCTCCGTGGCTCCGCGGCTCCGTGGATTAATAAAACACACAGGAATCCCATAATATAGTGTTTATTCTCCATAATTTAATTTAATCAAATCTTAAAATAAGCCCATCGCACCTCATTGTGACTTCGTCCCCTATACTAGGACGTTTTTCTTTAATTTTTTTTCTTTTTTCTTGATGACTTAAAAATATATACCCATGTGTTTAGAAAATAAAACCTTAATTCATCCCAGTTTGTATAGCAGTTATATAACCATTTATACTAACTTTTATACGTTTATTTGACGCGTTGACATATTACATGTTGCTTCGTTCTACTACTGTGAACAGAGAGACTCGTTCACACACAGACACATCTCTCTAGCGCGTTGACGCGTTGACATCATACATGTTGCTTCGTTCTACGATACTGTGAACAGAGAGATAAGTCACACAGACATATCTCTCTAGCGCGTTGACATCATACACGTTGCTTCGTTCTACTACTGTGAACAGAGAGAGACTCGTTCACATCCAAACATATATGGACTAACGCGTTCACATGTTGGCGTCTCCACCTAACGTACTTGAGCAGTAACAACAACACAAGAAAGTTATGTCAATTTACTTATTTACTTAAAAAGAATTATTCCCATTTAAGAAGCATTATGTTTCTATGTAGTTTAGTGACTTAGCCCTAAAGAACCCTAATTTAGTGAGCACTCATTGTTGACGGTTAGGGTGTTTTAAATGATGGATTAGTGTTTGGATTAATTGATAGGAACATTTAAGAAGCATTATGTTTCTGTGTTGTTTGGTGACTTAGCCCTAAAGAACCCTAAATTAGTGATCACCCATTGTTGATGGTTAGGGTGTTTTTAAATGATGGATTAGGGATTGGATTAATTGATAGGAACATTTAAGAAGCATTATGTTCCTGTGTTGTTTAGTGACTTAGCCCTAAAGAACCCTAAATTAGTGATCACCCATTGTTGATGGTTAGGGTGTTTGTAAATGATGGATTAGGGTTTGGATTAATCGATAAAGGCATCGTGTTTCGAAATCTATAATGAGATTCACTGCGGAGCCACTCCAAATATAACCTTGCATTGGTAGGGTATAGACTGGTATCGCGTTTCGGAATCTATAATGAGTTTCACTGCGGAGCCGCGGAGCCGCGGAGCCACTTCAAATATAACCTTGCATTGGTAGGGTATAGACAGGTATCGTGTTTGGAATCTATAATGTATCACTACGGAGCCACGGAGCCGCGGAGCCACTTCAAATATAACCTTGCATTGGTAGGGTATAGACAGGTATCGTTTTGGAATCTATAATGAGTTTCACTACGGAGCCACGGAGCCGCGGAGCCACTTCAAATATAACCTTGCATTGGCAGGATATAAGCAGGTATCGTGTTTGGAATCTATAACGACTCAGTTTAATAATAATATAATAGGCTAAGTCTCATGTTAGTGTTAAGGCTGGTTTAACTTAAGTTTAAGTGTTATTCAGTGTCGTTTTAGCTTCCTATGGTCTGCGGAACCGCGGAGCTGGGCTTTTTTGGGAGACGTTGAAAATTGACGTTGTATTCTGCAATCGCTCCCTTATTGGTGTTACAGATCACTACATCAGTACATGACGTAAAACAAATAAAACTATTGTCTTCTAACTCAAAACAGTACCCTGAAATACAAAGAAACCTAATCCAGAAAACAATGAATCCGCTACACCAAGAAGCAGTACCCCAGTTTTAAATAGCAGATCAACTTCTTAATTCAAAGGATAACAAAACCACTAAAGTAATGCACCTATCAGTGGCCATCCCCTGGGGTTTTTTTTGGGGGAGGGGGGGGGGGGGGGGGAGAACCTGGCAGGGGAGGGCACTTTGTGATTTCTCCCATCCTCTAAGGGAAGATGACCAGTAAAAGATAGAAATTTGCTGCTCCCCCTTGGGGCACAAAATATCAATCAAGCTTTTATTTATACTCATACATTTACATTTACAAAGAAGAATACAGAAAGTAACAAAATATAGGAAAAAATAATCTGTTGCTAATGGTCCTTAAGACTTACAATGTAGATGGAGTAAACGCTGCTTAGATTAACCATGAGGGCTATTCGAGCTAAGTAGCGTTAATATTCAGGGTAATTTATAATAATGTATTTGCCAGACCTTGCCAACAAATTTAAAGAACATTGGCACAACATGTTGCTTAATAGTCACTATGTCACAGTACTGCACATGTGTGACAAATTAAACTGATGATTGTGAATTACGTTCTGGTCCGGAACGACATTCTCAGAGTGGTGAGATATCCATTTTGAAATTGTCGAGCACTTAACCAGATATCGAAGATGCCGAAGAGCAGATTTGGAGGCCTCCAATTTTAATTAAATCCATTCTTCCATGACAGCTGACATCAAATTTGTTTCAACAAACAATGGATTCTTTGGGTTTCTATTTCAATTTGATTGACGTTTGTGGTTTACATAATAAACATATGTACATTGTACATCTCAAGTGCAAATACCAAAATAAAATAAAAAAGTTACAAAATGAACAATATTTTGGTAGAGCAAAGCCAATTTTTTTTGGCCTAGTGATCATGAAGGGCTGGAAATAACTGCCGGACATCAGACAAATGTCCGACCAAATTCAGTAAATGTCCGATCAATTTTATTATTTGCTCAGACACGGTGTCTGAGCCCTTTCTTTCATACATTTCATGTCTGAGCAAAAAAAATCATATACTCTAACCAATAACATGTTACCCAAAACATACAAAAATTGAATCCATAGTATTGTTTTGGTTTTCTTCTTAAAGGCTCCTAGATTATGATAGTAAACTTAAAAAAGACAATTGTTTGAAAATCGCCCTATAATGCACTGTGAACCATTAATTTTATTATTATTATTTTTGTATGAAAATTACATTAATATTCTATGCTATAATTAATGTCTGATCAATTTTGATATTTGTGCGACCAATTTTGATATACATGTATGTCCAATCAAAAGAAAGGTTTGGAAGGACACATGGCCTGCCAAGTAAGAAAAAATATTTCCAGGCCTGATTTACAGTGTAGTGCAAACACTGGCCCTGAGTAAGTCGACCATCCATGCTTGGAATGTGACAAATGTTCCTGTAGCGATGAAATATCCCAGTGATTAGCCCTCCCTATAACTGCCCAAAAAATTAAAAGACCCCTCTTCATCTACAATGTATTTAATTTCTTTGTAACAGGATGTTTATGTTAAATGAGCTTTAATTCCCTAATACTCATACATTGTACATGTACTTTATAATAATTTTTGGGTGTCTCAAAAACAAAGACCCCTATATTAAAAGACCCCAAGACTCAAAAAACTTGAAATTACAATTAGATCAGGCCAACTCCAAGATTTGAAATGGAGACCTACATTATACATTGTAAGAAAAGGTGTTTGTATCTCTATTGAACTTTTAGCTCCTTTCCTGGTCCGATACATAATACAGCACAAACTGAACCACCACTTTGAACTGAATATAAACCATACACTCCCCTCTAAACGAATGGGAAAAACAATGAGAACAATGAAGAAATAGATGACAGAAGCCAGGAAATCACGATATCAATTCTATATCAAGTGAATAGTAGAATGGTACAATTTATACTGGTTTGAATGCTGTGCCAATGACTTAATATTAATAGAGGTTTTCATTTCCTAAATGCCAATTACAGTACATGATACATCAAGGGAGGCACAATTATCATACAAAAAATGTTGTTACAACTAAACAAATTTTTCAAATTATCAGTGTTATAACCCATGGTTGAAATAAAATGATGTTAGAAATTTATTTTCCTATATCAGCAGAAACACTCATTCACAACCACTAAAATTATTGCAATTACCTACCTTGACATCATGTAATTAGCATTTTGGATATTAAAACCTCCTTAACTCAGCGGCACAGCATTCAAGCATTCATTACCATTCTACTATTCACTTGATTTAGAATTGATTTCTAAAACAAAAAAATAAGGTTCATGGGCACAAAAGGTCTGTAAAAGAAGAAAAATAGAAAAGTGTTTACCAACTGGGACTAGACACGTTCTCACCAATGACATGAGGAAATACATCAAAGTTGATGTCACCGGCAAGAATATGGATACCTTTCAGACCTGAAGGCACAGATTTGAGTCCCAGTTGGACTGAAACACTTTTCTTTCTTTTTTATTCTTTTCCCTCTAGTGTCCTTTTTAAAGTGCATATAAGCCCTGGCCAATTATGCTTTTTTTGAAAGCTTAGACCTTTATAATAAAAGGTAGAGAAAAAATTACAAAATTTATATTAAATAAAAATGTTTTCATTATTTTTTTAGCGACTAAACTTCCAAATGTAGAATAAATTATGTGCACCTATGGGGACTGGAACGAGAATAAAATGTAACGTCATCAACAGAACTCGTCTCTTCGCGGCTTTAACCCTTTCGAACCCAACCGGCCAAAACCGGCCAATATGAAGCTTGTAACTGGAAAAAAATATTGCATCAAATTTATACATGCTAGAAGTACGATGTTGCGATTTTACTTCAAGAGATGAATTACTTAAAAGCCACAGCTATAAACAGTGCTCGGTTGACTCCCCACTTTCGAGAAAAAGTCATTTGTTTTGGAGATTTTCTCTTGTTTCTTTGATTTTCACGAATTTTGAGGAGCTGAAAATCGGCTCAAAAAACCTTTCCTGTTCGCAATTGAAATCAAAAGCAAAGTAACACAAAGTCAGCACTCAGTTGTTACAGTACCTTCTTTAATCTCTCCAACCACCAGGTTTCTTTGGCACAAAACATACAAAGCAACTGTGAAGCATGCTATTCTTAATGCTGCATTTCTCTCCACCATGTTTTCCTTCACCCACCTCCAATTGCATGCTGGGTAATGGACACAAATCGACAAGGGGTTCCTCCCTCTGGGAGTACTGTAGGATTTTTTTTACAAGTCTTTTACCCCTACAACCAAGAGTGGTGATTTGGAGTCTCAAGCCGTTGCTTTAAAGTGACAAAAACACATCCTAATGTAGGTTGAACAACCAACTGCAGAATTTCAAGGGTTTCAGTGAAGAATTATGTCATGTGTCTCAAAGCAGAAACACAACAGAAAAACCCTGTGAAACCCCTCACAAGGCCTACTAAAAGCAAACCAAATACATATCAGCCGTCATCAGACTTAATGATGTCCTCTAGCTCTCCTACAGTGGCTTATTTGTACAAAATTAGAGCACATTTGGTTGGAAATCCTACAGAAGAAAGCAAACTTACTGCAGACGAGTCCGTAGAGTTCTGCCGAATGGCATCATAGGGAAAGTTTGAGCCCTTGGTTTAAAAAGTCAGCAGTATTTAACTACCCCGGGCTAGCCAAACTTGAACTGAGGGGGGAGGGTTGAGTTAGCACTCTGGATTTCACCAATTGAGTCAAATGCGTCTGGGTTCCAAAGGGTTAAAACATTGCAAAATAATTTAATAGATAACCGAGAAAGATGATAATATCGCACTAAACGTTTCGGAGAGCTTTATTCAGCAAGGCCTTTCATGCAGTAGCACATCGAGTGTGTTCTGTTGATGACGTCAAACTAGACCCAGTGCCAATTTTGTAAAGCGCTCTAGTGCACTTGATTTTCGTCCACAGGCAACCCAAGACACGTTTTTGGGCAACTTTGAATGGCCAATACACCATGACAAATAAATCAAATCAACTTTTTATTCCAGAATCCTTTGTCTATGGCCTCTAGTCTCTTCGTAAGAAATATTATTAGCCCGGGCTTATATGCACTTTAAGTTCCCTACTGCTGTCATTGATTCCCTGCCGGCTTCTGTTATCTTTTCATATATTTTTTTTTTTGGGGGGGGGGGGGGGGGGGAGGGGAGGAGGGGAAGGGGCAGTGTGAGTATGTGTTTATTCATTTCAAAATGGCCAGTGGCTTGTAAGTTCATGTGGTACCTATTGAGTATATGTTGGACCAGGAAAATAGCTAAAAGTTCAATAGTCGGGTACATACATATTTTCTTAGTTCTCTGTTTGAAATATTGGACTTCCTTTTCAAGATTTTTTGGGCCTAACTGTTTTTTAGAGTCTTAATATTATTGGTGCCTTAGGGTCTTACAGTAGGTTCTCTGTTTTCAAGGCACCCTTAATTTTCCCTGGTATACCCCACCCCCTGTGAGGGGGATATTACAGGGTATTGTACATACTTATAATTGTTAATTGAACACTTAAATGTATATTGGTGCCATACTTTTCTCCTTTTTTTACACGTGTAGGTAATCGCAATGGATGATTCAGTTGTGATCATTGATGATTTCCAAGGTAGAAGATGCCAAACAAAACCAGGTGTAATTGTGATTGATGATTCAGATGAAGAGGTGGCACTAAGTGTGACAAAACACCAAGATTTAACCAATGAAATTGCTCGCAATAATAAACAGACACAGCAGGTTACAAGAAGGCGTAAGAGAAGATCCACTAATAAAAATAAGCTAATTGCAGGTGCAAGTGGAAATTGCATACTTGTTGCCTCGAATGCAGGACGTGTTAATTTCAATATGGATTCATCAGAAGTTGGAATTGACAGTGATCAAGTTCAAGGGTCAAACTGTGCAAATGAGTTGCTCTCTGACCCTAAACGGCAGCAGTTGGAAACAAATGGTAGAATGAATTTGTCTATTCAACAATGGTACGAGAAGTACCGGCTTTCTCCTGGATATCAGCTTCGTACTGTGATATACTCTTGCCCTGAGGTTTGTAATGATCAAGTTATATAATGTTCCTTTCCATTGTGTATAAAACACTGGCTTTGGTCAATCCCTATACAGTACTTTAAAAAAAAAATTCAATGCTGATTTGTGAAACGTCCCTGGTGATATTTCACTTGTAATATTATGGATACAAAAAAATACTAAATTCTTATTAGCTGAGCATAGATATGTTAATAACTATAAACAGTAGTGCAAACACTGTTAAGTCAATGTAAAAACTGGTTAATTTGATGCAAAAACTAGTTAATTTGGTGCAAAAACTAGTTAATTCAGTTCTTCGCAAAAAGTGATTAGTGTCTCCTGATCTCATTCTAAATTCTCCTTCAATTTCTTTGTTTTATAAGGGAGAATTTAGAATGTGATCAAGAACCCTTTTTATATAGCACACAGCCCTTCAATTGTGTCTTAATTCGATCCAAAATGGCAGACCAAATTCACAACTGTGAGTCGAGTGTAGTGTGTCCAAAACAGTTAATGTAGTGGGGAGTGTACTGTGAGGAGTAAAAGCAGGCCCCCACCAGCTGTAAGCTGTAATACTCAGCCTGCTATAACAAAAATAATATAATATTTTCGATTTTATTTATTTAACTGTGACATTTTCTGACTATCATAACATTTGGTACTGGTCTAATACAAACAAAACACAATAAAAAGTATCTTACATTGGCATTATCTGTCAAGATCCTGGAAAGAATCAAAATGAATAAATGAAAGAGAAGATTTTCGAGGAGAAAAATAATACAAGAAGAATGAGACATGCACCTGTAGCCACACAATGTAAGCCCTGTTTATGCCATTTCTTTTCAGTGCCAAAAACATGTAGCAGGCCTAATGCATATTCGTCGACACATGCAGCTTATCCATCCAAAAAGCATCCACAGGTATAGGTGTTCAACAGTCCAAGACACTGGCAACAGCACAATTTGTACTAGGGCTGCCCTTGAAAAGTCTTGCAATGTCAAGAAGAATCGGTCATCAAGCCAAGTTAGTGATCTCTCTCAGGGTGACAAGAATGGAACAAAAGCAACATATTCTCAATCTACTAGTACTTCTGTATCTTCTGATTCTGTGATACAAATAGGAAGCCCTTCATGTCAAGAAGCAATACGAGAGGTGGAGTGTCTATCATCTACCCCAGTGGGTAATGCTTCTTGTGTTACAACAAATATCATGCAGAATGCACCTGTCTTAATTACACTTGCTGATACTAGTTCAAGTGACAGACGTACCACAGTAACTGTAATGGCAGATAAAGATAAGTTTACAAGGCCTAATAACTGTACGAATACATCTGAGTTATTTACCTTTGGGAGAAACGCTATGCCAGGTGTCGGCTCTCATGATGAGCACTGGACCAAACAGTTCTTTAATCCAGAGCTTGGAGTTCTGAATGGCATTGACAATGATAATAGCTCAACAGTTAGAGATGAGTGTGGGGTGAGATCAGGAGAAGAAAGCAATGGCTTGATACAAAACGTAAGTAAGAAGAAGCAGGTGATTATAGGAACAGAATAAATGCCCTCTTGAAGGTGCCTTGTTTCGTAATACTTCCTATTCCAAATGAGGCAAAAGGTGACTCATCAGAGAATATAAAACAAACAAGGGAATTAACTTTATATTACAGCAAATCTTGAAATTCACATTACAATAACGTAATGTTTCTATATTAATAACAGTATTTCCAAGACTTTTGTTGCATCACTTAAAACTAGCAGTTATATACTCAATTCATTAAAGCAGCCAGATAAGTGTTGGTACAAAGAGCTGCCACACATACATTGTATGTTACGCCGTTTCCGCAGCCCAGAACACCATACACACTTTGCCACAAGCAACGCGAACTCTTTATTTCTATTTTTAACACGGGTCTTGTAACCTACTCCTATCATACTCCAAATCACCATGAATTACGTCACAATTAAAACAGCACATGCACGAAAGAGATGTCTTAAAGCTAAAAGCGATTCGCTCCAACGACCCAACCGATTGACGTGCCTTTAAAATTTGTCGTAATTCTGTAAACAATGAAGTTAAGTTAGTTAAAGAGGTGTACTACAAGAAAGCTTTCCATGAGAACATAGTTAATAGAGTGGAATGGTTATGAAACCCAGCGACCTTCTTTGTTATATGTCTTTGTTAGCTTTTTTCAACCACTACCCTGCACAAAACACAATAGAAATTCCAATGTGTTAATCAATCAGCCAATAGAAACGTGTGAGTTCAGTCGTTCAGGGGACGCTAATGAACTATGACCCTGCACAATCTTTTGTCTTGCCCCCTTCCAACATAAATCGCAGCGCCTTTGTTAGCCCCTTTGAAGTTTGCCGGGTTTCATAACCATTCCACTCTATTAACTATGATGAGAACGAAGGCAATTCACGTAAAACCTGGAGCATCATTAATGAAGTAACTTCTAGAAAATCAAACAATTTGCACATTAATGAGATTAAACAAAATGGTATTTCTATATGTAACCCCCAAGAGCTCTCCGAGACCTTTAACAATCACTTCGCTACTATTGGTCCGAAGCTCGCAAAAGAAGTCCCATTGAATGTAAATGACCGATCTTACCAAGACTATTTTGATGGCCTGTCGTACGACCGGGCGACCTTTGCACTAAAACCAACAAATAGCTCCAGAGTCCTTTCTTTCTTGACTAAACTTAGCAAATCTAAAGCAACTGGGTTAGATAAGATATCCGTTAGACTTTTACGTGAATGTGCCGATCTAATCGCGAGCTCCCTTTGTTCGATTTTCAACTGTTCTATTGTCACCAGTATATTTCCGGAAGAGTGGAAGTGCTCTAAAGTAATTCCATTATTCAAACAAGGGGAACGCGCTGATTTGAAAAATTATCGACCCATATCGATTATACCGGCTGTGGCAAAAGTTTTCGAAAGAATAATTTATGATCAAGTTTTTGCCTATCAAAACGAACATAATTTAATCTCGAACCACCAATCAGGGTTCCGACGCCTCCATTCTACGATCACTGCTCTACTCGAGGCTACGGATAACTGGGCTTTTAATATTGATAGTGGTACTGTGAATGCCGTTGTATTTTTAGACCTCAAAAAGGCGTTCGATACGGTAGATCACAATATTTTGTTATCGAAATTAAATTTGTATGGCATTAGGGGCGCCGAAAATATCTGGTTCAAGTCTTACCTGAACGATCGGAGTCAAAAGAGTTTTGTTAATGGGTGTTTTTCGGAAAACCGCTCATTAACTTGCGGTATTCCCCATGGAACAATCTTTGGACCGCTATTATTCTTACTGTATATAAACGACCTACCAAAATGTCTAAACTATTCGCAGCCTCGAATGTATGCAGATGATACTCATTTGACTTACACAAGTAATGATGTCTCTGTCATAGAGCTAAATCTCAATCAGGACCTTGCTAATATCAATGAGTGGCTTATTGTGAACAAACTAACACTTAATAATTCAAAGACAGAATTTATGTTGATCGGGTCGAGACAAAGGCTTAATACTTTTGACGATGTCCCATCATTAGCTATCAATGGGACTCCTATAAAACAAGTACCCGTTTCAAAATCTTTGGGTGTCCATATCGACGAAAATCTGTCTTGGTCCGTTCACATTGAATCAATGTCCAAGAAAATCGCCTCCGGCATTGGAGCCCTGAAGCGCATTCGATCTTTTGTACCTCGCAAAACGCTGCAATTTATATTTAACTCTTTAGTTCAACCACATTTTGATTATTGCAGTGTTGTGTGGGGGAATTGTAATAAAACCTTATCTGCCAAACTTCAGAAATTACAAAATCGCGCATCCAGAGTATTAACCTTTTCAAATTATGACGCTAATGCCGATTGTCTTTTCGAGGAACTTGGCTGGCAAAAACTTGAAACACAACGCCATATACACAAAGCTGTCATGGTTTATAAATCTATTAACGGACTTGTCCCTGATTATCTACGTACCAAATTTGTCGACCGAAGCAGCGTTTCAAATTATTCTTTAAGAGACACCGAGGGCAAACTTGCTGTTCCTTTCCCGCGCACTAATTTTTTGAAAAACAGTTTTAGCTATAGTGGTGCAGTGATATGGAATAGCCTCCCTATAGAATTGCGGCAGCTAGAACTCTAGCAATTTTCGCTCTGCCTGCAGCAGTTACTTTTCTGACATCAATTAGATTATTAAGTAGAAGCACGGCACTCCTGTAAAGCAGGTCCTTTTGTTGATGTTTGTAGTCATTTAGAGTTATATATAAATTAGAATTAAAGTTGAATATTTGTAGTTTAATAGTTCTTACAATATTTTAATCGCTTATAGTCTGTATATAAGCTTATAGTCTAATTATTAGTAGTATTTGTATTGTAGTTATCTTACGTTATTTTCATATGTAAAAATCCTGATGAGTTTACCGTGGGTAAATAAAGTTATTATTATTATTATTATATGACTTCGCAATGTTCAGTTTGTTGTGGGCTTTTATCCCAACTCCAACAAGCTACTAACAGCACTGTATCTGGTTGCTTTTATTTTTTTTTATTTTTATAATATATAAAATTGTTCATTAAGGCTAGTAATTACGACTCCAGCCATAGTTAAATACAGGTGGTGCAAACGGCGGTTGGTACATCCAAGGGAGTGGCATTTGATACATCGGTGGCTGTTGCTGCAATGGATGCATGGGTACTAGATAGTGGAATCCTGCATATGGCACTTGAGGCTGTGCCTGGATTTGCTGCACATAGCGATTCCCTGCAGGGACCTGAACGTAGCTTGGTATTCCCGGGACGTCGTATGTAAACCGTGACGGTGGCCGGCGCATGCGAGTAGGCCGTTCCCCTGTGCCACCAACATGACTACTTTCTTCTCTGTCATCTGTAACGCTGCCACCGTAGTCTCGGTGTGGAGAGGCTGTGTCATCTCTCGTCTCACTGTCATCTGTGACGCAGTCCAGTTGCTGCAACTGTTCCTCGTGTGCTCCATGCTCATCAGCTGGATGTTGAGATGAATGTACGTCCCCGAGACGTGTATCCACTGGATTAGTTGTTGGGGTATACACTAGTGAGTTGCTATCGCTGTCGTCATCTGAGTCCCCTGGAGTTTGTTGGTGCTTCACCCGGTTCTTTTTACACGATCTTGTTTTACTTTGCTTGACCGTCACAGTGGGTTCTTGTTGGAGATAGTCACATGGTAATAACAGGTTACGGTGAAGTGTTCGTGTCCTTCCGTCTCCCTTCTCTGGTTTTACGTCGTAGACAGGCATATCTGGTCCTCGGTCACTCACAACCACGTGAACCTCGTCTTCCCAATACGACCTTAGTTTTCCAGGACCTCCCCTCCGATAGGTTACGGACCAAAACTCGATCGCCTGGCTGTAGCAGGGTACTCCGCACTTTCTTGTCGTATTGGCTCTTTCCCATAGATGCTACCCGGTTCCCTTCTTTTGCGGCTATCTCGTATGCTTCTGTCATCGCCGCCGTCCATTTCTTCACATACTCTGTGTAGCTCCCTGGATGTAAAAGACTGGGTCACTTTATTTATAAAGCCTTTGAACGGCGAGACGTCTTACTTTCACGTCTAGCCGCAGTATGAACTTTAAATATATATACTTGTTATTATCGTTTTTTTCCTTTCCTTTTTCCCCGTGTATTTTATACTAGTCTATTAGCAATACCATTCATGTAATATGGGAATGCGAATAAAATCATTGTTCATTGTTCATTGGATGGCTCTCCTGAACGCGTCGAAACATTATGTCAATCGGTAACCTCGGTGATCTCCCGAAACGAAGGTAGAACGGCGAGAAGCCTGTCGCCTCATTCCTGGTACAATTGTACGCGTGAACCATTTTGTCATGGAATGTAATGGAAAATTCTGGATGACAAACTAGAAATTGATTGCCCGTAACGTGACCGTAACGCGAGCGTAATAATTGGATTACTTGGGTAGGTCACTCATGCACGTAAGGAGATTACTGCATAAACATTGATTGTATCGTATTATTTTGCCTGTGCATGTGAAGTAATCAGGGTTGGGTAAGAATACGTGGGTTGCATGGTCATGTAAAGGAAACTACGTTGTAATAATGGAATGTTGTTCCTGTATGATTTAGCATAAATAGAGCTTTAGAACATGATTGTAAAGTAGAACGATAGATCGCAGAAACACGAGAATGCGAAGCGAACGTATGTAACGAAAGTTGTAAACGGTAATTGAGTGTTGGAATAAACGGAGAAAATACAGTTCTGCTGTGTGAGTGGTTGAACCAGCAACTAGTAGAAGATCTGCGGGGAGATTTCTACGACACATTTTACTTAGATGATCTTTCCAGTGTGATTTATGTTGTTTAGGGAGAGTCCGTAGCATCTGGAGTAGGGTACGATTAAATCTCTCGACCTGCCCATTTCCTTGCGGATGATAGGGCGTTGTGCGTGAATGTAGTACGCCACTGCATTTTTCGAGCTCTTTGAGTAAATTATTTTCAAATTCCCCTCCTTGATCGTGGTGAAATCTAGCAGGAAAACCGAAACGCAGAATGAAGTCGTTGTAAAGTTTCTCCGCCACGGTGCGGGCCGATTTGTTTTTCGTAGCGTACACTTGCGCAAACCGTGTAAAGTGATCTACGATAACCAGTATGTACTCGTAGCCGCCAGAACATTTTTCGAGGTGGACAAAATCCATTGATACTAGTTCAAATGGGTGTGTGGTCTGGATACTTTGCATGGGTGCGCGCGTCTTGAATGTGGGGGTCTTATGCTGCAGACACGAGCATACTTTTGTAAAGGAGTGCTCAATATCACTCGCCATCCGCGGCCAATAGAACCTCTCTCTTGCTAGATGAATAGTGCGTTCAACGCCCAGGTGTCCCATATCTTCATGTAGGTGTTTGTAAACCAGACGGTGGTACTTCTTTGGTAGGACTATTTGAAGATTGAGTCCACTCCTCCTCCGTAGTGTTTGATATTTTCCTATCTCTAATTTCTTCCCTTCGTGTAGGAGGTTCAGGACTTGCCGTGTCTCTTGTCGCCTCTGCTGTGCTGTTGGTGGTTTCTTTGCTAACATGTACTTAAGCACCGTACCGATAGTTTGATCCTCTCTCTGGACGAGTGCGATTTCTTGCGGGTCTAGCACCTGTGATCTGGAGTGGTCGATATCTACGTCTGCCTCTTCTCCTTGGTCAGCGCGCAAGGCTGTGGACAGTAAGTTGTCGCCTTTCCACTGAACGGACATTGCGGTGATCGTCGCCCCTATAATTTCTGTTGACACTTCTGCTGTGCACTCCTGCTCTAGTTGTTCTATTGTGGCTGGAATACGTTACAGGCTGTCTGCGTCGGTGTGCACTTTTTCTGGGCGGTACTTAATGGTGAAGTTAAAGTCAGCAAGTTCGGCGACCCAGCGATGTCCGGTTGAATTCAGTTTTGCAGTGGTACGTACATACGTTAAAGGGTTGTTGTCGGTGTAAACGACAAAGGATGGAGCGTGTACAGGTAATCGCGGAACTGTTCAGTTATGGCCCATTTTAGCGCAAGAAATTTCAGTTTACCGGAGTGGAGGTGGTAGTTCTTTTCCGCCTGCGTTAGGGTACGAGAGCCATAGCCGATCACTCGTAATTGTCCCCCTTGTCGCTGATAGAGTACCGCCCCAAGCCCGTCTTGCGAAGCATCCGTGTGAAGCATATACGGCTTATCGTACTCTGGGTAGGCCATTACCGGTGGTTGGGTGATACATCTGATTAGCTGCCGGAGAACGCACTGATGGTCCGTAGTCCAATTGACTGGATGGTTCGAAGGAACTTGGAAGTTTTTCTTGCGCGCTCTGCCTCTCGCTGTTTTATCCCATGTTTGATCAACTTTCAGTAGGTCATACAAGGGCTTGGCTATTCGTGCAAAATCCTGGATGTATCTACGATAATACCCAAGCAATCCTACAAGTTTCCTTACTTCTCCTACCGTCCGGGGTGCGTAATTTTCTAAGTCGGTAACACTCTTCGTATTTTCGGGGTCGATCATGTGACCATCGGCTGATACAATGCGACCTAGGAAACTAACTTCCCGACGGAAAAGGTGACACTTGCCTGGTTTCAATTTAACGCCATTTTCGCGCAGGCGTCGCAAAACTTTCCTCAAGTTGGCTACATGTTCCTCGAATGTTTTACTGAAAACTATTATATCATCAAGGTATGGCAAGCATATGTCGTCTCTCAGACCCTCAAGACACCCCTCCATGAACCGCTGGAAACAAGCAGGCGCATTTGTCAAGCCGAATGGGATCCTTACCCATTCGTAGAGTCCCCACAGAGTGACAAATGCTGTACATGGTCGACTTGCCTTTCCCACAAAACCTTGGTGATAGGCCTTGCCTTGGTCCAATACCGAGAACCACGAGTTTTCTCCGAGACTGTCGAGCGCCTCTTGAACACGGGGGATTGGATGGCGATCCTGCACGGTTCTCTTGTTCAGCTCTCGGTAGTCCACGCATAGACGCAAACTGCCGTCTTTCTTACGTACACAGGCCACCGGAGATGAGTAAGGAGATATTGATTTTGTTATCCAACCTCTATTCAGCAGGTCTTCGACATAATTTTTAACTTCTGTGCGAAGGGGTCTGGGTACTGACATGTAGGTTTTCTGCACAGGTGTTAAATCTGATAGCTGGATGTTTAGCTCTAAATCATGAATTGTACCTACATCATTTCCATCTCTAGCGAAAGACTCAGCTTCTTCTCAAATCATCTCGTTCGCCACTCTCTGCTGCTCTTCCGTGAGGTGAGTAAGGTCCACTTTAGGAATGACAGGGTCTCTCGCTGCTATGTTCGGCCGGTTTGGAGTTTCATTTCCTCGGTTGTCAGACATGTTGTTACCCTCCGACCACTGCTTCTCGCGTACCTCAGCTGGCGTGACTGAGCGAACAAGCTGTAGTTTCCCCAGAACTGTTCGTTTCCTAAGAATAAGATCATGATTTGTGGCATTGGTAACTTCAACTTTGACCTGGTGGGATTTACCTTCACTGATTGACAACAACTTCTCTTGGACTTCTAACCCGGTTGGCCATGACCTCAACATCCGGTTAAAAAAACACTGGTATTCTGCCTTCTACTGGTCCCGATTTCACTTTGCAGGATACAGAAGCTGTCTGTCCTCGTGCAACAGTAATGTCTCTCTTCATACTCTTATTACCTCTCCTACGCTGTCGTTTTTATTTTCACGAATTACCTCCACAAGCGCCTTTACGCTGTCTATTTCAGCTTCTGTAAAAGTAGCTTACATGGCTCGTAATAGTCTCGCGCAATTTGGGTTTTCTCCCGCTGGTCCCTTAGTACCTCCTCGATGACGTTATACCCGATGACCGGCATTTCCAGGTCCCCTGTTGTGACTAACATGGGGGACACTTAGCTCACCCCCTCCCAGTAGTTTGTCTGCTAACGAAAAACTTGCCTCTACATATCCGTCGAAGGGTATACTGGTATACCATTTGCCGCGGCGAGGTTCAAACTTTCGTGGTTATCTAGGAGTTCCGAGATCGGCTTTACCGTGACTGACGTTAAGCTTTCCCCGAGCCATTTTCTTGATAGAAGGGATACTTGGGCCCCTGTGTCCCATAACGCTTTTGTTGGTCTACCAGCCAATATACACGTGATCTCACATTTCCGACCAACAAGTTTTGCAACGGAGGCCTGCTGTTTAGGGGTGAGGTAACTTTGAAATATCGTTTACGACATTAGTTCATTTTCTTTTTTTTTTAGACTTTTCTGTTAAGAACTTTATTGCGCCACAGAGCACCCGGTGCTCCGGCCAGTGTGTCTGCTGGCACTCTATGGAACTTACAATAGTTCGCCGTCTTACAGTTAGAGCACAGTTTGTTATTTCTTCTACTCCTCCCTTTACAATAAACGCACCTGTGGGACACCATATCTGTGCCAGGAGTTACTGCCTGTCCCTCCGCAGCACCCCCCTGAAGTTTTCCGCCAGTGGTCTGTTCGCCCGACACCCCCTACTCCAGTGTTCGCTACTACCGCACTTCCAGCAATGCTCACACAACTCAGCCTTCCCTTCCCGCGTACACAACTCGCACCCTCTTCTCGCGGCATTATTGGCACCTCTAGGCCGTGGCTCCTGTGACTCCGTGGGTCTTCGCTCTCCACTTGTAGCTTCCTTTCCCACTGCCTCTTTTATGGCTGCCACTTCTGCTCTAAGCGCCTGAATAGCTGCCATGATGTGGCCTTCATCTTTTTCTTTGCTTTTACTTTTGCGGTTTTCTCCCCGGTCTGACGATCCGCCTTTCCCCAAGTCCTCGGTCTGGATTTTGTTTATGCTTGTATCTACGGGCTTTGATCGAGAGAGTTTGTTCTTTCTATCGCGTTCCGCTGACATCGCGCTACTCATTTGCTGCAATGGCGTAATCGTATTTCACTCTCGTGTCGTCGGCCTGAGACGCAAACAAAAGCTTCTGTCGAAGATCTAGAGCGCGAACTAAAAAGCTTTGCGGGTCTTCACTGCTTTCTTGGGCGATAGTGGCTAGTTTTTTATGCAAATCGATTGCGCTTGGTTCCTGGTAATGCGATCGCAGGATCTGTCTTAGGCGAGATAATGTCATACTTGGGATGCTTTCTAGATAGCTTCTGAGCCGCATGCCGGGAGTCAACGCTCTAATCACGGCATCTACAACTTCCCCTTCATCATACCCTTTGGACAGTCCACTCTCAATTTGCCTTGCTAGGCTTATAAAACTCAGTTTATCTTTTTGCTCCGGCTCTCCGATCTGCCCGGTTATCTTAAACTCTCTTCGGAATAAACCCCCAAATTTGTGCATTGTTACTCGACTTGTTGATCCCCCTAAAACGTCGCCATCTGATATCGATCTATTTAATTCCCCTCGCTCTTGTTTAACTTCGGAACGGGAATTTACGGTAGCTTTTTCTTCATGTGCTTCTTTCTTATCCCCTTGTGTTAAATCATCTCTGATCTCTTCAAGAAATCGAACTCCCTCTTCGCCCGACTCCAGCAAATTTTCCTCCAGAAATCTATTAACTTCCTTAATCAAACTAAAGCGACTTTTAACCTCATCCTCTGTTCCCTTTCTGATCCCCAGCTTCTTCATAAGCTTTAATACTTGATCCCTCGAAAACCCTAAAACCAAACCCTGAACTTCCAACAACAATTCTTCTCCTCGCATCTCGAATAATAGTCTGTCCAACACTTACTAGACTAATACTACCCAACAAAGGAGTTTTGCCCACTAACCTTACGATTCCTGGATCAAACTGTCCACAAACCCCTACAATCCAATCCACGCTGTAACCAGCCTTTACAATTCCAAATTAATCAATTACATTCCCGTCTGAGCCCCCAAATGTTACGCCATTCCCGCAGCCCAGAACACCATACACACACTTTGCCACAAGCAACGCGAACTCTTTATTTCTATTTTTAACACGGGTCTTGTAACCTTGAAATATAACACTACTATATCTGATTACGGTGAATACAATGGGCTGTTCATGAACTTGAACTTCCGGCGTGACAGCTAACCGGAACTGAATTATTATTGAGCTTCAACTGTAAGGGCTAACACATAAATGTAGTTGTACGTGCATCTTAGATTTGTTTTCTCTTAATTTCATCTTTTATAGTTATGTTTTTTTTCTTCTTATACATGTATTTATTATAATTATGGTTAGTTCCAAGGTACATATTGTTCAGTTGTCAACATTTAGTGTTTTTTTTTTTCATTAGTCTTTCTCCTGTCAACCAGTGCTATTTTTATTTTCTGGAATACATATATCCTACATGTAGTTATACTAAAGTGTCTTTTAAGAATTGAAGTTACATATTTTTATAACTATTATATAATTCACTTTTATCTATGTACATGTAGCTCTTAGCAAATGAAGAGCCAGATGGATGTGTTGCTAATAAACTTTTATTAGTATTATTACTACTACTAAGCCAGCTCAAAACTATTTTTCTCAAGCTAATTATTTTGTTTTAAGAACAAATTTCCACAGGCAACAATCAGACAATAGTCTCTCAACAGAAAAACTTTACTGCACAGTTTAACAACTTCTTTTTTCAGCAAAAGAAAAAAAGGAAAAGAAGACAAAAAATACAAGTGGGTAAGGCACAGATTCTGCAGCTGCAGGTTGATACTTTTTGTGGCTATGAATTTTAACAGCATTACAGGGTCCGAAATTGCACCTTATTTGGCACCAATGAGACAAAATTGTGAGTGTTGGCAATCAAAATTTCAGAGTTAGTCGTCAGCTGGTGACTTACCAAAAGCCTGCACAATGTCCTGAAGTCACACGATGTTCTAAGTAAATGTGGTGACCACAATAAATTGCTCATTTGGTAACTAAAAAAATTGGCTAGTCAGCAGTTGGCACCTATGTGAAAAGTTCATTTCAGACCCTGCATTATGTAATATTTATCATTTTTCCCCGGGGGGGTGACTCCCATATAAAAGGGGTAGGGATGCTCGTCGGACATTTTCGATTTGACCCCTAAGAGGTACTAAAATGGACATGGCTCAAGCTTATTTTGACCCCTAAAAGATAATAAAAATGTAAATTGATAACAGCTTTTTTGTTCCATTGACACCCGACCCCTAAAAGGTACCGCTTTACATAGAAATGTCTGTGTTTGATGGTGGATACCCTAAGTGGTACCAAACTCCTGATTTTGACCCCTAAAAGGTACGACGAGCATCCATGTACCCCTCAATAAGGGAGTCCCCCCCCCCCCGGGCATTTTTCACAATGTTTTGTTTTCATTTCAGTCTCTCTCTGCATGCCTTTAAGTTCAAAAGAATTCAAGCATGCTCTATTCTTGCTGTCGTGAACACAGTAGCATATACTTACATGTAATACTACTATACTAAAATTATACTAAAAAGTCATTGCAAGTTTTCAATGCTAATGTAAGGAAACGTTACAATCATGGTTAAAATAATTAATTGTACATGACTGAATTACTCTACAACTAGCCATGGCTGATGAGAATGATGATCAGTGCATGTATGGCTCTTGATTACAAATTAAGAAAATAAACACTAAAATACAGACTACTTCAGTTTATCAACATAAGTTGTATTTTATAATCCTCAAAAATGCCTACTAATTTATTTGTCAGTAATAAAACTTGCTAGGTGAAAGGGAATTCCACCTTGTTTTCCGAGCATGCAACTTTTCATTTTCCCTAGTGCCCAGTTCATTTCTTTAAGCTTTATATAAAAAACGTAAATAAGATAAATAAGATTACCTAGCTATGTATTATTTCAATACCTTTAATTTTAATTTGTACATTAATTGGAGAATTTTACACTCTATCACATAATTATCATATTTCTATATAAATTATTTAACTTTGATATTATATTATTAGTATAATTATTATTAGCAATAGATTAGATATTAGCAATAGATTAGACATTAGCAATAGATTAGACATTATTATAATTAGTAATGTTCAGCAGTTTCGTTTTGGTTATAATAAATTATTGTAATTAGAGTTTAGTTAAATAGTTTCACGTACATGTACATGTACGTTTTTGTAACGAGCCCCTAAAGCTCATTAACTGTAATGTTAGTAAATAAAGTTATACTATCATACATGTATACAACTTTCTGCCCTCATTTTTGGGAGCCAGCTACATGAAATTAACTTCTTTGTATTGGTCAGTTGTTGCAGCACACACTAGTTTTCATTCATTCTGTTTGTTTAGATGCATTGGAAGCAAGGAAATTCACCTGTCCTGAGGTAAGAAAATCAAGTATTTCATTTACAAGTGAAGATATAAATCAATGGCCTAATCATCTACATGTACATGTAGTAATTTTAAATGAGTTCTTGCAGAGATGTAGATACATGTATACAGTGGAACCTCTTCTTACAGACACCTCTATAATACAGACACCTCCATAATATTATGGAGAGATCTCTAGGTCCTGGCAAAATCCCCATCTATTCTTTGTTTAAAAAAACCTGTCTACTGTATAATGTCCCTCCCAGTATTATGGACAATGGACACCTGATAGCGAGAGATGAACAAATCATGATATTTTGTGATGGACAAAATATAACTTTACCTGCAGTTTCTCTGCAAATCGATCTGCACATGCTCAGACCGTTATTTGTAGCAAGTATTGAATCAACGTGACTGCGCAATTTGCTCAGACCGTTATTTGCAGATGAATCAACCAACCAAAATTCGGATTGGAAGAGAGTCGAATGATAATTGAACTTATTCATTCATTCCTTTCTTTTATTTATTTGATGTACATGTATTGTATATATCCATTTTATCAGTCATTGTTTGTCTGTACATAGCCTGGGTGTTCAAGGATGTTTCCTCATGAAGCTAGATTTTTTCAGCACTTGAAGGACAGACACAAACAACCTGCTTCATTAGCAGCTTTACCTGTCGTAAGGTAAGGGGTTGTGATGGGACATACAACGTACACTTATCCATGGAGCAAGGGGGCACGGAGGAGGGGGTGAAATGCGTTATAAACTGAACAGAAATCAACTTTATTTGTTTTATTAAGCTTTGCCTGAAGGAAAAAATGCATCATATAAGAAAATGATACCACAAACGATAGTATTCAAACATTACAATGATGACTGCAATAGCTAAGGCCAATACATTTACTGTGGGCCCGTAAATTACTTGTTCTCTTCACGTTTTGGCATCATCTGTGCATCTAAAAGATGAATGATACACAGCAGAATGGAATCTATTTGTTTTATATAATAATCGCAAACTAAAAACTATGAAAATATCCAATCAAAACGAGTTGAGAAATTGGTTGTGCGTGCTCGTGACGCCATCCATATGTGTGTCCTCTGATAACACACGGCTCTTGACCAATCACAGCACGTATTTCGGAGTGTTTATTATATATTTGTTAAATAGAGTGTGGAGAATGCCATCTTCACTTAGTCACTCACTCTGTTTATTTCAGAACTACCTCTGTTGGATGTGGAAAGAAAAAGAAAAGGAAACTTGGGTATGATGTAATATTGGCCTGTTAAACACACTGTGCTCGCATACGTTTACATGTACAGATGAGGTGAGAAGGTGATGTGAACACCAGTCACTCGACTACACCTCGTGGCGTTGTACGTGTACTCGTTACGTTTGGATGTAATCTGTACATCTATTCTTAAGAGGACATGCATGTAGCAAAATGAAATCTACTTGTTAAATAGAGTGTGGAGCGCTATGTCGCTTAGTCACGTACTCTGCCTGTTTCAGAACTACCTCTGCTGAATGTGGAAAGACGACGAAAAGAAAACATCCAGCCAGTCCTAGCAAACACAGGTATGATGTAATATTGCTCCTTTAAACATACAGAACTGTACCGTGCTCTCATGTACATGTACAGATGATGTCAGAAGGTGATTACAACAGTCACTTGACTACGTGTCGTGACGTACGTCTTTGTCCTCATCACATCTTGACGTCATCTATGCATCCAGGCCGATGGCTTTATATAAGCTTGTAGCAAACACCATTATCCAATTTCATCTGCTTGCACCTGGTGGCGTAATATGACCACTACTACTGCATCATACTCCATTTCATGGATCCACAAAACCAGAAATCTCTAGACAACATTTACAAAATCGAATATGTTTCACGTAGGCTAACATGGTTGACTGCTGTCCCATTTCTGTAAATCTTTATTAATGTTTGAAGTCCACAAATGAGTTATTAAGTGACAATTACTGGCGACTGGGAATAAAGGAGTTTTTCATAGTTGGTGATGCACTCTTCAAACCCATGCACGTACATCTCCCACATGTGTAACTACACGGATGTACGGATAACCAATATATTGCTGGCTTGCACGTCACGTTATCGCCGCTATGTTGGTGTAATGTAACAAAAGATTCCTTGTTAGCTTCTCTTGTTAGTTCCACCAACATGGCCGCCACGGCTTTGTTATTTGAATCTCTGGAGACTGGTTGCAAGCCAGCAATACACTGACGGAAGTAGAGGTAGTAGTAACTGACAAAGAACCGGCAATGGAGATCTGGGTACGGGTATTTGGGGCATGTGGACTTGGGAAATATCGATTGAGGTATCACATGAGAAGATCAATAATATTGATTTGCTAACATCTTAGTGAGTGAGCAAGCGAGTGAGTGAGTGACACGCAATATTCACGAGTTAAGAAGGAAACACTCAGCCGCTCCTAGTAAACACGGTTATGATGTAATATTGGCATCTTAAACAACTGCGCTCTCATAATGTACATGTACATGTTTAGTCTTATCATGAACGAAACATGTTTCACTATAGAAAGCGTTCACAGTCCATGATTCATTGCGCGGATCATGTTTGAAATGTGGTTACTCCATGAGCATGATTGAAACTACCTCGCGAGGTAGTCCAGACTGAAAATGTTATCATGGCGGGCGTAAGCAGAATTAGGACGTTACTGCTAGAAAGGTTAATATCAACTAGTCTCAATAGCGTTTACAAATATGGGCTGATGAACAATCCAACAAGCGCTATAGAAGCTGTTGTGCTTGTCGAAAACGAAATATCTTGAGCCGAAGATATCGCAAACACTGTCTCCTGGCTAAACGTTGGAAGGTTCTTCGCCTACGAAGAACCTGAATAGTAAGATTGAACCTGAATAGTAAGATTGCACCAGAATAGTAAGATTGAACCTGAATAGTAAGATTGCACCAGAATAGTAAGATTGAACCTGAATAGTAAGATTGCACCAGAATAGTAAGATTGCACCCGAATAGTAAGATTGCACCAGAATAGTAAGATTGCACCTGAATAGTAAGATTGCACCTGAATAGTAAGATTGCACCAGAATAGTAAGATTGCACCAGAATAGTAAGATTGCACCTGGATAGTAAGATTGAACCTGGATAGTAAGATTGAACCTGGATAGTAAGATTGAACCTGAATAGTAAGATTGCACCAGAATAGTAAGATTGCACCAGAATAGTAAGATTGAACCTGAATAGTAAGATTGCACCAGAATAGTAAGATTGCACCTGAATAGTAAGATTGAACCTGAATAGTAAGATTGCACCTGAATAGTAAGATTGCACCTGAATAGTAAGATTGCACCAGAATAGTAAGATTGCACCAGAATAGTAAGATTGAACCTGAATAGTAAGATTGAACCTGAATAGTAAGATTGCACCAGAATAGTAAGATTGAACCTGAATAGTAAGATTGCACCAGAATAGTAAGATTGAACCTGAATAGTAAGATTGCACCTGAATAGTAAGATTGCACCTGAATAGTAAGATTGCACCAGAATAGTAAAATTGAACCAGAATAGTAAGATTGAACCTGAATAGTAAGATTGAACCTGAATAGTAAGATTGCACCAGAATAGTAAGATTGCACCAGAATAGTAAGATTGCACCTGAATAGTAAGATTGCACCTGAATAGTAAGATTGCACCAGAATAGTAAGATTGCACCAGAATAGTAAGATTGCACCAGAATAGTAAGATTGCACCTGAATAGTAAGATTGCACCTGAATAGTAAGATTGCACCTGAATAGTAAGATTGCACCTGAATAGTAAGATTGCACCTGAATAGTAAGATTGAACCAGAATAGTATGATTGAACCAGAATAGTATGATTGAACCAGAATAGTATGATTGCACCAGAATAGCATGATTGCACCAGAATAGTATGATTGCACCAGAATAGTAAGATTGCACCAGAATAGTAAGATTGCACCAGAATAGTAAGATTGCACCAGAATAGTAAGATTGCACCTGAATAGTAAGATTGCACCTGAATAGTAAGATTGCACCTGAATAGTAAGATTGCACCTGAATAGTAAGATTGCACCTGAATAGTAAGATTGCACCTGAATAGTAAGATTGCACCAGAATAGTAAGATTGAACCTGAATAGTAAGATTGCAACAGAGGATAAAAGCAACTACAAGTTCGAACTCCATTTAAACTCTAATAACAACGTTTGCTGTAAAAACTGCAACATTCATAAATTACGGCAACGTGTTTGAAACAGACCGCGAATGTGAACGATGCAGTTTCAAACAAGTTTATGCATGGGAAACGTGTTTCTTTGAAACATGTGTCGGTCCTAGTGTGAACGCACCTATAGATGCACAGAGGATGTCAGGAGGTAATGAGAACAACCTGTAGTCACTCGACTACGTGTCGTGGAGTACGTCTTTGTCCTCGTCACATCTTGACGTCATGTGTGCACAGCAGAATGAAATATACTTGTTAAATAGTGTATGGAGCGCACTATCTTCACTTAGGCACTCCTCTGCGTACATTGTATTTCAGAACTACCTCTGCTGAATGTGGAAAGAAAAAGAAAAGGAAACACTCAGCCAGTCTTAGCAAACACAGGTACTGTATGGTGTAATATTGGCCTGTTAAATACACTGTTCTCTCGTATGTACATGTACAGATGACGTCAGAAGGTGATGTGAACAATAGTCACTCGACTACGTGTCGTGGAGTACGTCTTTGTCACGTTTTGTTGTCACGTGTGTATGTTTAACAATTAGACCCACAGCCCGAATAGGCTACGAGTCAATAGGTCATGAGGTGCAGCCGAATGGGCTATTTAACTCGTAGCCCATGAGCGCGACTCTTTGGTCCAGGTTTTATATTTTATTGATCACGCTGTGGGTTTGGGAGCTGTTATTTGATTAGTTTATCTAGTAGGATTTCTTATATATATATATATATATATATATATATAGCATTAATGAGTTATTCAGATCTTGCTATGGGAAAAATTGATGAGCTTGCTAAATTTGGACATAGCGATACCAAGCCATCACTTTCGTGGAGATATATAAGGATGATATTATTGATATTTGGGTGCACGGTTTGCCAAAACCCCACGAATTTACGACCTATATTAATTCATTATACCCCACTATTAAATTCGAATTAGTCTATTCCCAGCAGGAACGTAATGTGCTGGATGTAACCTTGCACCTGGTTGATTCAAACTGATGTCTATTCTAAACCCACCGATAGTCACTTCTATGTCCCACCAACTAGTGCTCACCCGGAGCACTATAAGCGCACTATTCCTTACAGTGTGGCTCTCAGGTTGAAACGTAATTGTTCCACAAATACTTTCTTGGAGAAAATAAACGCAGAGTATAAACAATAGTTAGTGAAGCAAGGTTACAATATAAGCCTGGTTTCAGAGAAATTCGATCAGGTTGCTTCTATTGATAGAAGTACATTACTTAAGACAAATTCGAAGCAACAAAAGCGTAAAGTGACTGTACCCTGGTTGTGGATTTCAACCCCAATATACCGGAAATTGGAAAGCTGATTCGGGACAATCTGTATTTGTTATGACTCATCTCCTCTCATGCGAGAGAGTTTCCCGGACAGAAATATAATTTCGGCATTTAGAAGGCATAAAAATCTGAAAGAATTACTGGTGCCTTCTAAATTCAAGGCTAATCAGCCAACCATTGAGATCAACAACCAAGGCGAGGCACCTATTGGCTGTTTCGGAAGCAACAAGAGGTGCGATCTGTGCACGAATGATTTTGTGGAATCCAGCCACTTTACTAGTTGTGCAGCAGGGAAGAGCTACCGCATTAGACAGCATCTTTCTTGTACATCTAGGGGCGTTATATATTTAGTTACATGCAAACAAATGCAATCTTCAGTACGTTGGATCTACTTCCAACAAATTTAAAGTCCGATTTCGCAACCACAAGTCATCCATGAAAACTAACAAGAAAACGTGCGAAGTGGCCAGTCACGCACTTCAACAAGTCGCTACATCCACTGCAAGATTTTTCTTTCGTTTGTATAGAGGCTTTGCACAAGGCTATGCTTTGCACGGATAGTAGTAGAATGAATGATATTTTAATCAACAGAGAAGCTTACTGGATTGCGCAGCTTTTTACATTCCAGCCACACGGGCTAAGCAAACGACAGGACTTCAAGTCAAAGAACCACATTCAGTACAACAGTTAATTATAGCATTAATGAGTCACCGCTGTATGTTTAACCCTTTTAGATGCGCCTTTCTGTAATTAGCTTTCTAGGATTAAAAATACGTTCTGTTTTCTTAAACTATACCTATGTACAATAGCTTAGCTATTCTTAGCACATAGGAATTTACACTTAGCCTGTACTATATAAGGTAACTTGCAACTTGAGAATGTATTTTAGTTTTACTTATCAACTGATGAAGGCCGAAATGTTTTGATTAATTTTTTAACAACGGTCATGAGTTGCTCCTGTTCAAGTTTTTCATACACAGATTTATATATATACATTATTGTTAAATTCAAATTTCGATTTACAGTCAATATATACATGTATCTTAGCTTCTAGTAGGATGTCTTCAATATACATGTTATTGTTATATATAGATTTTTAGTAAATGTATATATATCTTAGAATTAGGTTATATTTTACAATAACTTAGTATTACATGTACTAGTTAATCTCTCCTATCTGGGACTTAAGACTTTCCAAAGGACAGTGTCTCATGCAACCACAACAATAAACAGTTGCCAGCCAAAGCTGAACCTTTTCGAAACTAATTAAATAATTTAAGTCCGTTTAAACTCTTTTGTTATACACGACCCCACAAGCATTGTGCTTTAAACATTTATTGTGTTAAAATAAAAGTTAATATTCTATAAACTACAGTGTTTTACAAGGATTTCCAGCACTGAGAAACATCGTATCTGAACACACGTGAAAATATGATATTTTTACGTGTGTGGATATCGCCTTTCAGCCAATCAGCGATTTCCACGGCACACGCTTACCCTTCGAACAACCGGGCCAAAGTTAATTACATGGACGCTTGGAGATATGGAATTGATCTTCTCGTGTTCAACTCGATATCTCACTCGTTCGCTGCACTCACTCGTGAGATATCGAGTTGAACACTCGAAGATCAATTCCACATCTCCGCGCGCCCATTTACTATTCTCTATTTAAGAAATAGAAAACATTTACCGTGTTTCTATAGAGTTATAGAAACACGAGTGGGAGTTTGGGAGAACGAGAAATGGCAGTGGGAACACGAGCCGGAAGGACGAGTGTTTCCGCAGCTATTTCGAGTTCTTTCAAACTTCCACAAGTGTTTCTATAACTCTGTAGAAACAAGGGGAAAATGTTTTCTATTTCCTTTATAAAATAACCCACAGAAAATAAGTACTAGCGCGCTCAACTTTCTGTTTCTATAGAGTTATAGAAACACGGCTTTCAGCCAATCAGAGCGCGCGTACTATCGAATCTATTTTATAATTATTAGTACTCTAACACGCGTATTTTATGTTGTCATAGTCCCCATCAGATGGCTGACCCACCTTCAATGGAGAAACTCAGAACCATGCGACATATTATATTAGTAAGTACACTACAGTTTTTTTATCAGTGTTATCAGAGTCCACCCAAATTCTCACTCCCCTAGGGCTAGGGTTCACAGGTAAACAAGCAAGATTTAGATGTTATTTTTAATGAGTTGTCCTTTTGGACGATATGAACGAGTGCTACCCAACTGAGTCAAATGATGACCAATTGCTACGTGAAGGAAGTCAATTGATCAACGTGTAGCCGTCCCTGCCACATGACGTCAAGGGTGACGTCATAAACGATAGCTTGATTACAAAAGGTAATAACTGCACATGCAATTGTGGCTGTTGTCTTCAAAACCACGACGTGAAAAACTCTTAAAGGGTCTATGTTAACCCTCAAATGATCAACTTTCTCATCATGATAGATACATATATATGCACAGTAGGCTTTCCAGGTCACACTGGAGAAAATTTGAGACAATTTTGACGAAGGATGGCTTAAGATTCGAGTGGATGAAAAATACTGTTTTAAGAGCAATTTAGAGAAACTTGAATGGGTTCACTTTTACCGAAATCATGTTTTTAGAATAAGCTTTAAATTTGGTATGGTATTTCTTTTTCTAACTCAAGGCGTTATTTTTGTAGTTTTGTTTTAAAGAAACTTGAAGGATCAATCCGATTTATACAGTGCCTCTTTAAGCCCAGGCCACTCTATCAAAGTGTTGGATTGCACGATCCATCTTTGCTCCATCCAACATTGTTCGACGGTTTGTCATCTCGTATGGCGTCGCCCTTGAAATCACCGCTCAAATCGCAGCAAACCTCGCCAGTATAAACTGGACTTTTACATTTAGCACAGAACGTGTTCAAGCAAATACTCGGTCTTTAGTTCGGCCTGAAAGAACTTTGTACTCATTCTAGTTTTCAAAAAAACTTGCAAAAATGTGAAAAACAATAATAGGCGAATGAAAGAAAAAGAATATTTCGGAAGAGAATTGGGAAATATCTGGCTCGATGACATGATGTAGCGTACAAATCGACAGAGAGCGAAATATTTTTCCCATACGACTCAGGCAATAATTATAAGTAAGGGCGAGTAATGCTTATAAATCCATATCCACACGAGTGGACATCACTTGCATACATGTACGTAATTCAGTGGGATATGGGATTTAACACATCAGTTGCAACAATGGATTTTGGGTATGTCATACGATAAGTTTGGATTATCATATGACCACCTTGGCAAAGCAAACACTCACACGCCCTGCTGCGCGGACGCCGTATACGGGTCATCATATGATACACTTTTAACGTCGTGTATTCGTTTTTTCGTAGCCTAGGCCTCGGACACAGGGTCTTTAAACAAGGACCGCACTGTAAAAGAGAGTGCTCCACCCTCTTTCTCTCCCTTTGGGATTTAAAATGTGAAATTCAAATTCAGAACAGTGAAGAAAGTAAGCAGGCTTTCAGTTTTGTCCTGTTATAATACTATATTGCTGACGCTCAAAGTTAAAATAAGCCAAAGAAATTAAACCACAGGAAGCTAGTTTGATTTGAATTTCGCGTGATAACAAAAGTCAGTGATCGCTCAAGCGGAGCATCACATGTTGTATGCAGAGCTTTGAACAGAGATGTTCACTTGACAATGGCTGAGTGGTAACTGAAGATGTGAGCGTGCGTGTCTGGCAGAGGCCCTTTATAGTGTGGGTTAATTGTTCGTTTTCACGTGACGTCATCGCCGCCATCTTGGTTGACGCTAACAAAAGATTCCTCGTTCGATCAACCATGAAACCAAAAGATTTCTTTGTTTGATTCAACCAACATGGCTGTCACGTCTTTGTTGTTTGAATCTGGGGATTGATTGCAAACCAGCAATTCCTTTAAAGAATCAGCCGTTTGACTCGTATCTTTTTAGGTCGATATCGACAACTGGCAGAAGATCTTCGAGTCAGACTTGCCCTTCACACCTTGTACGTTCGTGTGGGGGTTTTATGGAGGCTCTACATCATGGCTTCCACCCATAAATTCGCCATTACTGAAACGCCTTCGTGAGGGGAAGTGCTTCCATATTCATCCCAAGTGTGGCAAGTCAAAAGATGCGGCAGACTTTGCACTGTGTGTACAGGTACATCTAAATATTCCTGCGTCAAACTCCTCTTCCCTAATCCCTCTGCTCCAACCATCCCCTCTTCTTCAAAGCTGAAGTTCCACTTTTGAATCCACATGTATTCTCAATACATTTTTGTGTGCTTAATAATTTCGAGGATTCGGAATGTGTGTAACCATAGTTAATAGAGTGGGATGGTTATGAAACCAAGCGACCTTATGTTTTTGTTCGCTCTTTTCAATCGTGACCGTGCACAAAACATAATAGTAGATATTGGAATATGTTAATCAATCGGCCAATAGAAACGCGTGGGGTCAGTCGTTCAGGGGACGCTAATAATAATAATAAATAGTTTTGGGAGCGCTACACAAAGTCTCAACGCTCTTACATAATTCTGAGATAAAATAAAATAAAGTAAAATGAAAACTTATCTAGTAAAATATTTGCTAAAAAGATAAGTTTTAAGTAATGATTTAAATATCTTTAAAGTTTCTGCACAGCGGATATGTATGGGAGTAGAATTCCAGAGTCTTGGAGCCGTTGCCATGAATGTTGTGTCACCATAATTCTTAATTAATTAATTAATTAATTAATTAATTAATTAATTAATTAATAATTCATGAACTATGACCGTGCACAATCTTTTGTCTTTCCCCCTTTCAACCTAAATCTCAGCGCCCCATTGAGGTTTGCCGAGTTTCCTAACCATTCCACTCTATTAACTATGGTGTAACGCATGGAATAAGTCACTTCCGATGCAAAATAAAGTCGGTGTTGTTGTAACTTACGTACGATCAAATTTTGACATCAATGTTTTTGCATATTCATTATAAAGTAGAGTTGATATATTATTACCAGTTCAAACTGTTTCTCGATACAACGACAGGAAGTCTTATTTTTTTAGCTCCGAATATTGAATCTAAACGCCCGCCATTACTGGAGGCCGTTCCTTTTGTTCAGCTTTAGACAAAGGTTTATTCCGCGGAAGTGATGTCGTACACTTAACGCTCGCCTGCAGAACACAACGCCTGGAGGCATATTTCTACTAAAAACGTCTTCACGTACATAAGAAGAAAGTTATATTTATCTTTGCGAGGTTGGCTACTTTTTCATGCACACTATTTCACGCCACGAGGTTGTCGTGTTAAGTGTATGACATCACTTCCGCTGAATACTGAGAACGGCTTCCAGTAATGGCGGACAGCAATTTACTGGTAAACTCTCCTAAACTTTTGTGGTTTAACATGCCCATTTGGGAATATTTTTTTACTATTTCGGATATTTCTAATACTGATTGACCTATTGACAATGAACAAGTGGCACATGGAAATGGTAAATTGTCGTCGTAGTGGCACTTTAACCCTTTGAGCCCCCTGGGCTTTTAACTGATTTTTGGCTCATTCTAGACTGCAACAAACCCTCCCCCCCTAAGAAAGCTATAGTCACTGTTACCATGGAATTTTCATCTGACCAACAATACTGGGGGCTCAAAGTTTTTTGTCGGCCATTTTGGATACGTTGACGTCGCATTGCTATGGAGCTGGAGGGAAGTTTGTTTGGGGGAAAACAGAATTTAAGGCTTTTTAAAGCCTTTTTCACCATTTATAGAGTGCTGGAGGACATCATTAAGTCTGATGAGAGCTTCAATCAGCACTTTCTCAAAGAACCGAGTTTGTGCCAGTTTATTGTGACAGAGAAATAGCCTTATTTCCCACTCGTGAATGGGCCAGGACCTCTTCCGTCACTTTAGCGTGGGCTTTATAAATGGGAGTCTGGAGCCACCTATCATAGCTTTTTTGGAATATTGGACAATATTTACTTGCCATTGATTCCAATATGAAGGTATTAGGTCGAAATGGCTTTAGACTTAGTATAATTATATTTTGAAGAATGAAGATGGGGGAAGGGCCATGTCGCTGTTTGGTAGGATTTCCCGGCATGCTTTGCGGTCATTATGGATGAATTTAGCTTGCTGTAAAGTGCTTGTGGACAGAATGGCTTGGTTCTGGGCCAGTTTAGGTGTTGGGGGACAGAAAGTGAGGTTAGTGCAAACATGAAACTCTAAATTTTATGTGAAATATGTATTTTTGTGAGAAAATTTAGAATCTGAGGGGAAATATTTTTTTCTGTAACTGTCATTTTAGTCCCTTTTTCTGAAGTGAAATAATGTCAACTATACTTAACTTATGCAAAGAAAGGGGGATTTAGATGAAATTATTCATTTTTAATATGCCTAATGCAGTTCAATAGGATCATTGGTCTATACATTAAGGTGTGTGGGAATCTCAGGGCATTGCTATTTGAACTTAGTCAGATTTATACCCTCAAAGCAAGTAACCAGTAATAGTGCCATATGGCACTCTTGGGGCTCAAAGGGTTAAGTACTGGTTCGCCAAAGAACAGGAGCAAAAGACAATAGCGTGCGGCAATGAGCATTTCCAATAACGATTTTGCTTGAATATGCCTGAGATATTTTCAGTTTTTAACTGAAAATAAAAGAAACTGTTCGCTGTTGGTTATTTTTGCTGTGAAAACTGAAAGAAACCACCATCCAGCCATTCGTAAGGGAGGAAGACAAAAGATATTTGAATCACAAATTTGAGAACTTCCGTAAATTGTCAGTTCTGCATATTTGTTGCTTTTCCAAAAAAATTCCTTTGCACTTTCAGGTAAACATGTCCGCCATTTTGCATTTCAAGACAGCAATGGCTGCGTGTTTTCCAAATATGGCAAAAGCTATCATGTATGGAATAGGTTTGTAATACCTAAATGTAGGTATTACAAATTGCGCTGAAACGCCGTTGCTCTCAACCAATCAAATGGCAGCCATTTCTTAGCTGGTATTATAATTATTGTTATTATTTTGTTGTTATTAATATTATTGTTATTTCTTCGTTCATTTACTGATTTTCATATACATCTTTCAGGCTGGTAAACTGGACGCTCTTCTTCCCAAGGAAATCCCCTTCACAGTGCTGTCTGGCGACACGGGCTTCAGGGAGCTCCACAACCAGTTATCGCTATCAAAGCGCGAGGTTCACATCGTGGATCCCCACAAGAAGTCCCTGGACACTGTACTTGCTATTCTTAACAGCATTGCTGAGAAATAAACCCTGATCGAATCTATTTTTGAACATGACATACTTGTCCCCAGGGCAAGCCAGGATCATTCAATCCATGGCGCTAACAAAACGTTATCGAAAGCAACCCAACTGCAACATTTTGTAATTTATGCAGAGAAAACTAAACGGAGATCTTGGTATTACAAACTAATGTGAAAAGCCTCGGGGAAATTTAATCGCTAATTCCTTATGCCATGTTATTACTTATAAAAACAAAGGGCCGCCGTTACAGGGGAGCGAAGGTAATCCATTGTGATTCGTATGCCAAGAAGAAACACATGGGCTAGCGAAACAACGGAAAGCAAAGCGGGGTTTTGATATTTTGGTTGGTATATTTGAAGTGATAGATCAAAAACGAGAGTTAGTGTTTTACCAGGGGATCCAAACACCGAGAACGATGAAAGCACGAGGCCGCTTCGGCCGATTGCTTTTATTATTTCGAGGTGTTTGGATTCCCTGGTGAAACACGAAGCTCGAGTTTCTGATCTGACTTCTCAAGCAAAAACAATACCTGCATTCATAAATCATTAGAAAGTATTGTTTGCCTGGAATATTATTGCATGCAATTATAGACTACAAGGTTGTGATTGTTATTTTGTCACGGTCAGTTCAACAAACAGCCTGATAGCGTAGTGGACAAGACAGCGGACTAGTAGTCAAGAGCAGCCATGAGGATGATGGTTCGAGTCACACTCTAGACACCGATTTTTATTTCCATCTTCTCCTTCACTTTACACACTTCTCTCGTGTAAAGTAATCCTTGTAGCTTAAGTAATGGTCCAGATAAGAACTGTAGTGGAATCCATTGTTCTGCGGCAATGAGCCTCCCCCACATACGATTTTGTTTGAATATGCCTTAAGTGCTTTAGGAGGTATCTACAGTCCAAACTACATCTCGAAAATAAAGTATTGTTTATGCTATTGGCTCTTTTTTCTGTGAAAACGCAGAGAAGCCACCATCCAGCCAATCGGATATAGAGAAAACAAAGGATTTTTCAATCGCAAATTTGAGAACTTTCCCCACATACGATATTCTTCGAAATTAAACTATAGTTAGTTTGATAAAAAATAAATTCAAACCGCAAAAAAATATCGAATGAAAATGCATTATTTCGATGGGTTTCTATTGAATTTATAAGTATCAACCAATGAAATTACGAGAAAGAATAATAGAAAATTAACACCTTTTAACATTCCTTGCCGTAGACAGTACAGTTCTTATCTGGACCATTACTTAATTAGGTCCAACACATGCATGAATCTCGATACCCAATGAGTGTTTTATGCATGTGACCAAATGCAGCCCTCTGATTGACTAAAAAGCTCATGAATTATTAATGAGTTTGAGAATAACAGGATAATGT
This sequence comes from Actinernus sp. WN-2022, assembly GCA_030867875.1. Lineage (NCBI taxonomy): Eukaryota > Metazoa > Cnidaria > Anthozoa > Actiniaria > Actinernidae > Actinernus > Actinernus sp. WN-2022. The sequence goes on from JAOWCC010001729.1 coordinate 4,938,473, forward strand.
TTACAGACAGAGCGCCCTCCTATAAAAGGGCCATTGACAAATGCAGTTGTTATTTGGCCTTTGTGGAGTGAACATCTCTGTGTACTAAATAGAGATTATTACATGTTAAGAGTTTGATATTTTTTTCGCTCCAAGACTCGGTCGTTCGCAATATGGCATTAAAAACTCATGAATAAAAACGATATCAGGCTCTTAAAATGTAATAATTTGTTTATTACATTTTTAGGATCGATATCAGTCGATACAACATAGGCTCACCTCGGTTGAGCGCTTAACCACTTGTTTACGCACGCCAAGTATATTCTGAATTATTTTAAGCAAGCTCCTTGTTGTTTGTTTGGATTTAAAAAGAATTGAATAACACCGAGTCTTGGATAGTTTTTTTGGCGGTGTTTTTGTTTTCAATTTGTTTAAGGAACCATGTAATTTCTTCTTCAGAAACCACTACAAACCTCGAACTAGTTGAAGCCACCATTTCATTCAGAAAACAGCAAAGCGAGCGCGAACGCACACGTCAAGCCTGTCTTGGCGGGAAACTGGCGTCGGCATTCAGCAAAAAATGAGAAGCATTTTGATTGGACAATACAACCCGTGAAGTGATATCACTTCACTTTTGATACGGATTTTATTCAGCTTCATCAAACTGATATCGACCCTATCGGCTCTGATTGGCCACTCCGGAGGTGATTAACCTTTGCTATTCACCTCCGAGCGAAGCGTCGATCACCTTGTGCGAATTTATATCTATATGACCGAAAATAAAATAACTATATATTTGGTGCTGGCTATTCACTATATACTAACACAATTATTCACTTCAGTGTCGTTGAATAGTGGTAGATCCGCCATTATAACCCATCAAATATTTTCTCGCGCGTGATTGGTTGAATGCATCACGTGACCCGATATTTTCTCTCCGCGAGCAGGAAATATCAGCGAATACACCCCTTGTGAGGGTATAAGCGCGCGTCAAAGAAACTATTTGAAGGATGATAACAACAATAACCTACATTGTGGCGTCGACATATGCCGCGCCTATATTTGTTCTTGGACTGAGATTATCTGATCCTCGAAGCTCAGTTTCCCTCGAGCTTCGCCCTCGGGGACTGTTCTCTTCTCGGATCAGATAATGTCCACGGACGAAATATCAATATAGGTTATTGTATTTCTATTCACATCAATGCACTTCGGTGAATAATTGTTCAATATTACGGTTGAGTCCACGAATATCAGATTCAGCGGTATTGACCCGAACGCCTCTTCGATGTAATGAAGCGGCATGGAGATCATCATTGAATAGTGCTTCATTACGTCGAAGTAAGGCGTTCGGGTCAATTGCGCTGAAACTGCTGTTCGTGGACTCTACTGTAATATCAGCTATTGCTTATCGCGCGAAATTGAAACCCAACTCATCAGTGTTAAACTTCAGTAAAGGCTGTTTCGCACTTGTGACATAAGCATAATAATGTTCACACTTGTGACATGAGCATAAGGAAAGCAACATACGCAGCCGCGCTACGTGCTAAATTAATCCTGTTCACCGCACACAAGATCTTCCTTATGCTCTTGCTTCACATGCACTTTACAAGTTTAACATGTTTATTCTCATGTCGTCCGGTTCACACTTGTAACATAACATTAACATAAGAAAAAGGAACTCTTTTTCTTATGCTTATGTCTCGCTGGTTCACACTTCTTTTTCTTATGCTTCTGTCGCAAGTGTGAACCAGCCTTGAAGTGCACCTAACCACTTTTGCAATTTTTATACATATGAAACTTTGAAAGGTTTTGAGTACTTCTTTGACAAAAATTTTGGCTTACAGAGAATATTTTAGGTTTGTTTGAAATGGTGAAAATTTGACCTTTCCTGACCCATAAAGTATTCTTTAAACCAAAAATTTCTTCGAAAAGTACTCAAAACCTTTCAAAGATTCATATGTATAAAAATCGCAAAAGGGGTTAGGTGCACTTTAAGGGCTATAGAATTCTCCGTCATTAATGAACAACTATCTTACTTCTGTTCACTTATTTTTGGCTTGTTTAATTTTAAACCTTAAAATCTTACTAGCATTCTAACAGAGGACTGATACACTCAAAGTGCCACTACGATCAAATTTTGACATCAATGTTTTGGCATATTCATAAAGTAGAGTTGATATATTATTACCAGTTCAACTCGTTTTTCCTTACGACGACAGGAAGTCTAATTTTTTGAACTCCGAATATTGAATCTACCTTTGTTCAGCTTTCGAGCTTTATACAAAGGGTTATTAAGCGGAAGTGATGCCATACACTTAACGCTCGCCTGCACAACACAGCCTTGGAAGCATATTTCTATTAAAAACGTCTTCACGTTCACAAGAAGAAAATTATATTTATCTTGGCGAGGTTGGCTGGTTGTCGTGTTAAGTGTATGACATCACTTCCGCTGAATAATGAAAACGGCCTCCGATCCATTAATGGAGAACATGGCGGTTTAACTTGCCCATTTGGGAATATTTTTGTAGTATTTCGGATATTTCTAACACTGATTGACCTATAGACACTAAAAAAGTGGCAAATCTAAATGGTAACTTTTCGTCGTTGTGGCACTTTAATTTCTTTACTGCTCTGCAATTGTGAATTTCACATTTCAAGTTCCAAACGGCGTGAAACGATCAATACTAAATAGGTATTTATATAAATTTTGTGAATGTTATTTAAAATAATTCGGGAACATATAGCCGAAAGTGTCAAGGCATTCTAAAAAAAAATTTGAATAAGTATCCCATATGGTTAGATATATTATTTTGATATTCATATATATTGAGGGAGTCAAAATGCTTACAAAGGGCTATGTTGAAGAAAACTTGTCTACATGATATAATTTTAATAATAAATTAATACATATATTGTAATTACTGTTGCGTTTTCTTGAATATGTCGAGAACAGGGGCTGTAAAGTCGTTTCGCTAAATCTGTGGCTCTCATCAGACGCCGCTGCAACTAATTGGACTTATTGGGCACGTGCTGATGTATCACTTCGACGGCGCTATCATCGCTGTATTAGTATCTTTAAATGTTTAAATAGCATGGTTGACTTCAACTTTAAGTTAAAGAAGTATCACGACTTCATACATAAAATACACGCTGTCAGCATAATCTACATTTGCCATTCGCACGTAGGAATTGGAGACAACAGAAGTTGTCTTGAATATCTACCATGCACTGTTAGACTGGAACTCTTTAGACTGAAGTTAAACAATCAACTACATTATCAATTGGAACATAACTCAGTTAATTTCATAATAATCCTTATACTATTTCTATTTGATTTCAACCATTTATCTTTTCTGTTTTACATATATTAGTCAAATATTTTTTTTTTTTCCGCACCTCGACTATGTCATATAACTATATCGGATGCATTATGGTTAGGAGTAAGTTATCCGCGCGCGTTTCCAAATCATCATAGCGAAGATTTAAAGCTGAAGAATTTATCTATAATACAAAACTTTTACTTGGAACAGGCAGGAAAGCTTAAAGTAAATGCACTCTAGTTATTTACTGTTTGGTCAAATATTTTTCCTGATTTTATAAATTAATGTTTACGTTAGCAGACCGGACGGAACCGAAGCAAGAATTCAACGCTCAGTTTTTGAAACTTTCGCGGAAAATTGAAGATATTAAAATAGCTTAAACTTTACACAATTTTGGCCGCCCGAGTCTAAATCTGCAGGCCGTTCTTCTTTTTTTTTTGTTCGGTGCAACAAAATTTCTGCGCATGCGTTAAATTATGCATTAATTCCTGCCGCTAATACATTTCTCTCGAGTCCAGTCGCCAGATTCTGCGGACGCTATTCTGAACTACTGAACTTTGAGGTACGTTTCGTAGGTTTTATGTCACATTTCATTTTACTCTCGGTCATAATACATACCAACGCAAACACCGTGATCGGTAGGCCAACACTAAAATATTTTTGACCGTATTTTTGGCTGGTTTACCGATCTCGTATCGAGACCTGTGTACGTTACACAAGTACTGATCGATTTATTTTAACAAATACATATACTGTGGTTGAGCAGTTATGGGTTACTATCCTCTATCGAAGTCTGAAGACATCTGAACTCCTGAACTGTGAAAACAACACTGTCACTCGCCAACACGAAGCCAGAAATTATACACACTCAGCACTGTCAGATTTATGATGAGACAAGCAATATTCAACTCTCGAGGTAAACTTAAACAAGAATCCTCTCACGGCCGAGGTTTTGGTTCGAGAAAGTAAAGACTTCCAACAGTTCCCTTTATAGTTCTGTAATATAATGAGCAAACTGAAGTTTTGGGAATAAGAGTAAAGCTTTTAATTAGAGAAAACCAACAGGCATTTCAGTTAATTTAATCCAACATAATAGCAATATGGACGGCGTAATGGACTCGTCAAGAACAGCAGCTAAAGTTACAAAGAGGCACACAAATTTACCACGAATACAATTAACATGACTTCCAGAGGTTCCATAGAGAGAACAGACGCCGCGGAGAAAGAGCCGCGAGGCGGCGATCAGCGAACTTGATAAAGAGCCACAGGGTAGAAAGAACAGTAGAGAAATATAGTGATAGCTCCATCACAGGATGGACAGGATTTGGGACAAATATATACATACATTTGACTCGGCAGAGACAATCATCTATTAGTATTCGGAACCTGCAGTATAACAGAACAGCAGACTAAATTGCAAACGTGTGTTACACAGTAAAAGGTCAACTACTTTAATTTACGGCATACGAGAAAAACAAAAATATTAAATTACATGCATATCTACGCTGTTTCCACAAAAGGAGCCCTAGAACCTAAAACCCCCTTTTGTGAAAACATGCTAGATCTTGTGTGCCTTTAGCTTTAAAAGCCAGTAACTCGTGTTTTTGCCGTTTTCTTGAAACGGCAAATGACAGTTGAAGACTTTAATGGCCTTTCTATCCCATAATTTACTTGTGTGAGATCTATCCCATAATTTCTTTATTTGAGACCTAGAGGTTATGCTTAGGTTAGAAAAAGGCCATTTTCTGGTATTGTTACTCAAAATACAGGAAACTTCCATCCATTAATCGCAATCTACATGAAGAGAACGTTGTATTGCCGTATAGTGCATCGAAATCCATTGAAAGCTCGAGAAATGGCGCCACTTTGAAGATATTAGGGTACACAAGTAACTTTGAGAGATTAAGGTTAGGTTACAAAAAAACACATTTTCGGATTTTCTACTCCAAATAGGGCAAAACTGGCACGCCAGTCTGAAAGTACAGGAAGAGGCCGTTGTATTGCCGTATAGTGCATCGAAATCCATTAAAAGGTCGAGAAATGGCGCCACTTTGAAATTTAGGTTACACAAGTAAATTAATGCGTACTTGTTGGCTTTAAAAGCCAGTAACTCACTTTTCAACGTTTTGATCCCAAAAATGCACCTTTTTTCTCAGACCTAGTGGAAAATGTACATCTTTCACTAAGCAAATCGTTGCGCCATACGTCAGGCAAAGTTGGTTTTTCGCGAAATTTTTTGAACTACTCCTCCCCACCCCACACCACCCTCATAAAATACCTACAGATCAATTATTGGAAAGAAAGGCCAGAAAAGTCGTAAACTGTCATTTGCCCTTTCAAGAAAGCGGCAAAAACACGAGTAACTGGCTTTTAAAGCTTAAAGGCACACAAGATTCTTGTGTGCCTTTAGCTTTAAAAGCCAGTAACTCGTGTTTTTGCCGTTTTCTTGAAACGGCAAATGACAGTTGAAGACTTTAATGGCCTTTCTATCCCATAATTTACTTGTGTGAGATCTATCCCATAATTTCTTTATTTGAGACCTAGAGGTTATGCTTAGGTTAGAAAAAGGCCATTTTCTGGTATTGTTACTCAAAATACAGGAAACTTCCATCCATTAATCGCAATCTACATGAAGAGAACGTTGTATTGCCGTATAGTGCATCGAAATCCATTGAAAGCTCGAGAAATGGCGCCACTTTGAAGATATTAGGGTACACAAGTAACTTTGAGAGATTAAGGTTAGGTTACAAAAAAAACACATTTTCGGATTTTCTACTCCAAATAGGGCAAAACTGGCACGCCAGTCTGAAAGTACAGGAAGAGGCCGTTGTATTGCCGTATAGTGCATCGAAATCCATTAAAAGGTCGAGAAATGGCGCCACTTTGAAATTTAGGTTACACAAGTAAATTAATGCGTACTTGTTGGCTTTAAAAGCCAGTAACTCACTTTTCAACGTTTTGATCCCAAAAATGCACCTTTTTTCTCAGACCTAGTGGAAAATGTACATCTTTCACTAAGCAAATCGTTGCGCCATACGTCAGGCAAAGTTGGTTTTTCGCGAAATTTTTTGAACTACTCCTCCCCACCCCACACCACCCTCATAAAATACCTACAGATCAATTATTGGAAAGAAAGGCCAGAAAAGTCGTAAACTGTCATTTGCCCTTTCAAGAAAGCGGCAAAAACACGAGTAACTGGCTTTTAAAGCTTAAAGGCACACAAGATCTACGCTGTTTCCACAAAAGGAGCCCTAGAACCTAAAACCCCCTTTTGTGAAAACATGCTAGATCTTGTGTGCCTTTAGCTTTAAAAGCCAGTAACTCGTGTTTTTGCCGTTTTCTTGAAACGGCAAATGACAGTTGAAGACTTTAATGGCCTTTCTATCCCATAATTTACTTGTGTGAGATCTATCCCATAATTTCTTTATTTGAGACCTAGAGGTTATGCTTAGGTTAGAAAAAGGCCATTTTCTGGTATTGTTACTCAAAATACAGGAAACTTCCATCCATTAATCGCAATCTACATGAAGAGAACGTTGTATTGCCGTATAGTGCATCGAAATCCATTGAAAGCTCGAGAAATGGCGCCACTTTGAAGATATTAGGGTACACAAGTAACTTTGAGAGATTAAGGTTAGGTTACAAAAAAAACACATTTTCGGATTTTCTACTCCAAATAGGGCAAAACTGGCACGCCAGTCTGAAAGTACAGGAAGAGGCCGTTGTATTGCCGTATAGTGCATCGAAATCCATTAAAAGGTCGAGAAATGGCGCCACTTTGAAATTTAGGTTACACAAGTAAATTAATGCGTACTTGTTGGCTTTAAAAGCCAGTAACTCACTTTTCAACGTTTTGATCCCAAAAATGCACCTTTTTTCTCAGACCTAGTGGAAAATGTACATCTTTCACTAAGCAAATCGTTGCGCCATACGTCAGGCAAAGTTGGTTTTTCGCGAAATTTTTTGAACTACTCCTCCCCACCCCACACCACCCTCATAAAATACCTACAGATCAATTATTGGAAAGAAAGGCCAGAAAAGTCGTAAACTGTCATTTGCCCTTTCAAGAAAGCGGCAAAAACACGAGTAACTGGCTTTTAAAGCTTAAAGGCACACAAGATCTACGCTGTTTCCACAAAAGGAGCCCTAGAACCTAAAACCCCCTTTTGTGAAAACATGCTAGATCTTGTGTGCCTTTAGCTTTAAAAGCCAGTAACTCGTGTTTTTGCCGTTTTCTTGAAACGGCAAATGACAGTTGAAGACTTTAATGGCCTTTCTATCCCATAATTTACTTGTGTGAGATCTATCCCATAATTTCTTTATTTGAGACCTAGAGGTTATGCTTAGGTTAGAAAAAGGCCATTTTCTGGTATTGTTACTCAAAATACAGGAAACTTCCATCCATTAATCGCAATCTACATGAAGAGAACGTTGTATTGCCGTATAGTGCATCGAAATCCATTGAAAGCTCGAGAAATGGCGCCACTTTGAAGATATTAGGGTACACAAGTAACTTTGAGAGATTAAGGTTAGGTTACAAAAAAACACATTTTCGGATTTTCTACTCCAAATAGGGCAAAACTGGCACGCCAGTCTGAAAGTACAGGAAGAGGCCGTTGTATTGCCGTATAGTGCATCGAAATCCATTAAAAGGTCGAGAAATGGCGCCACTTTGAAATTTAGGTTACACAAGTAAATTAATGCGTACTTGTTGGCTTTAAAAGCCAGTAACTCACTTTTCAACGTTTTGATCCCAAAAATGCACCTTTTTTCTCAGACCTAGTGGAAAATGTACATCTTTCACTAAGCAAATCGTTGCGCCATACGTCAGGCAAAGTTGGTTTTTCGCGAAATTTTTTGAACTACTCCTCCCCACCCCACACCACCCTCATAAAATACCTACAGATCAATTATTGGAAAGAAAGGCCAGAAAAGTCGTAAACTGTCATTTGCCCTTTCAAGAAAGCGGCAAAAACACGAGTAACTGGCTTTTAAAGCTTAAAGGCACACAAGATCTACGCTGTTTCCACAAAAGGAGCCCTAGAACCTAAAACCCCCTTTTGTGAAAACATGCTAGATCTTGTGTGCCTTTAGCTTTAAAAGCCAGTAACTCGTGTTTTTGCCGTTTTCTTGAAACGGCAAATGACAGTTGAAGACTTTAATGGCCTTTCTATCCCATAATTTACTTGTGTGAGATCTATCCCATAATTTCTTTATTTGAGACCTAGAGGTTATGCTTAGGTTAGAAAAAGGCCATTTTCTGGTATTGTTACTCAAAATACAGGAAACTTCCATCCATTAATCGCAATCTACATGAAGAGAACGTTGTATTGCCGTATAGTGCATCGAAATCCATTGAAAGCTCGAGAAATGGCGCCACTTTGAAGATATTAGGGTACACAAGTAACTTTGAGAGATTAAGGTTAGGTTACAAAAAAACACATTTTCGGATTTTCTACTCCAAATAGGGCAAAACTGGCACGCCAGTCTGAAAGTACAGGAAGAGGCCGTTGTATTGCCGTATAGTGCATCGAAATCCATTAAAAGGTCGAGAAATGGCGCCACTTTGAAATTTAGGTTACACAAGTAAATTAATGCGTACTTGTTGGCTTTAAAAGCCAGTAACTCACTTTTCAACGTTTTGATCCCAAAAATGCACCTTTTTTCTCAGACCTAGTGGAAAATGTACATCTTTCACTAAGCAAATCGTTGCGCCATACGTCAGGCAAAGTTGGTTTTTCGCGAAATTTTTTGAACTACTCCTCCCCACCCCACACCACCCTCATAAAATACCTACAGATCAATTATTGGAAAGAAAGGCCAGAAAAGTCGTAAACTGTCATTTGCCCTTTCAAGAAAGCGGCAAAAACACGAGTAACTGGCTTTTAAAGCTTAAAGGCACACAAGATCTACGCTGTTTCCACAAAAGGAGCCCTAGAACCTAAAACCCCCTTTTGTGAAAACATGCTAGATCTTGTGTGCCTTTAGCTTTAAAAGCCAGTAACTCGTGTTTTTGCCGTTTTCTTGAAACGGCAAATGACAGTTGAAGACTTTAATGGCCTTTCTATCCCATAATTTACTTGTGTGAGATCTATCCCATAATTTCTTTATTTGAGACCTAGAGGTTATGCTTAGGTTAGAAAAAGGCCATTTTCTGGTATTGTTACTCAAAATACAGGAAACTTCCATCCATTAATCGCAATCTACATGAAGAGAACGTTGTATTGCCGTATAGTGCATCGAAATCCATTGAAAGCTCGAGAAATGGCGCCACTTTGAAGATATTAGGGTACACAAGTAACTTTGAGAGATTAAGGTTAGGTTACAAAAAAACACATTTTCGGATTTTCTACTCCAAATAGGGCAAAACTGGCACGCCAGTCTGAAAGTACAGGAAGAGGCCGTTGTATTGCCGTATAGTGCATCGAAATCCATTAAAAGGTCGAGAAATGGCGCCACTTTGAAATTTAGGTTACACAAGTAAATTAATGCGTACTTGTTGGCTTTAAAAGCCAGTAACTCACTTTTCAACGTTTTGATCCCAAAAATGCACCTTTTTTCTCAGACCTAGTGGAAAATGTACATCTTTCACTAAGCAAATCGTTGCGCCATACGTCAGGCAAAGTTGGTTTTTCGCGAAATTTTTTGAACTACTCCTCCCCACCCCACACCACCCTCATAAAATACCTACAGATCAATTATTGGAAAGAAAGGCCAGAAAAGTCGTAAACTGTCATTTGCCCTTTCAAGAAAGCGGCAAAAACACGAGTAACTGGCTTTTAAAGCTTAAAGGCACACAAGATTCTTGTGTGCCTTTAGCTTTAAAAGCCAGTAACTCGTGTTTTTGCCGTTTTCTTGAAACGGCAAATGACAGTTGAAGACTTTAATGGCCTTTCTATCCCATAATTTACTTGTGTGAGATCTATCCCATAATTTCTTTATTTGAGACCTAGAGGTTATGCTTAGGTTAGAAAAAGGCCATTTTCTGGTATTGTTACTCAAAATACAGGAAACTTCCATCCATTAATCGCAATCTACATGAAGAGAACGTTGTATTGCCGTATAGTGCATCGAAATCCATTGAAAGCTCGAGAAATGGCGCCACTTTGAAGATATTAGGGTACACAAGTAACTTTGAGAGATTAAGGTTAGGTTACAAAAAAAACACATTTTCGGATTTTCTACTCCAAATAGGGCAAAACTGGCACGCCAGTCTGAAAGTACAGGAAGAGGCCGTTGTATTGCCGTATAGTGCATCGAAATCCATTAAAAGGTCGAGAAATGGCGCCACTTTGAAATTTAGGTTACACAAGTAAATTAATGCGTACTTGTTGGCTTTAAAAGCCAGTAACTCACTTTTCAACGTTTTGATCCCAAAAATGCACCTTTTTTCTCAGACCTAGTGGAAAATGTACATCTTTCACTAAGCAAATCGTTGCGCCATACGTCAGGCAAAGTTGGTTTTTCGCGAAATTTTTTGAACTACTCCTCCCCACCCCACACCACCCTCATAAAATACCTACAGATCAATTATTGGAAAGAAAGGCCAGAAAAGTCGTAAACTGTCATTTGCCCTTTCAAGAAAGCGGCAAAAACACGAGTAACTGGCTTTTAAAGCTTAAAGGCACACAAGATCTACGCTGTTTCCACAAAAGGAGCCCTAGAACCTAAAACCCCCTTTTGTGAAAACATGCTAGATCTTGTGTGCCTTTAGCTTTAAAAGCCAGTAACTCGTGTTTTTGCCGTTTTCTTGAAACGGCAAATGACAGTTGAAGACTTTAATGGCCTTTCTATCCCATAATTTACTTGTGTGAGATCTATCCCATAATTTCTTTATTTGAGACCTAGAGGTTATGCTTAGGTTAGAAAAAGGCCATTTTCTGGTATTGTTACTCAAAATACAGGAAACTTCCATCCATTAATCGCAATCTACATGAAGAGAACGTTGTATTGCCGTATAGTGCATCGAAATCCATTGAAAGCTCGAGAAATGGCGCCACTTTGAAGATATTAGGGTACACAAGTAACTTTGAGAGATTAAGGTTAGGTTACAAAAAAACACATTTTCGGATTTTCTACTCCAAATAGGGCAAAACTGGCACGCCAGTCTGAAAGTACAGGAAGAGGCCGTTGTATTGCCGTATAGTGCATCGAAATCCATTAAAAGGTCGAGAAATGGCGCCACTTTGAAATTTAGGTTACACAAGTAAATTAATGCGTACTTGTTGGCTTTAAAAGCCAGTAACTCACTTTTCAACGTTTTGATCCCAAAAATGCACCTTTTTTCTCAGACCTAGTGGAAAATGTACATCTTTCACTAAGCAAATCGTTGCGCCATACGTCAGGCAAAGTTGGTTTTTCGCGAAATTTTTTGAACTACTCCTCCCCACCCCACACCACCCTCATAAAATACCTACAGATCAATTATTGGAAAGAAAGGCCAGAAAAGTCGTAAACTGTCATTTGCCCTTTCAAGAAAGCGGCAAAAACACGAGTAACTGGCTTTTAAAGCTTAAAGGCACACAAGATCTACGCTGTTTCCACAAAAGGAGCCCTAGAACCTAAAACCCCCTTTTGTGAAAACATGCTAGATCTTGTGTGCCTTTAGCTTTAAAAGCCAGTAACTCGTGTTTTTGCCGTTTTCTTGAAACGGCAAATGACAGTTGAAGACTTTAATGGCCTTTCTATCCCATAATTTACTTGTGTGAGATCTATCCCATAATTTCTTTATTTGAGACCTAGAGGTTATGCTTAGGTTAGAAAAAGGCCATTTTCTGGTATTGTTACTCAAAATACAGGAAACTTCCATCCATTAATCGCAATCTACATGAAGAGAACGTTGTATTGCCGTATAGTGCATCGAAATCCATTGAAAGCTCGAGAAATGGCGCCACTTTGAAGATATTAGGGTACACAAGTAACTTTGAGAGATTAAGGTTAGGTTACAAAAAAACACATTTTCGGATTTTCTACTCCAAATAGGGCAAAACTGGCACGCCAGTCTGAAAGTACAGGAAGAGGCCGTTGTATTGCCGTATAGTGCATCGAAATCCATTAAAAGGTCGAGAAATGGCGCCACTTTGAAATTTAGGTTACACAAGTAAATTAATGCGTACTTGTTGGCTTTAAAAGCCAGTAACTCACTTTTCAACGTTTTGATCCCAAAAATGCACCTTTTTTCTCAGACCTAGTGGAAAATGTACATCTTTCACTAAGCAAATCGTTGCGCCATACGTCAGGCAAAGTTGGTTTTTCGCGAAATTTTTTGAACTACTCCTCCCCACCCCACACCACCCTCATAAAATACCTACAGATCAATTATTGGAAAGAAAGGCCAGAAAAGTCGTAAACTGTCATTTGCCCTTTCAAGAAAGCGGCAAAAACACGAGTAACTGGCTTTTAAAGCTTAAAGGCACACAAGATCTACGCTGTTTCCACAAAAGGAGCCCTAGAACCTAAAACCCCCTTTTGTGAAAACATGCTAGATCTTGTGTGCCTTTAGCTTTAAAAGCCAGTAACTCGTGTTTTTGCCGTTTTCTTGAAACGGCAAATGACAGTTGAAGACTTTAATGGCCTTTCTATCCCATAATTTACTTGTGTGAGATCTATCCCATAATTTCTTTATTTGAGACCTAGAGGTTATGCTTAGGTTAGAAAAAGGCCATTTTCTGGTATTGTTACTCAAAATACAGGAAACTTCCATCCATTAATCGCAATCTACATGAAGAGAACGTTGTATTGCCGTATAGTGCATCGAAATCCATTGAAAGCTCGAGAAATGGCGCCACTTTGAAGATATTAGGGTACACAAGTAACTTTGAGAGATTAAGGTTAGGTTACAAAAAAACACATTTTCGGATTTTCTACTCCAAATAGGGCAAAACTGGCACGCCAGTCTGAAAGTACAGGAAGAGGCCGTTGTATTGCCGTATAGTGCATCGAAATCCATTAAAAGGTCGAGAAATGGCGCCACTTTGAAATTTAGGTTACACAAGTAAATTAATGCGTACTTGTTGGCTTTAAAAGCCAGTAACTCACTTTTCAACGTTTTGATCCCAAAAATGCACCTTTTTTCTCAGACCTAGTGGAAAATGTACATCTTTCACTAAGCAAATCGTTGCGCCATACGTCAGGCAAAGTTGGTTTTTCGCGAAATTTTTTGAACTACTCCTCCCCACCCCACACCACCCTCATAAAATACCTACAGATCAATTATTGGAAAGAAAGGCCAGAAAAGTCGTAAACTGTCATTTGCCCTTTCAAGAAAGCGGCAAAAACACGAGTAACTGGCTTTTAAAGCTTAAAGGCACACAAGATCTACGCTGTTTCCACAAAAGGAGCCCTAGAACCTAAAACCCCCTTTTGTGAAAACATGCTAGATCTTGTGTGCCTTTAGCTTTAAAAGCCAGTAACTCGTGTTTTTGCCGTTTTCTTGAAACGGCAAATGACAGTTGAAGACTTTAATGGCCTTTCTATCCCATAATTTACTTGTGTGAGATCTATCCCATAATTTCTTTATTTGAGACCTAGAGGTTATGCTTAGGTTAGAAAAAGGCCATTTTCTGGTATTGTTACTCAAAATACAGGAAACTTCCATCCATTAATCGCAATCTACATGAAGAGAACGTTGTATTGCCGTATAGTGCATCGAAATCCATTGAAAGCTCGAGAAATGGCGCCACTTTGAAGATATTAGGGTACACAAGTAACTTTGAGAGATTAAGGTTAGGTTACAAAAAAACACATTTTCGGATTTTCTACTCCAAATAGGGCAAAACTGGCACGCCAGTCTGAAAGTACAGGAAGAGGCCGTTGTATTGCCGTATAGTGCATCGAAATCCATTAAAAGGTCGAGAAATGGCGCCACTTTGAAATTTAGGTTACACAAGTAAATTAATGCGTACTTGTTGGCTTTAAAAGCCAGTAACTCACTTTTCAACGTTTTGATCCCAAAAATGCACCTTTTTTCTCAGACCTAGTGGAAAATGTACATCTTTCACTAAGCAAATCGTTGCGCCATACGTCAGGCAAAGTTGGTTTTTCGCGAAATTTTTTGAACTACTCCTCCCCACCCCACACCACCCTCATAAAATACCTACAGATCAATTATTGGAAAGAAAGGCCAGAAAAGTCGTAAACTGTCATTTGCCCTTTCAAGAAAGCGGCAAAAACACGAGTAACTGGCTTTTAAAGCTTAAAGGCACACAAGATCTACGCTGTTTCCACAAAAGGAGCCCTAGAACCTAAAACCCCCTTTTGTGAAAACATGCTAGATATATATACTAGGGGAGCAGAGAATGAAAGTCACCGCACTACCGGCCACTCCTAAAGACTGCTAATATTCAGCTAATAATTGTTCCCTTTGGTTATTACTAGAGGATTTCAAATGAAAGTGTATTTCATCTTCAGTCTCACAGGGCACCATCAGAAATCCGAAGAAGGGTAGTCCAAAATAAAAAAATAAAATCCTGGAACGCAAAATATCAAAGAAAATAACCTGCCCTGCACTAGGCCTTTCCAGATTGTGCTCGGCAACTTTTGAGCAACTTTTGGTGTTTTAAGCAACGTTTTGTGTTATGAGCAACTTTCGCCTTCCGGAGCAACATTTGGGCAACAAATGAGCTTTTTGGAGATTTTGAGCACGAAATTGCTAAATTAAACTTGAGAAATTTAGATGCAATATCTGCCATTTACCAAATCTTGTTTCAATTAAAACGCTAATTTTGTGTGTCATTCAATCTTGATGTTATTGAAGCCCACGAACATAACAGCGGTTATAAAAACTAAACCGTTGCACATGAACAACACCCCCAAATTAAGTGAAATAAGAAATTAGAGGTTCAGTTATTTAATTTGTGTTTAAATGACTCATGTTTCAAGCATTTTTCCAATTCAAGTTGCAACCATTTAGATTTCTTGAGCAACTTTTAAATTTTCTTTAGCAAACGTTTTTTTTTTTGGAGCAACTTCTTGTTTTGTTTGTATTTCTTTGAGCAGCTTTTTAAGTTTATGGCAACTTTTGAGCAACTTTTTGGCTTTTTTTGGAGCAACTTTTTCTATTTGTACTAGCACAATCTGGAAAGGCCTACCCTGCACAACCAAGGGGCCCAAAAAATGTGCATCTTGAGGAAGTCCTACCTCCCCCATCCACATTTCTAATGGTGCTTCCCTTGGACACTGAAAACAGTTTTTTTTTATGGGAGTACCCCTTCCTCCATAAAGATGGGACATACTATAGGGGACATGCAAAACGTCTCCTGGTGTGTGCTCACCTTAAAAGAGTGTCTGACTGCATTGATGTATATATAGTGGCCCGAGTGAAAGCCCAGATGGGCTCTTGAATTGTTTTGATTAAGAAGCAGATAGAAATCAACGTACCCCATATCATATGCATTGCCATATTTTATGGTACTAAACGATTCTAAAATGTTCTAATAAACTCTTAGTTATTCCTCTTGAAATTCTCTTATCCAGTTTTATTCAAGGTTCGGCGGGTCCTGTTTTTATGGTATTATTTTTTAGTGACTGTCGTTTGATAATTCTTGGTTTCGCATCGCTGAATGTTCTTATTATTGTTGCACAGTTTACATTTCTTTCATTCTTAAAATTTATCTTCTATGCTATTTTTAAATATCATAAAGGCTCTGACGAAACTGTTTGTTATTTGCAGCTCCAAACAACAGCAGTTTGTGAATTTCGTCTCATCGGAATCAGCTAAAAATAAACATTACACACAGCAGTTAAAGAAAGCGATTCGATGGTCAAACTGTAAGAGGGTTTCTTACGTTACACTACAAACAAGGGCACCCAACGAGTACTTTTTGAATTTCGTTTGAAACCAGTTGTCTGCAGCTTATCTAGCCATTTTGAGGCGCCTACTATGTCTTTTGACGTGTTCTAGAAAGCTATTAGCTGTTCGGATTTTCTATTGAGGTGGAAATCGCGTCAACCGAAAACTGACTATGGCAAAATATTCCCGGCCTACGAATTTGTTAGTAGTCTAGAACAGAAACAAGAATTTTCTAGCCCAAGTAACTTCATGTTGCAAAGTTTTGTGGAGGTACGAATTTTTTAGGGAATCTTTTCTTCCTTTAGGCCATTCTTAGGGAATGAAATTGTGTTGTTCTGACTCTATATTGATTAGACGAATTGGGACGTACGAATATTTTAGGGGAAACCTTTTAGTCTCCCTTTTCTTCTATAATTTTCTAGGGACTGAAAACAAATTTTCTAGCCAGTATTTCAGAAAACAGTTTTCTAGGGACAATTTTTTCAAATCTGAAAGTTTTAGGCTAACTTACTCTCCCGAAAAGCTTTTTAACAGAAAACTTCGTGGGTGCCCTTGTACAAAGTGTTTAGTTTGCTTTGTTGAAACGTTTTTAACTATAAACCAGACTCTTGTGCAGTCTATTGAAGTATACAGTCAGCTCTTTACACAGGAATCCTTTCATTCTGCTCTGTGAAACGGTATACGAGTATAATAATATAATAACACTGATCAGTTCAGTCTTCACAGAGGATGGCAAACAATCTTCAAAAATGCAGTTTTAGAAAGATCTGCAATCGATTGGAGGTGGAAAATACCGAGCTCGTATAACTGTCAGATATATATAAAACTCTGAATTTCTAACGAGACCCGAAACAACCATGATAGGGGCTGATCAAAGTCAGGACCCAGCTAATCAACAGATCGAATTGGAATTTAGCGCATTGGTTTTTGTGGCCGGGGAGGAAAACCGGAGAACCCGGAGAAATACCCTCGGAGCAAGGGAGATACCAACAAACTCAACTCACATGTGGCGTCCGGGGATCGAACCTGGGCCACAGAGGTGAGAGCTTATATTATAATCACTGCGCCACCCCGACTCCCCGCCTGAAGAGAAAAATACATATCGGAAATGAGGGAGGCAAATAAGGGTTTACTCCGGTGTAAGAACCTCACAACTGAAGCCGTCAAAGCCTCAGAGAAGAGAGCATTTTCCTAAATTGCGTATAGGGCAGGTAGATCGCTGGATCGTTAGATCGCAAATGGCCGGTAAGCGCTCATGGTTTCCGAAGAACTGATCGAAAAAGTTTGTTTCCCAGCCGGAGAAACTATACCGAGGATAATTATACACGTAAAACCCAAAAAGACCAACTCAACTATCCAAGTCTTTATTCGACGATTGTCTGAGTGAAAAAATATCGATATCGAAAAAAATTAGCATCGGCAATTTCTACACCAAACTCAAAGCTGCAAAGCGAAGATAAATTTGCGAAAACCGTCGTAGCTAGCTCCATATAGCCTGGTTTACACTAGCGACGGAGGCACAAGCATAAGAAACTTACGTTCTAGTGAAAATCAACACGAGGAAGCATAAGCCTCGTTCAGAAGCGAAAACCTTGCTGTATGCTATATTTACACTGCTAAGGGCCTGAGAATGAGCATTCTGATTGGCTTAATTCTTCTTTTAAAAGTAGTTTTCACTGGAAGCAGAAACGTAAGAAGAAGGAAACTTCTGCTTCCATCTAGCGTCCGCTTCCCTCGCTAGCGAAAACCAGCCTTAAGATTTGGTTGGAATTTGGTGATCTGGTATTAGACTACCAATGTCTTCCTTGGCTAAAAGGAAAGGAGATTGGAGAAGTCTAAAGTGAATAATAATTAATACTATTACCGCAGGTTATTAGCCGTTTTCGTAAACGAAAAAAGGACTGGGACCGAGTATGTAAATTTCTCGAATTATAAAACGAACCGAAATTAGTGTGTTTACTGAGTTTGGGGATGTTATCGTTTAGCTCAATATTAACTCGTGGTCTATTTGTATAACTGTAAATGTAAATTAATGTGAGCCCCCTAGATGAGCGCTTTGCGCTCTTGGGGTTAACGTTTAGCTCAAATATTGTTTAAATAATAATAATAATATAAGAGAGAGCAGTATACACGGTTTTCGGGATAACTTTGTGATTTTCAAAAGCTTGCTGTTCAGTCCTTATTTATCCTCTTCAAACTGGTTACGTACTAATTTCATGTGATCTTTCTTGCGGTGGAGTTCACTTGTAAAATGTAAAAACATGTTTTTTAATTCGATCAAATTTACGACAGCAACCTCTTAAGAGGCTCACGACTGAAAGTAAGCCATACTTAAGCAGTTCATTGACAGTCCTAAATGGTACTTTACCTCTATTCATAACTTTGTCAGTTAGTAATAGAACTTAATGTATATACCTGGCCTGTTATACCGGCGGCAGAACACTCACGAAGTCTGGTCGCAATAGCACGCGATCTCAAGGCGTTAACCTGACTCCTGTTTCACTGTGAGTGTTCTAACAGAAATGATAATGTTGTTTATAAACAAAACCGGTTTGTAGCCGGACATATAATTATTGTGAACTAAAGCATATCTTACTGTT
Organism: Actinernus sp. WN-2022; assembly: GCA_030867875.1. Classification (NCBI taxonomy): domain Eukaryota; kingdom Metazoa; phylum Cnidaria; class Anthozoa; order Actiniaria; family Actinernidae; genus Actinernus; species Actinernus sp. WN-2022. The sequence goes on from JAOWCC010001729.1 coordinate 4,957,162, forward strand.
AGTCGAAACTACCTAACGAAACTGCTCTAAGAATTTAAAGATTGGATAGCGAATACTCAAAAGACTTCTGATACTGGATATACTAAGGATAAACGATGCTTTAGCAAACTCTGAAAACTTCTACACTGCGTACACTGTAGTTATGATAATTAGTAAAACGCAATAACAGCAATATCATCTGGAAGTTGGAGCAAATTATCGAAATCTTTGTAAATTCTTTGAACATCTCAAACTGGCATCACATTTGAGCCTTCATTAACCGCCTTTCATTGAAGAAATGCAAGTAAAATATTAACAGTTTCTTCTGTAACTGTAACTCTTTATGGCCTAGCTGTAACAGTGAATTATGTTGTGCAAAATAACATAAAACGATGTCCACAATATCAGTATACATATCGTTTTTTCATGAAACAAACCAAGTTAAACAAATTGTGTTGTATTTATTTATTTTCTTTTGTTCCATGTTATAAAGAGGAATCAAATGTGTTCATGACAATCGACCTTATTCATAAAGGCATCAGAACGAGGCTAGTTGTCCCAGCTCACAGGAAGGGAAAACCTACAGTCGATGGCGGAGAATATTTAGGACATATGATTGTTAACTAACAGACTTCTTCCCGCGTGGGTACAGATATGTATAAGGTGAATGGATTCAGTAGATCGAACGCGTGCTTTGATTGGTTGAAAACAATATCTTTGTGAGAATGTCCTTAGGCCAGACAGAGGAAAAACATGAAATGACGAGGCTGTACCAAAAAGACGATTGTTTTATTCTAAACACATGCTAGCTCTTCCCTTTTTTACTCTGACGAAGGGCTAAAGATCGAAACGTCCGCTGCTACTCGCTTCCCTCGGCGGTTAGCATACCTTAATCGACTTTTAGTTGATCACACCAGTTGATTTAATACCAGTGTTGATCTTCCCCACCGACGCAGACCAACACTAGCAGGGGCGGATCCAGGATTTTTGAGGGAGGGGTGGCTAATACCCTCTATATAATTTTTTTTTTGAATATTATCGTTTTCCCTCTATCATGTTGTACGACTAGCTTTCCAGTAATACTAACCGCAATAATAACTTAACACGAGATTATCTCCATTGTGCGATATAAGATGATAACTAACGATAGATGGCGGGAAACCATAGAAAAACGGGAGCAGGGTTGAGAACATGCCATTCAAAGAAAAATGGTATGTACACAGGCTACGGGCTACAATGCTCACGCTGTCGAATATCGAAGAAACAAATAATGCGAAACTTTATCAATCCAAGAAAACGAGCTCACTAGCTGTATTTTATCACTCGTTTGCGTTTGCCATTTTAAACAGAGATAGACTAGAGTAAAACGAAATATATCAAAAGAAATATTTATTGTAAGCATGATATGTTGAGCAAACACGTTGCCTTGTTAATCTTGATCAACCACGTGGGCCAACGATTCTCAATCCGTAATTTATTGCCATTTATAATATAGCCCAGATAGTACCAGCGCTCTGATTGGCTTATAGACTCAAAAATATATGGTCTATTGTGCCGGTAAACCATAGAAATCGGCACGCCTGCTTGTGTTGTGTCGTAGTTATATCATAAAAGCAATAGCTCGCACCGATTTCAATGTGTTTACGGGCGAAATAAAGCACTTCGGCTTGTGATTTTCGAGCATTTCTTGTGTTCTCCCAACATCCCGCGTGCTTTATTTCGACCGTAAACACATTGAAATGTGTGGTCTATTTGCAACCGTTCGTTGCGCAATCATCAGTCGAATTTATAATTTGTTTTCGAGACATAACCAGCTGATAATTAGCTTTCTTCATCCGACAAATGTTTTATTAAAGTCTGGTTATTTTGTCTGGAGACGACATTTTTGGCAGTCACTACATGACAGCACCTGTTCCATTTATAATAAGCTTTTCATCAAAGGGAAGATCAAGTTAGCACTGTTGATGTAGGACTAAGTACTATTTTGGAACACTTCTCGGATATATTATTTACCTACATTAAAATGATGACTTCGGGTTCATTATGGCACCACTGTTATCCCGTAAGTAAAGGACAACTTTATTTGCCATCTCGGCACATTAGCACTTAACGGAAGTCAAGCAATAGGCGCAGGTCGCTTCCCGCTTAGCATATACTTAAACAACGTCTGGTTGATCAAATATTTTTCCAACAGCCAAACTTACATTTAGAGAACTGTGACGAAGAATTCACAAAAATAAATATAAAGTTATGTTCCTTCACGGGACCTTTGCCTTTGATCAATTGGAACCACTGAAGGCCTGTCTTAGTGTGCGTTCGATTGACCGTATTCCGGAATAGGAATAGATGGAATAGCCTCTGGAAATCACTGGTTCGAGCATATTTTGCACTGTAAACTACAAATGCTTGCTGATATATGATATTCAGGATACATTTAGTATTCCAGTGGCTAAAAATCCCAGTAAACGGGATTTGTAGTGATCATTCTAGGTATTCTTATTCCGAAATACGGCCAATCGAACGCACCCTTAATTTCAATAGAGTACTATTAATCCGATTAGATATAACTTACAAGACATTTCTTGATGGGTTGAAAGACATAAAATACAACACCTTAATAATTAATTTCCTTTGTCATTAATAACGAAAACTATCTACAAAAGATCAAATTAGCGTGAGTACTTTGTTGATGTAGGACTTAAGTAACAGCCTTTATGGGACAAAAAATATCTCTCAGATATATTAATTACCTAAATTACTTTCTATGGAGTCTCTCGGTTTCATTATTGCACTACTGATATCCTAAATAAAGGACAACACTTTATTTTCCATCTCAGCACATTAGCACTTAACGGCAACAGATGCAGGTCGCTTACCGCTTAGCATATATACTTAATAACGCGTGTTTAATAACACAAAGTATTTTTCGAACAGTTGTCAAACATTTAGAGAACTGTGAGGAAGAATATTCAGGAACTTAAAGTTTAGTTAATGTTCTTCACAGAAACGTTTTGCTTTGAATGTGAACCAGTCTTGGTTCTTATAAAGGACCATCTCTACATACATAAACGTATGTATAACAGACTCAGTGTCCAAAGTATATTCGTATTAATTATTTTGCATTTAATATGAACATACTTTTCTTAATGAGTCGAAAGAATAATCAAATTTAACACCTTAATAATTTACTGCAATTTACTTTACCATTCATGAGGAAAAATGGTACTCAAAGTTCCACAGACATAATGTCCAGAGATAATTTTACTTTTGTGTTTTAATGAGAAACTAACGTTATAAAAAGAGCACATCCGTCCAAGTAACATCACTGAGGAACCTTCTACCAGACGAGTCTCATCATGAAGTTTACAATCGCTGTTCTGTTGTGCCTCGCTGGTGCTTCGCTGTCTGAGATATTTGATGGTAAGCTTCTCCACGTGAATCTACCATTTGCAGTCGTTATGATGTGTAATTATTTTTTAACTTCTCGCAAAAGTCTGAATGTATGTGTTGCCAGTATCTTGATCATAAACATTTGACACATTTTTCTAGCATGATAAAGCCATTTTTGGTCAAAACTTCCCCTCATTTCAGAAGTAAAACGTTACTGTCAAGCACCGGCTTTGAACGAATCGAATTACTGAAGTAAATACTGAAGTTAGCTATGTGACACCTAGTATAATGGTTTTGACTATTGGATTTGCCCTTGTTGGGGAACATAATTCATTCGCAGCTCGGTAAATATTCTGCCCTTATTCACCTGGATTACAGGTAATAATAGTTGGATATTCGCTTTAACCGGATGGATATATTTGTTTTTGAATGGATCATAGTTTAAAATGCTTTGGAAAATGTTACTCTTAGGTTAGAATTAGGCCATTTATATAATGGATAAATAATATATATGTGATGGTCTCTTGATTTTAGAGATAAAACTGTGCCAGAAAAATTCAGCATCTATTTCCTCTTTTGTTTATTTCATAGAAAATCGTCGCTTTCTCGCAGACCTTGATGCTGGGAAGGTGACTAACGGTAGGTTGTCATTAGTTGTGTGGTGTACGTTATCTGTCCTGCAAATGATAATTCTAGAAAAAGTTCCTCTTCATTCATTCTTTTCATCCAGAATGTATCGAGCAGGGTAAAAGTTGCTGTCCAGATGGAAAGATAGCAAGAAATAACGATATTAACAACTGTGCGAGTAAGTACCTTGTTATGTTTACCACACGCTTTAACACGTTCAGTACAATCTTTCCTCTCTTTTTTAGCACTCAACTATATTGTTTCTGTTGTATGAGACTCAGCTCCATTGATTGAATCGTAACCGAGGGTTGTCGTCAGTTCTCTAGGTTAATGGTGTCTTGCTTCAATCTTGGAATAGAGCGGATTTCAATTGAGTGTCGGAAGTGTTTTGGTTTTGCGTTTACTAAGCTCTCCTATTGGCTGAGAAAGTAAACCAACCAATCAGAATCCAAAGTAAAACCAAACGCAAATTGGTTTTGGTTTTGCTTTGGTTTGTCATTGGCTCACAGGGAAGCCATTTATGCGTTACTTGTGATTACTCGCTCCTATGATTGGCTGACTGTGGGTAATTTGCGTTTGGTTTTACTACACTCAACTGAAAACCGCTCTATACTCACTCCATATAAAGCAATGCGTAATCAGTAATCAGTATTCCACACGTTAGCCAATTAAACTAGCGATCCGTTAATCCTGAATAAACTTAAACTGGGGCAACTATGAGTTATTTGCAGTGATCTCCAAGAGTTCTACAAGTATTCGCTCAGATTAGTCTGACAGTAGATTAGAAATACTGGTAGTCGAGATAAAAAAGCCACACAGCAAGCCTTTAATTACTCTCTAGCTGGTATAGAGCTCCTAACAGTTCTACTCAACTTTTCGATATTTTTGAAGGCATCGGATTAGTCATATTGATAGTTTGGGTTATGAACTAATATTGTTGGGAGACTTGAATTGTAATTTCCTTGCCAGTGACAGCGATAAAAATATATCATGTTTACAACATTATGCAATATTTACGGCCTAAAGCAAATGATAGAAGGGGCAACACGAATTACAAATACTAGCAGGTCTTTAATTGATGTATGTTTGTCAAATGAACCGAGAAATATTAATGCTAGTGGTGTGAATCACTTGGGGTAGCGGCCATAGTCTAATTTATGTCGTGCGAAAAATCACAACCTCTTTTGGCGGCAAACTAAAACAGTCGTGTTTAGGAATTTTAAGAACTTTGATAATTAAACATTTCAATTGTTAACCCTAAGGGACCATTCATTATTTATGCCAGGGGGTGGGCTGGCAAGAATGAGGGGGGGGGGGGGGGGGGCACGATAAATTCAGGACACTCGAGGGGGGGTCATCAGAAAATATGGAAACAAATGTGGGGGGGCTATTTTACAAATTACATCTAGAGGGGTCATGAGTTTTTGCTTTTCCTTGGAAGGGGGTCAAGAGGTTTTATTTAGGCTTATGATGGATCTTGCCAGCCCACCCCCTGGCATAAATAATGAATGGTCCCTAATGATATGTGGCACGCCTGGAAGGCTGAATTTCTCAACGTCCTGGACAGACATGCACCGGTGAAAAAGAAAAGAGTTCGTAATAAAAAAAGTCCGTACATAAACGCTAGCCTAATAAAGCTCATGCTTTCTAGGGACGTTTCAAAACGCAAGGCAGTAAAGTCAGGACGTTTAGGGGACTGGAGCACTTACAAAAGAATGCGAAACAAAGTGAACATTGAAATAAAGCGCGCGAAGTCGGCTCATTATAATGATCGCTTAAAGAAAGCCAAGGGAAACCTGCGCGAAACATGGCGTACGGTTAATGAGTTGACTTCGCGAAAACAAAACAGCTCTACCATCCACGAAATTGAAGTCGACGATTCGAAGTTTTCGGACATCGCTGAAATTCCTGGGCTTTTTAATAAGCATTTTGCAGAAATAGGCGAGAAGTTATCCACTGATATTCCCGCTAATCCTTCTGTAGACTTCCTCGACTTTATAACAAGTCTGGATTCTACATTTAATTTTCGTCAGATTCTTAACAGTGAAGTTCTTGAGCTTTTTCAAAACATCGATTTCTCCAAAGCCGTTGGCATCGATGGGATTTCTGGCTCAGTCCTCAAACTATCTGCCGATATCATTTCATTACCTATAACTATTTTGATTAATCTTTCAATACGAACTGGCATTTTCCCCGGTGAATGGAAATATGTTAAAATTACTCCAATCCATAAGAGCGGGAAAAAGTCAGACATGGGTAATTACCGGCCAATCTTTGTTATACCGATCATTGCCAAAGTTTGCGAAAGACTAATTATCTACAGGACAACAGTATTCTCAGCAATTGTCAATCAGGCTTCCGCTCGTTACATTCTACTATGGGTGCCCTGCTCGAGGCAACTAACGAATGGAGCCTTAATATTGACCAAGGTTTAATTAATGCAGTTGTCTATATTGACTTGGCCAAAGCATTCGAAACTGTAAACCACAACATATTGCTGAGGAAACTGCAAAAATATGGGATAGAGGGAAAAGCCCTAGATTGGTTCTGTTGCTATTTGTCATGCCGTTATCAGCAGTCTTGTCAACGGCGTACTCTCTAAGCCACGCCCCATTACTTGCGGCGTACTACAGCAGCATTTTGGGCCCGCTCCTTTTTCTTTTATATGTCAACGATTTGCCGAATTGTCTGAAATTTGCAAAGTCCCGAATGTACGCCGACGTTATTTTTGACGAATGCCTCTCTTGGACGAGTCACGTCGAGTATATCGTAAAGAAAATTTCATCTGGCCTTGGTGCCCTTAAAGTGCATATAAGCCCTGGCTAATTATATTTCTTACGAAGAGACTAGAGGCCATAGGCAAAGGATTCCGGAATAAAAAGTTGATTTGATTTATTTGTCATGGTGTATTGGCCGTTCAAAGTTGCCCAAAAACGTGTCTTGGGTTGCCTGTGGACGAAAATGAAGCGCGGTAGAGCGCTTTACAAAATTGGCACTGGGTCTAGTTTGGCGTCATCAACAGAACACGCTCGATGCGCTATTGCATGAAAGGCCTTGCCGAATAAAGATCTCCGAAACGTTTAGCGCGATATTATCATCTTTCTCGGTTATCTATTCAACTATATTGCAAATAAGCCAACGTCTTAAAACCGCGAAGTTCTGTTGATGACGTCACGTTTTATTCTCGTCCCAGTCCCCGAAGGTGCGCGGAAATTATTCTACATTTTGAAGTTTAGTCGCTAAAAAAATATGAAAACATTTTCTCTACCTTTTAAGGTCTAAGCTTTAAAAAAAACATAATTGGTCAGGGCTTACATGCACTTTAAAGTGCTACTGAAGCGAAATTTCATCATTAAAATTAAGATCTCACTTGAAAGTCCTTTCGAAATGAGGAAGAATAGCATTTTCTGTTTGTCAATATCTCATCTCGTTCCAGAGATATTAAGGTTTTTGGGATATGCAAATTAGATGGTCTGTGACGTCATAAGGTTGACACAGCCATTAAGGAGGGGCTGAATGGGGTTAACTGATAACTGAGAAACAGCCATTAAGACAATCACAAAATGAAGAATATATCTGCAAATAGTTTAAGAGAATGAAGCCCTTTGTACCAAAGGACATTCTAAAACTATTTATAAGACTATAGTTATGTCTCATTTCGAATACTGTTCGCCAGTTTGGGACATCGCAAACAAAGAAATGATTGAGAAGTTACAAAAACTACAAAATAGAGCAGCCCGAATTATTTCGGGATTCCCATTTGATACTAGCAGAGTCATTTTATTGGAGTCACTAAACTGGTTGAGTATTTCTGAACGCCATAATGAGCTAAAAGTTATTACTATGTTTAAAGTCTTGAACGGTTTACTACCAAAATACTTAGGGGCACAATTTGTTAACTTGTCGGACAAAACTGAGTATAATCTTAGAGACTTGCCTGACTGGTTAGCACTGCCTGCCCCAAAAACAAATTATCTGAAAAAGAGCCTACGATACAAGGGTGCTTCTTTATGGAACGAATTGCCAAAAGCAACTCGACAAATTAAGTGTTTGTGGGCTTTTAAGTCCCGTCTAAGGAATGACCGTGGTAGCCTTCTGATGTCCGGTTAATTATATTTTAACCATGTTTTTTTTATCTACTTCTATTTTATTATGGCACGGCATCCATGTAAACCAGGTATTATACACTGTTGGGGGGGGGGGGGGGGCTAGACCCCTGAGCCCAACCCCTGGATCCGCCACTGAGTTGTAGTGTAGAATACGTCTGAAGAAGTTTCGAGCGTGTCCAGTAATTTGACTTCAAACTTGTCATGCTCAAATGTATAATATCAAAATGCATTAAACTGACTTAATGACTGGCTCCGAGGGAAACAAAAAACTCACTGGTTCCCGAGGGAACAGTCATTAAGTGATTTGTTATATAGACATAAGTTTTACTAGAGGCAAAGTTGTGCATAAATACAGGACCTCCCTGATACGAGCGACGTTTGTCGTCTTCTCTTCGGGAAGCTGCTTTTTAACACGAAACGCTGCCAGCCTCGCTACGGCATTTTTAGCATCGTTTTGTGTCTTTCTTGCATCCTTTTTTAGCTAACGATTTCTCTCTTGCGCGCTTGATAAAGATTTAAATTGTCTCTCTGGAGCTGGTTCCATGAACGCTTTCCGCTTTCTTTCGACGAAAAATGGTCAGATTTTGATGAAAATCTAAACTAAACTAATCTGAGACGTAATACCCCTAACTCTTTAGGGGTAACGCTGCGTCGTACCCTTTATCTTACGCTAGTGCGTTCCATTCTGTGCTACGGTAGTCAGGTTTGGGCCCCGCAGTCAAGCTCTAGAGATATCCAACTTCTCGAACGTATTCAGCGCCGCGCAACCAAATTCATGTTAAAAGTAGACTTACCCTATAAAGATAGGCTACTTAAACTTAATCTACTGCCACTTTCATACTGGCTAGAATATCTAGACCTCATATATTTGTTTAAGTGTCGCCTTAAGCTTAACAATACCGATCTATCTAGTTATGTAACTCCATGCTCGCTTTCATCAAGATCTACAAGAAGCACTACTGGTTCAGACTACAAGCTTAACCCATGCAAAACATCTACTTATAGGGATTCTTTCTTTAATCGCATAGTTATTCTATGGAACTCGCTGCCTTTAAATATTAAGTCCTGTAGTTCAATTTCGTCTTTCAAAATATTGCTACGAGCTCACTATCTTGCGCTTTTGCTTTCCACTTTTGACCCTGATCGCATTAGAACCTACAAAACTATCTGTTCTAAATGCCGATCTACTAACACATCTACTATTTGTTGCCGCTAACTTTTTTCTGCGCTTATTTACTTGTACTTGGCCGGCCGACCAAATGTACAAATGTACACTATTATTATATATTTTTTTTTGCATCATACATTTTACATTTCATGCTTAATACATTATTCATAGTTCTATCTGTAATGTATTGTCAGTGTATTCGTATTTGTCTCAGGCTGAGCTCGTTTGGACCTAGAGTCTGTTTCTCAGCCTGAGTTAAGCTATTAAATAAAAAAATAAAAAAATAAAAAAAATATTTTCCGCCTTTAGCTCAGTAGCCAGTGGCGCGCGCGACACATCACACCATCTTCTGTCACGATGTGATCACGTGGCGGCGCGGGATACATTGGATTTTGATGACTGTCACGTGACCCTGAATCAACCAATGAGAGCGTGCGTTGTGTCTGGAAAACGTTATTTCGTAGCTGCATGTACATCATCTGTTCTACATCTCATATATGTGGTCCAGTTTAATTAGAATAACAAATGTAGTGAAGTAATTTAGGCGTTACCGAATGTCTTGAGCGGCTACCATGGAATAGATGGAAAATGTTTTACAGAGTCAGTAGTGTCTTTGTTGTCCTGGGCCCGGTTGTTCGAAGCAAGATTAAGCGCTATTCCAGGGTTAAATCGCTAACCCGGGGTTAAACTGTACAGATTACAATTACAGATTTAGCGCTAACCAAGGCTAGGGTTAAAGTTAACCTTGCTTCGAACAACCTGGACCTGGACTAGACCGGACATGTGGATTGCAAATGCGGAAATAGGTTTTACCGTTTTAATGTCTTTGAAATTAATTCGGCTAAAGCTATATTTATTTTGTTGTATTAACAGAGGATACAAGCTCACACATTGGGATATTTTTGAAGAATTTCCAGTAATGTTTCCTTAGACAATCCTTTATTATATATGTACATGTTCTTGGAACGACCTAACTTTACGTTGTTCCCTAGAGAGGCTTTGTTACGATATACCCTCTGGATCGTGCCCAAAAGCAAAGAAGGAAGGGAAGCTGTCAAAGGCCGCTTGTAAATACAGCCTCGCGTACAAGAACTGCTACTACTCCTGCAACACTTGTGATGAGAGTAAGTACATTACGTATAACCAGTTAGTCAGTCCTATCAGCAAGGTGTACGTGTACATGCTTGGTACAGTTGGTTACAAGAACCATCCGTTAGGATCCGTACAGGGTACATGTACATGGTGATACAACGTCTTTAGTTAACCTTCTCCTACAACACTTGCGATGAAAGTAAGTACATTAGGTATAACCATTTAGTCAGTCCTATCAGCAAGGTGTACACATGCTTGGTACAGTTGGTTACAATAACCATCCGTACAGTGTACATGTACATGGAGATACAACTTATTTAGTTAACCTTCTCCTACAACACTTGTGATAAGAGTAAGTACATTACGTATAACCACTATTTAGTCAGTCCTATCAGCAAGGTGTACACATGCTTGGTACAGTTGGCTACAATAACCATCCGTACAGTGTACATGTACATGGAGATACAACTTCTTTAGTTAACCTTCTCCTACAACACTTGTGATGAGAGTAAGTACATTACGTATAACCATTTAGTCAGTCCTATCAGCAAGGTGTACACATGCTTGGTACAGTTGGTTACAATAACCATCCGTACAGGGTACATGTACATGGAGATACAACTTCTTTAGTTAACCTTTTTCATAAACAGAATTGAACGAAAATTAAGCTGTTTTGTCCTTCAGAGATACATAACAAGACTTGTATTGTGTACAAGAAAATAGGTATATGAGGTACGAGAAAGAAATACTATGTAATTTGAGGAGATATTTCAAGAGTAGCTGAAACTTCAAAATGGAAAACGTTAACAATGCTACCATTCACTAGCTTCGAAAAAACATCTTGCACACTATTTTTCTGCACTTTTTTCCTTAAATAATGTTGGAATTATTTTGAGAGAAAGAAGCAATGACCGAGAACTCTTGTACCTCATTACCAGGAAAAAGTCGGTACGTCATGTTTCTACCGCGTTGTCGTGCTCACGCGAGAATGGTATCGAGAATGTTCACCTTTAGGGACGACGGCAATCTCGTTCCCAGAATCCACGACCTTTTGGCCAGCGCCAAGTGGCGTTTGGTCACCGCTGGCTGAAAAATACTCGGGCTCAGATTGGGACAACGGCGACAGCTGCGACGATGGGCTATGGGGCGTAAAATGGTGTTCTAAAAAAAACTTGGTGTTTATTTTGTCCGTTAACGTTATTCGTCCATTATTGTTTTTCACATTTCAGTTTACGAAAAAGTTTCGAATTTAGGTTGAATTCAAAACAGATTGTTCAATTGATCGTGCACCCATGTCTATAACATACATGTACCCAGTTATTATACAAGTACCCCTCTGGATCTTGTCATCAATGAAGAAGACAACCTTTTGTTCTTGGCGTTATATCTTTAGAGAGCCACGATAAGCCTAAGGAAAAATGCGAGCGAGAAAATCCCCTGATGAAATGCTGCTGGGATGGAAATGTGGCAGACTCGAATGGTTCATGTCCACGTAAGTAGTCATGGTAATTAAAAATATCGCGGCAATGGCAAAATTTTCTTGAAAGAAGATGGGATGTATTTTCTGGATAAAACTAAGCATCTGAACAAGTTTTGAAAATATTGAGATTTTAACGAAAACTAAGCGCCCACTTCACACTTCATGCACTCCTACTCCTACATTTCAGAGGTTTAAAAACATCCAGCTTTTTTCATTTTACACACTAAAATCTATTGAAGCCTTTAGCTATTTTTGGGTTGCAACATGCATTGTAACGCTTCAAAATAGCTATATTTTATCATTATTAATCAGCACAACTCAAGAATGACTAAGAATCAAAGTCTCAAATGGTTTGCAGGTATAGAAGTAGTCTGTTTAAAGGTATATTTAACAAGATTTTAATACATTGCAGTAAGTTGCAGCATTGTAACATAGGTCTGTTAGTTTGTATACCCTGATTGTGTTCTTGCCGAATGCGCATTCAAACTTGTTGAACGACTGCAAATTCGTAAGTGCTAATCGTTTCGGTGTTTTCAATACTCGCCTCTGGACTGTACGGTTGGAATTGATTGGGATCATACTTAATAGTTACCGTAAGGTCTCTTGATCAATCATGAATACAAGATGGAGGCTCGAAATCTGCCCATATACATATTTATTGGACACATGCTCAGTTGTACTACCAGGGGTTTTTTCGATGCTATCTTGGATTATGCGCGTATGGCTCCTAGGTACAAGGTTACCAATTCTCACAGTGCGTTATTTCCCTTCGTAGCGTGTAAAGACAAGAAAACCACCTGCAGAAGGTTCCTGAGAAACAACGGCAACACTTGCGAGACGAGCTCTTATTACATGAGGAAATCGTTCTACGAATTATGCCCCGTAGCCTGTGGCCTGTGTCCCTAGGTAAGGAAAAAGTAAATCATTCTCTACTGGTATATGATAACATTCACTCATCGATTTTGTCAGTAGCAGCGTTAGGGAGAGGGTATCATGAATCAACGTTTCCATATAACTATGTATCAATATTGTACATAAATTATTCTTCCTATTAATATTAATTAATTCCAGCCGCTTACCACTCAAGCAAACTTGTAAAATAGATATAAATTATGTATTTCCTGTGCTCCAAATATCCTTTTTTATTTTTCTTGTGATAGGGGTCAACTAGAAAGCCTATGCATGGCTCCTTTGACCTCTATGCACATTCTTGAAATTCAAAACAATTTTATATTACCGTATATCTCTCTTTTTCTTTCTACAATTATTTTCTTGTGTAATTATCTTTAAAAAATAGTGCAAAATAAAATGAACTTGAACTCTACAAGTAACACGTTGTTTAGATCAGCTGTTTTGTGCCCTGCAGCGAATGTGCTTGAAACCTCTGAGAACAAGTGTCACGTAAACATTCCACCCTATGAATCATGGTTTCGGACAGAGAGTCTTTAAGTTGATAAAAGAGAGAAAAGTGTAGCACATTAACTTATATTAGTTACAGTACAATAGCTCACATTTACATGTAATAAGTAATTGCATACCAGTTGATTTCTTTCATTCCCGGCCTTTCATGCTAACATTAATTTTGTGAGATCCACCCAAGTCACCCATTGGTCCTTCGAGTTATTACGAAAAATTGAATAGTAAAAACAGCAATTAATAAAGCTGATGGTCTACTCAAACGTACAAAGCCTTGGGTAACAGTTTATTTTATCTATTCAACAGAACCAAACAAGTTGACCGACAGTTTGACAACCTCATGAAGTAAACATTTAACTTAAAGAATAAATCAGTTGACTGACTCGCTGCGCTGAGTAGTGTGAAATTCCACTTATCAAATCTCCTTTCTGCTGTAAGAAAAGAAACTGTTTAGTTTAGAAAAGTACAACCGTGTTGCGAGCTGACTAATGTTCAGTAAACCCAATGTGAAGTCTTAAGAATCTTGTAACCTACACACAACTATCTCGTTTATTGGGATTAATTGAGTTTTACAACGAAATTAGTCTTCTTTGACTTGCCCTGTCCTATCCTTCTTCGAATTGTCCTATGTCCTAGCCATTACTTTATTCACGTTGATTTGTTTTCATGTTCAGTACGTAACTATACTATAGAGGATCAACAGCTAGTGACCACATATAGCGGGTCTGATAGTCCAACTCAAAGAGTGGTTAATTTTGGCATATTACTTCCACCTTGTGAACTGATGACAAAGTCGCATTGATTTTTCCAATAACAAAATAGATTTTTCCCGAATGAATCAAAAACAAAAAGACGGATTTCAGCCCCTCAAGTATATAAACCAGTTCTCGGGTAGCCGAAATAAAATCCGTAAAATCGAATTTCTGAAATATTCTTCAGGTACAAACTTAAGATACCAGGTAAAATATTAACTGATCGAAACTGATTTGAGGATGTATATACGTAGCTGTGCTGGGAAGCGTGCAATCGTGTTTTCAGTTTTCCATACATTTTCCCGCGGACTTTGACTCGTTTTTACGGACCGGCAAATGTATGGAAAACTGAAAACGATTGCACGTTTCCCAGCACAGCTACATCCCTCAAATTTCGATCAGTTAATCTTTCACCTGGTATATTAAGTTTGTATCTGAAGAATATTTCAGAAATTCGATTTTACGGATTTTATTTGGCATCGGATTCCCATACAAATACTGTATTTCGCGCCATGTCTGCACCCCTTTCAAAATGTCGGAATAAACCACGAACTGGTCTATTGCAGCACTGTACGGCCCCGCAAATGATCCCAGGCCCGCAAATGATCCCGGCCCGCAAATGATCCCAAAATCGTCCCGCAAATGATCCCGGCCCGCAAATGATCCCAAAATCGTCCCGGAAATGATCCCGGCTGAAAATATGGAATGGCAACGGTTTTGGATTGCGAGACTTTTCTGATTTGCAATTCTTCATATGGTTTTCTTATGCTTATTATCATTTTGCGTATATTTTTCTTTAACTTTAGCGACAGTGTAAAGTAATAGGCAATAAAAAGTTTAGCTGGATTACTTGAAAAATCTATCACAAACACTTAGTCTACGTTTCACGCGGTACTTAGATAACAAAAAACGTGCAATTTTTAGAAATCCAATTTACTGTTTAAACGACCGTCTCTTTACTACGAAACGCTTGCGTAATATATAACTGATGATAACTTGCCGACAACAAATTGCGGGTCGCCTGTGGTTTCGGCGGGAATCAACCCCTCGTAGGTGGTCTAGTTGTGTGACAGTTCCTTCAATGTTTACAAATGCAAAATGGAGGAACCCTCGCTACTTTTTATTGTGCTATTGCTTATACTTTATTGTCTGAGCGTTTCCTCGGTAAGAGATGAGGATGACAAAAAGAACAAGAAAGAGGTACGGGTATATTCTGATACCATGGAATACTGCGAAGACTGCATTTATTATCATGGCATGTGAGACATGACCCAGTGACATGGCTTATTGCCAGTCCAAAACAATCAAGCGATTTTAACAGAATTGTTGTTGGCAATTTAGGATCAGGTAGATTTATGTTACCGTTCGCCACATTACAGAAGAGTTGGCAAGCAGACTAGTATGAATGTTATTAAACAGTCGTCAGTCCAAGATGTCATTAAACAGTCGTCAGTCCAAGACGTCATTAAACAGTCGTCAGTCCAAGATGTCTTGACTTTCTTTTTTTTTATTCGATCAAAATAGGATAATCCCGACACCCCAGCTTAGGCTTTCTCTTGCTTTCTTGATATCTTTTAATATCTAAACCCCTTGCCTGTGAAATGTTGGGCAAATCAGCTAGCGGTAGTCGACTACAATGCTCTTCTTTTCATTAATAAAACATGGCTCTCAAACAAAGGAGATATAAATGCCATTTTAATTAAAAGTATTGCGTCAAACGTTTTCCGGAATAATATTCAAGGAGCCCAGGTTTTCCTATGTGTTTTGAGCGGGCTGGTTTTAATTTGAGCTGCTTTGAAAATACAGTAGATTGATTATTTTACAAAGAAAGCGGCGTCTATTACTTACTAACACGTACTCAGAACACTTATTTTCGGATAACTATATTCATCATGCAGTGTATCCAGCCAAGTTTTTTTGGTTGAAAAATATAGAAAAAGAAATGTATATATGCAAAGTTATAAGCATAAGATAAAAACATATAGAAATCCAAATAAAAAGTCTCGCAATCCAAAACCGTCGCCATTCTGTATTTTCAGCTGGAATCATTTCCGGGACGATATTGGGATCATTTGCGGGCCGGGATCATTTGCGGGACGATTTTGGGATCATTTGCGGGCCGGGATCATTTGCGGGACTGGGATCATTTGCGGGGCCGTACAGCACACTACTCTGCTTGCAAGTGAAGATTCACCTATTTAAAAAGGGCTGTCAAACGACAAACACTATGTAGCAGTGATTAGAAAATCGACTTGTATTTAAAAGTGCCAATAAGCCCTAGCCAGAAATCGTGTTTCAGTAGACGTGTTTCAAATCTTGTTCAACCATTTTGTGATTTATGGTTGCAATATTGCTTTCAAATGCAGTACAAATCCCGGCTTGAAATGAACATCATGCCAATGAGCTGAAACTGAATTTGTTCATACCATCGTCTGACATTTGATCCTTGCAATCTTATTAAAATATAATTTAATAAGTGGAGCTGACATAAAAACAGAGCAAAAGGAACTAGAATTGGCTGATGATTTAAATGACGGCATTGAAATTTGATTCCTTAATAAACGAAAATGACGCCCAATAAACCGATTTTTTCCCAGGCTAAGCCCGCACAATCACTGTTCATTTCGGCCTGGGCTTATTTATGGCATTGGTCGTTTGCCAACTTTTTTTTAATAAGTGCATACTGATATGCACGTTGACTGCTAAAGGAATAAGGTAAACAAAGTTAAGAAAACAATGTGGAAATATTGTAAAATGACATGTAAAAGAAATAAAAGGTCTTGAATGGCATTAATGTCTTGTATCATGACTCGAGATAACACAGCAGTTTCGAGATCTGATCCCAAACGTACGGCCATGACTGGCGAGGAACATACCATGTGCTGCTACTTTTATTCTAGCCGCCTCCCGAGGCATCTCTAACCTTCACTGTACTTTTCAGGATTGGGTTAGCTGTGGTGAGGAGGAGAGAGACTGTAGCGAGGATAAATAATTATCAGTCCTAGTTCTCTCCCTTCCCAACAGTGCCACAGGAAACCCAACTCCGGATATTTAACAATTATTCACCGAAATGGAGGTGAATAATTGTTTTAGTATATACCACACTGCAGGTGAATAGCCAGCACCAAATAGTTATTTTATTTTCTGTCAAATGGACAAAGACTAGCGCGAAGTGAACGCTGCTTCGCTCGGAGGTGAATATGAAATCATATTCACTGTTTGAGTAGCCAATCAGAGCGCGCGAAAAGTCATATTCACTGGTGTTGTATATACTATTAGCGGATATTGCCGCGGAGATAATTTTTAATTTATTCAACCCTTTTCAATAGTGTCCTTCCTTCAAAATGTGTAAGTACTTTAAGTCTAATCTAGAGCAGTCAATAACCTTAATTTTGCTTCGAATTTAAAATATAGTGCTAATATCTCATAAAACAGAATAAACAATTTTAAGAAAACTAAAATTAAATAAAACAACTAAATTAATATTAAATATACAAGTTAGATAATAAATAATAACTATATACAGATTTATGCCATATATAAGGCAGACTATAGATACAGTTATGAAGTGCTACAAAAGGAGCAACATTCATTAGAAAATTTACAACCGATATCAGTGTTACGTGCACAGAGCATTCATTTGACGTATCATTCAACATGCTTTGTAACCATGCTCATTTGTTTATCGTGGTTTTGTTGAGGTACTGAATCGAATAAGTTAGGTGCTTTTTCACATTCGAATACTCGGTATACTTCGCCAGCATGCATTGCTGACCAGAAGTGGTGGAAATTTGCGTGGAATGATTATGTCGAATGATTATCTAAAAAACTTGAAGCACCTCCTATGCACGTAACACTGAAATGGGTTGTAAGAGACCTGATAGCAGATTCAAACTTGTTTTAGGGTAGATTATAAATATAATCAGGAAGTGAGGTCCATGCACAACATAGTCCACCATTTTCACTGAAAAAAAACACCACGCATTGTATTGCGGTGATTACGTCATTGGCCTTGGGCTGTTGGTTGTACAAACGAAGTAGTTACAAAGAAAACCCGTTACTTTAAGGGGAGGAGAATTGTAAATGTGCCAGCAAAGCTAGATATCAATTCGCGAAAGAGGCCAAAACTATGAGAACGTTCATATAAATATTTGAACGAGGTACACAGGGACTCAAAATACCAGCTGTCTTATATTGTCGTATGGTGCATTATGTTTTGAAAACATAAAAAAACTAAGTAATTACTCGGACCGCGTAAGCTGTTCAAAATTGGCTGTGTGTGTTATTATTTTCGGTGTGTCAGGTGGGAAATTGCATAGTAGGGCCATGACCGTGTTATCGATGGGGGACGGATGAATGAGTTTCTCAGATTACACGGCTACCGCGCTGACGCGTGGTACTCTATTTTCCTTTTGACTTCTTCCAAACCTTATGATTATTTTTAACTTATTCCTAACCTTATTATTCTTATAAAGGAACTTTGATTGACCCAAAATTAAATGAATCTTTTGATAATTGGCTGCAATTCTTGCTTTATAAAAAGCACAACTTTATACATTCAAACGGCTAGCTATCTAGTGACGACAACAGAACAACATTCTCTACCCCTGCAAAGCGAAACGCGATACATTAGAACGTATATATATTTAGTATATACATGCACCACACAAGTGAATAGTGCTTTTCCGCGCTCTGATTGGCTCCTCCGAGCGTATCATAGATCACCTCGCGCGAGCTTTTGTGACAGAAAATGAAATAACTATTTGGTGCTGGCTATTCACTTGTGTGAATTATTCACCTCAGTGTCGGTGAAAAGTGGTGGATTTCGCGGCTCGGTAAATATCCACCACTATTCACCTCCACTTCGGTGAATAATGTTCATTAGTATATACCACACCTGTGAATATGACTTTTCGCGCGCTCTGATTGGCTACCCAAACAGTGAATATGATTTCATATTCACCTCCGAGCGAAGCAGCCATCACGTCGTGTGAGATTTTGTCCATTTGACAGAAAATAAAATAACTATACTATACATAGTCAGACAGTCAGTCAGACAGATGAAACCCCCGAGATAAAAGCTATTATTCATAAATGCAAATAGCTTCAACAAACATATTTTTGTTTTCTATCATGTAAGTAAGTGGATTGGATATTGAAGAATCGACCATGTGGATTGATATTCCGCATAAGAAACACATTTAAATCCATAGCTAGTCTTTGGTAGTAAGTTCGAGCGTTCGTTGATTAACGGGAGTACCATATCCCGTGTTTGGAATCGAGTCCGAGATCGAGTGGAACCCGAGTTAGATTCTGAGTTAGATTCCGAGTTATTAATTATCTACCCTAGTATTTTGAAATATTCAGAATGAGCCTTGTGCAGTAGACGGCAAAAATATAATTTATTTTTAAAAGGCACTTGTACGAGATCGGTAGTGTTATTAGCAAAACCTGTTTGTAAATGCTATTTTCTACCTCTAATCGATTGTCGAGCTTTCTAAACTGCGTTTTTGAAGATTGTTTGGAGCTCAATATTCATTCGTTACTAATGTGATATATCAGCACGTAGTGTTTCCTACAGGTCTATTAAGATTGTAAAGCGCTCTTTCTTTAGTATTTTATAGCCGATGAGACCGGCGCACATTACTAACGTGGCCCCCGGTGATCAGATTAAAATAATTATGCTCCCCGTAATTTTGCACATTTTACGGAGAATGACCTACAGTCGTCCTTCTCATCTTTTTTTTCACCTCGCTTTTTCTTTCGCCCGCTTCCCACACAAAGCAACTCGCAATCATTATATTACGAGATTTTACATAATTTAATAAAAATGTAGGAAGTCAATACAGTTATTAAAATAAAGAGTATCTACCAATTCAAAGCGTGTTTTTGATTGTCCTGTGCACTCCTGCGGTTATGTTATGTTGTTTACAAGATTTCCAATTCACTGTCCCAACTGTTGGGACGTGCGGATCTTGTAAAAGTCGCTGAAATCTCCCCAGGAGTTCACCGATAATCGTTTACTTGTTTTACTGTATTGATTTCCTACATTTTTATAAATTATATATCACAAATATTTAGCTTGGGCTGCCTGTGTAAGTACTTATGCATTTACAGTTGTTTTCAACGAATTAATTTGAACGCAATGCAGGCTACCACATCAACAATGTACTTTTAAAATCTATTCGAAATTTAACCTGGCAGTACTAGGCTTAGATTAGGCGCGCTAAGATCCTAGGAACGAGATTGAGACGTTGGTATGTACTTCCTGTGTAAGCTGAAACCGAATGCGAGTACCATAATACCAAGTGCAATTGCCAGTAAGTTGCAGCCTTTCAGTACAACACATTCATAATATAAATTCTAAACCTATTGACGACTTCAGATGGCTGACAAAAGCTGCCACTCCACTGCTTCCCTACGAACTGTTGTGGTTTGGTTGTTGGCTTTATGATTGTGTTGTGGCGAGTTTGTAAGAATTGAGTTGATGCTAAAGGAACACATTGTAAGGATACACAAGATTGAATCGACGATGAACTTTATGAACAGCGAAGAGACGGGAAAATCTGGTAGGTCAATCAATACGGAGTCAATCTAGAAAGTGTTTCGGTAGTAGTTTGTGGATTGATTTCTCTGGAGCGATACGAAACAAATATTAAGGTTCGAAAGCTTTAAAGAATATAGACCAACCGTCATGTTTTGCGCGCCATGGCGGCCATTTGGTCACAGTTGTAAAATCGGCTTTGTCTTCCAATCGAAATTAAATAAAAGTTCTAGCCGCATTTTGCGTAATTTTTAGCCGTTAAAAACATAACCTTTGGTCGCGGGCGTACACGACAACTTGAGAACTTCTCCCAAACTAGCTCCCCCTCGTGTTTGCACATGTACATCAGGCTATGTCAACACAATAAACGTTTTTTTTTGCTGCCGCAGCGAGCGAGCAAGGCATCAGTACTAACTTGTGTAGTGGAGCCGATTTTTGGCGCATTCGCTTCACCGCACTGTTCATATCAAACAACGAGTGTCGATTTAGAGGTCTGGGACCTAGAAACCGCCATTTTCAATGTCCTGGCAGCTCTTCCAAATATGGAATGTGGAATTTTCCTAATATGGAAGAGGCCGCGGGAAGTTCAAAAACGACACTTTTGCTTGCTATTTTATTGATATGTCCGGAGAACAGCAGTGTTTTTGCTGGGAATCATAAAGAAATATCGGGAATTGGTAGATTCAGGGAATTTACCGGGAAATTATTGATATATCGGGACAAACTGAAAATAAATCGCGACTTTTGAGAAAACACGCCACAGCTCCAACAGGCTTCAGGCAAGATAGGGGTCAAGATAGGGGTCAAGATAGGGGTCAAGATAGCCCCAAAGCTACACAATAGATTCATCTAACACACATCACACCTTGACATTAATATATTGTTCCTTGCCAAAGAGCTGCTTACTGTAGGTTTTCTTCTAATACGTTTCTTAACTGAGCGGCTGTATTCACTACCTATTAGGTATACCAGTCTATACACGACTTTCATAATGGCCTCCTCCTAATTTGCATAATTTGGAAGATCAATCTGTAGAGGTAAACCAAAGCTACCAGATGAACAATCACATTAAAACTAGTAATTATTTTGAGTTTTGAGCAGTATGGAAAATTGCTATTGAGCTATGAGCATTTCTAATGCAAAAAAAAACATGAAAGCGAAGCTACAAAGGCCATCGTTTTTCTCATTCAAATCTCTCTAATTTCAAATGGCTGTAACTTCATTGCTTTATAAGCTACAGCACTCAACTTTCATAAGTTTACTAATATCGACATGCTCTTTCACATGGCAATGTTTATATTTTCTATACATGTGGATAAACTACCGAAACGGGAAATCACATATGCAAATTAGGAGGTGGCCATTATGAAAGTCGTGTATTTATTAAGTTCTCTTCACGTTGTGACGTCATCTGTGCATCTATAAGAGGACAGACGTACGGCAGAATGGAATATATTTATTAAATAAACATTGCGCAAAGCGTGCTCTGATTGGTCGATAGCCTTTTCCTCTAATTATCGACTACATCTCGTAGTCTACTTGTTTCTGCTCGTCACGTTTTGACGTCATCTGAGCATCTGCATCTATAAAATGATCGGACTGCAAATATAACATTCTGAAATACAGAGAAAAGCTTGGTCGTCTTTTTTCTGACTCAAAGGTGAAGAAAAGGACCAGACGAAGAGCTAGAGCTTGGAAGTTTGTATGTACAGGAGATAAAACAAAGAGATTTGTTTGAATTCTTAATTAATGCTGTAATAACTGTTTAAATATTCCCAACGTCGCATCAATAAAAAGTAAGATAAAATGTACATAGGTTACTTAATGATAATGTTCATAATCCCAGCTAAGTTTGCTTTCATTCACAGTGGTTCAGGCAGAAGAGTCAGATAAAACACAAGACACAACACAGCGAGAACGTCGCAGTCAACCTCACGCAACAAACAGCACACTCATCAAACTACTCAAAGACGAATTCTTGAAAATAAACAACATGCTTTCATCTTTTTCACAAGAGAGAAATAAAATAGTTATCCAAGGACTTCCTGGCCCACCAGGAAGACGCGGTCGGAATGGTAGAAAAGGTGGAGTAGGGCCGCTAGGCCCGATGGGAAAGCCAGGAATAATGGGTAAGCAAGGCATCATGGGAGCTACAGGGCGTAAAGGTAAAACAGGCCAAAAGGGTGACGTTGGGCCTCGTGGAATGCCAGGATTAAAAGGAGAGCCTGGTCAATCGATCTCGGTACCTAATATCGTGATTTCCCCTACTATGTTAACTGTGAACGAGGGCGAGTATGCTGTTTTGTATTGTTCGTCCAGCGGTAATCCTCAGCCAGTGATTGGTTGGAGTAAAGTTGACAGCCCTTTGGCAAACAGAACATCGTTGGTTCTGGTTAACGGAAGGCTTGAGATAAGTAACGTCACGATGAATGCATCAGGAGTGTATCAATGCATGGCTTCTAATATCCTGGGAGTGGCACAGAAAACAGCACGGCTGGTCATCCATGGTAAGTGAATAACACGCTTAGAAGGCGGCGTTCACCTCCTCGGAACCTGGAATAGTACTGGCTATCCAAACAATGCCTAACCCTGAAACAATACAAACCCTAACCCTAAAACAATGGAATTCTTTGTCAGTGCAATCCAAATAGGGTCCAATAAATTCAAGGTTTTGAGAGGTGAAAGCTAATTCCAGACTTATAGAGCGTCCTCTAAGGCTAAACTCGGGCCAGTGATTATAATTACCCTGGGTGCGTGCTAGATGTTTTCTCTCTCGCTCGTGCCGTTGGTAAAAAACCTCGGAACAAATCGGAAAAAGTTCCTTACCTTAACTTTGGCTTAGAGAGGGCAGTAAAACCTCTGGCATCCAGGGTAGCCTGTGGAAAGACAGGTCAAGAAAACCCGATTTCGTATTGGGAGGCAAATTGATGAATTCTGGGACATTTTCATTCCGGGGGGGGGGGGGATGTGATGAATTCTGGGACATTTTCATTGATGACTTCTGTCAATCTCTCTTCTGGGACTGGGCAGAGGAATTGCACCACCTCGCCCCCTCTCTACGCCACTCCTCGAGCTGCAAGTATAACTAGGAGATCTATTACCTCGGTATCTCGTTGTTGCTCGGAGGATTTTTCCCCGGTTTTCCTTCCTCCACAAAAACCAACAAGCTAAATTCCAATTCTATCTGTGGATTAGCCGGGTCCGACTTTGCTCAGCCCCTATGGTTGTTTCAGGTCCCATTAAAATTTAGTGCTTTTTATTAACTTCTTGCTAATCGATTTATAGAATGTGTCCGTCGAGGAACTATCGGCTGAAAGTTGCCCGCAGACATTTGATGTTCTTAAAACAAATATAAGCCCGAGAACGAAGTTCGAAGGCTTATATGCTATTTTTAAGAACATCAAATTTCCGAGGGAAACTATTAGCCGTTATAGTTCACCACAAAATTTTGGCGCGCGCTCATTGGTCAAAAGCGATCACGTGACGTTATAGTTGTCGTCCGCGGATGAAAACTATCAGGCGTTATAGTTCACCACAAAATTTTGGCGCGCGCTCATTGGCCAAAAGCGATCACGTGACGTGATAGTTGTCGTCCGCGGATGCAAACTATCAGGCGATAGTGCCCGCTGAGAGCGGAAGACAATTTTGTGATGAACAATAACGACAAATAGACTGTGTTTGTCTCGGAACTATCGGCTGATAGTTTCCCTTGGAAATTTGATGTTCTTAAAACTAGCATATAAGGCCTCGAACTTCGTTCTCGGGCTTATATTTGTTTTAAGAACATCAAATTTCCGCGGGCAACTATCAGCCGATAGTACCTCGACGGACACAGTCTATTTGTATAATAGTTCCGAGACAAACACAGTCTATTTGTCGTTATAGTTCATCACAAAATCGTCTTCCGCTCTCAGCGGGCACTATTATACAAATAGACTGTGTCCGTCGAGGAACTATCGGCTGATAGTTGCCCGCGGAAATTGGATGTTCTTAAAACAAATAAGCCCGAGAACGAAGTTCGAGGGCTTATATGCTAGTTTTAAGAACATCAAATTTTCAAGGGAAACTATCAGCCGATAGTTCCAAGACAGACACTGTCTATTTGCGTTATTGTTCAACACAAAATTGTCTTTCGTGCTCAGCGGGCACTATCGCCTGATAGTTTGCCTCCGCGGACGACAACTATCACGTCACGTGATCGCTTTTAGCCAATGAGCGCGCGGAAAGTTTTTGTGGTGAACTATAACGCCTGATAGTTTTCATCCGCGGACGACAACTATCACGTCACGTGATCGCTTTTAGCCAATGAGCGCGCGCCAAAATTTTGTGGTGAACTATAATGCCTGATAGTTTAGATAGTTTGTCTCCGCGGACGACAACTACACGTCACGTGATCGATTTTGGCCAATGAGCGCACGCTAAACGTTTGTGGTGAACTATAACGCCTAATAGTTTGCATCCGCGGACCACAACTACACGTCACGTGATCGCTTTTGGCCAATGAGCGCGCACCAAACGTTTGCGGCAGATAGCTGGGTGCAACCCTAGTCAAATATCACAGTCGACAGAAACCAAGAACGAGAAGTCTAATTGTTTTAGTATAACCAAGCAATCGTTCTATCAACTTAACTGTGAAAAATATACTGGAAAAAAACATTCGGAGTGATTTTTGTCTGCAGCACGCGCACGGTCGACTATCGATCGTTATAAACCCATCAAATATTTTCTCTCGCGCGTGATTGGTTGAATGCGTCACGTGACCCGATATTTTCTCTCCGCGAGTGGGAAATATCAGCAAATACACCCCCTGTTAGCGTATAAGCGCGCGTCAAAGAAAATATTTGAAGGATGATAACAACAATAACCTGCATCGAAATATGCACTGATATTTGTCCTTGGAAATTATCTGAACCTCAAAGCTCAAAGCTTCTTCTCTTCTCGGATCAGATAATGTCCGCGGACGAAATATCAGGGCATATTTCGACGGCACAAATAGGTTGTATTTATTGTCGGCGCCCGGCTAGCCAATCAGATGGCGAGTTTGCCAATAGACGGCAGCTGGCTAGCCAATCAGATGGCGAGTTTGCCAATAGACGGCGGCTGGGTAACGAATCAGATGGCGAGTTTGCCAATAGACGGCGGCTGGGTAACCAATCAGATGGCGAGTTTACCAATAGACGGCGGCTGGCTAGCCAATCAGATGGCGAGTTTGCCAATAGACGGCGGCTGGGTTATGCTAACACAGGATAGATAGTAAGTAGCAGTGCCAATCATATCGCTGGATTTGTAATAGAATACTAATATGTTTATACCATTAATCTACCATTTAACCTCGTCATCGCGCTCAACTCATTTTAAAGATAGAAGATTGTTATGGATATCTTAAAGGGATCGACCTGCTATACTAGTCCTGTCTGTCATTTCTAGCACCTGCGCGGTTGCTCATGGACAATGGACCAATCTACGTCAAAGAAGGCTACAATGTCACTGTATTCTGTAATGCGACAGGATTTCCCGTCCCTAATGTCACTTGGTCAAGAAGCTCTGGTCAATTTTCAAGCCCTCCTACCGTTGTGAGCAAAGGACAACTGACTCTTATTAGAGGTCGGAGAGAGGACACGGGTCACTATTTCTGTAAAGCAGATAATTTTCTCAGATCATCTATTGGTAAAACCTTACTAGTAGTTCTACCTGCTACTCCACCTCTGTTTGTCACCAAGCCTCCTAAATATGTCAAGAGAGAGACCGGACAGAACCTGGTACTAGCCTGTAGTGCTAGAGCCGATCCGAAGCCAGTAATCACTTGGAGAAAACGAAATGGAAGACTGCCAGTAGGTAGATTTCACGTAAGGAGCGGGCATCTGACAATAACAAATTTGCAAAGAGCAGATTCTGGGTTTTACATCTGTAGAGCTACAACTGTCGGAAGGCTCAACGTTGAGGCAGTAACACATATTAAAGGTATGTGCTTTAATTTATTAAAACAATAAATTCCATTTATCGGTAGAAGAATACACCTATTTAAATAAACGTCGTCGTAAGAAAATAACAAAAGAGAAAAGCTGTGATTAAAAAGTGAGACTAAAATAAAAAGAGAATATTCCCTATAATAATAATAATAATAATAATAATAATAATAACACATATATAGCGATTATCCAAACTGTTTTAAGCGCTTTACAATTAAAATAGTAACAATCTGAAGTTTAAAAAAGTTGTAAAAACTTAACTAATCTAATAAAAGTACATAAAATATAATATCGAAAATGAAATAAATAATAGAACAAATCTTTACTATACTAATGACTGATAAAAATTCCTAACTTATCTTATAAATTGACATAACATGTAATATAAAAACATTATGATAAAAATATTCAAGTTACAGGCCCTGCATGAGTTAATTTAAGTTATAAGAAAGTTTAAATAGATAGGTTTTAAACTGAGATTTGAATTCCGATAGACACGAACACTTTCTTATGCTTATGGGCAGTTCCAAAAATGAGGAGCTGCAACAGAGAAGGCACGACTTTCGTATGTTTTGAGATTGTATTTTACTTCTTGTAAGAAAAAAGCATTGGATGATCTTAGGTTTCTGGTAGGCTTGTAGTGATTAATCATTTACCTTATATAATTAGATGCAAGTCCATTTAGTGCCTTGAAGGTTAAAAGTAGAATCGATAATCGGTTGTTCTATAGACCCATTCGAGAAATGGCGTCCGATTTAAAAAGCTATTGTCTTGGTAACGTGAACACTAGGCTAGTCAGTCCACACAAAAGCTTTTGAACGTGTAAGCGAGGCTAGTCAGTCCTAAATAATAGTTAGTTAAATTGGACGCCATTTTTCGAATGGGTGTATTGGTAGCCAGTGCAGTTGAATAAGGACAGCGGTGACATGATGATATTTACGTGTCCAGGATAGCTTTCTTAAAATGGGACAAAGCAGGCAGGTTCTTGATATCTTCAGATAAGTTGTTCCAGTCTGAGAAAAAGAAAAGGAAAAAAGGAAAGAACGAAGTCTTGAATGGAAATTTGCATTTACTAGAGCGACACGTTGAGAAAATGAGGTCACGACGGTAAACCGCTGGTCGAAAATTGCAAAGTATTTGAAACTAGGAGTCCATACTGTTGGAACACATTTCAGTAATGGCGGACGTGATTTCGACGGTAAATTCTGCAAAATTCATAGTTTAATTTGGTCCTTTGGTAATATTTTTCACTGATTTGGATATTTTCGATACTGTGTGTGGTTTTGGAAGACAACAAAGTAGAAAAGTAAACCCTTATTAGTATTAGATGTTAGTGCTCTAATATCATGTTCGTGGCGAGTATTATAGACAATCCATTTCGGTCTGCCGGATTGCCGTTTGCCGTTTTCCGGGACAACATTTTGGAAATAGGTATCAGTATACAAGGCAAAATGGCTAAACTAGGGACCATGACGTCATCAGGAGATAACGTATTCTTCTTCGAAAGGTAACGGAATTCCGTGATGGAGAGCAGTCAATATTAAAAAGCTTTTAAAGCACTAGACTTTCGTAAGTCACGGGCGACAACGAAAAGTTAAATTGTCCTTGCCTCGTTTTGACGTTGTGACGTGGGTAACGTGAAGTCACAAACGTCGAAAGAAGTGTTTTCCTCTACGTGATCGGCCACAAAAATGTTCAAGATAAGTAAGATTTTACCACCGTTTCTATCCAGTCGTCGTTCGTGTTGTCAAAAACATATGGTACTTTTAGAAGCTCTCTAAAAATAAGATGCCATCAGAGGTATTGATTGTTCTGCAAGTACGCATTTGAGGGGAACATATATGCCTCAACTTGTACAACTAATACTGAAGATACATTATATTCTATTTGTCTTTTAGCGTTACTCTAATCACTGAAATGTTACTTCTGATGATATCTATGGTTTGCCAATCAAGAAAACGAAGTTGTTGACAATTTAAGAACGATAAAAGTACTGAAGTATGCAAAGAATTTGTAGATTTTTGCCTAATGATAGAGGGTGTCGGACGTTTGTGCTTTTTTAGAGAGGACCGATGGGGGTCAGGTAACGAGGAATACACTGTGGCGTCATGCTAGGTAATTGTAGGTAGTGTTAAAGTGCACCTAATCCCTTTTGCGATTTTTATACCAATGAATCTTTGAAAGGTTTTGAGTACTTCTGCGAAGAAATTATTGACTTACAAAGAATATTCGATGTTCTAGGCTTGTTTGAAATGGTGAAAATTTGACCTTTCCTGACCCATGACCGCGGAAGAAAAAGCCTGTGTCGATTCTGGATTTTACGTCATCTAATTCATTCGACTTTGCAATAAGTTGAATAAATGTTTAACATTTTTTTCTAAAATAACTGTTTTATTTACTAACAACTCACAGACTATATAAATTATCTATATATCGATGTTGTTGTGATAGAAAGGCGCCATGAAGAATAATGCATTAATGAGGTGACGTAAGATCCAGAATCGACCCAGGCTTTTTCTTACGCGGTCATGGGTCAAGAAAGGTCAAATGTTCACCATTTCAAACAAGCCTAGAACATAGAATATTCTCTGTAAGCCAAAAATAATTCTTCGCAGAAATACTCAAAACCTTTCAAAGATTCATATGTATAAAAACTGCAAAAGGAGTTAGGTGCACTTTAACCTACGGTTAAGCAGGCTCTGTTTCTTCACAGTAATATTACATTGGCTTTCTTCCTTATGTATTTCAGTATGTGCAAACAACTGGAGATACTTTCAAGGTTTCTGTTACAGATACTTTACCACAACAAAATCAAGGAGGAATGCTCAAACTCAATGTGAATCACACAGCGCAAATCTCGTCTCTATCCACAGCGATGGGGAAAATACCTTTATCAGTGATCTCAGCTCAGGTAAAGTGTGGATCGGATTAAATGATATTGACCGAGATGGCATGTTTACATGGATAGATGGTACGCCATTTGTTTACAATGGCTGGCAAAGTTCACAGCCTAACGGTGGTAGCGAATATTATGGCGTTTTATACTCAGACGAGAGAGAATGGCATGATTACCCTGAAGGTCCTACGTTTCCTTATATCTGCAAAGAAACATTGTAGTATTTCAAATCTAAAACTGAGTTTGATCTAAGACTTTAGGACTTGCGATGTTGAACATCTTTTCTCGTTACTTTGTGTGAACATATGAAGCAGTAAAATAGCATTTCAGTTTAATTCGACAATACAGAGCTGAATGACGTTCCGTGCGGTGACTAAGGGCGAAAGTATCAACGTATCTTCTCGTGCGTTGACAAGAAATAAAAGAAACAATACCCAAGAGAACGGTACACTTGACCCGAAATGGGGCAATTAGAAAATGGTCTATTGATATACATGGCTGCCACTCCACGTGTAATAAGATGTGCGCATGCGCGTTAGACGCTAGCTACGTCATAGCGTGTGTTGGGTAGTGCCATGCAACTTGCTTGGTTTATAATTTCGGATTTGGCCGTTCCATTTCCATTTTGCACTCCCAATTCGATCCTCTTCAGAGAGATCAACATCGCTATAGCACTTTGCTCGCATCTCCAGCTCCCACACGTGTTAGCGTGGTGGCTGGAGTTTAAAGCAGCTTTTAGCTCACCTTTGGAGTAACCAGATTGTGATCATGTCTATGATCTTTAGTGACGCTGATGGCCCTGGGGGCTATGCCAGCCTTGTCCCCAGGCCTTCTGGCTTGGTATTTTGTCTGAGTGGGTTAATGGGATCCCTGTAGTTTGTAATGCTTGTGACGTCACTGCTCACTGTTACCAGAAGGCCGAACAGAATTCGATCCAACATGGCGGCCACGGATTCGGTATACATTTGCTCGTGGAGAGCTTGGTCAAATATCAAAGTATGGGTTTGATTCTTTAAGAGTTTTGCTTGGATTTGAAAAACACTTTGCCCGATTGGCGTGGAGGAAACCCGCTCTTGGTGAATATCGCGTCGAGTTTCACGGCTCAACAACTTTATCCGTTTGACGAAGCACAATATTAATATGTTCATTCCACTGGTAAAAACTGAAGATGGCTCTTGCTGCTGTTGGTCTCTCTTCTCTGTTAACATCGGGCAACGAATCCAAACCTGTAAGATGAACGGCTTGGAAGCAAAGTGCCAGGTATTGTGTTGAATAAAGGTGAATAAAATATTACTTCACGAGTGAGTTTATTAAATTACTTTAAAAAATAAACCATATTCGATAATTTAAATTAATACTCCGATTGCATTTTGCCAGGTTTTACCATTTGAAATTACGCAAACGTCAGACATTTTAGAATAAGAAAACTCAATGTGATTTTCCTATCACCTGATTCATGCAAGTCTTTGAGCTATCTTCCCCCTTGTCATCAGGAGTGGTCGCCATCTTGGGCCCATTTTTGCGATTTTTTGGGCCCAGCTGGGCGAATCTGGTTGACAGTTGATGACGTCACAAGCCACTACAAACCACAGGGATCCCATTAACCCACTCAGACAAAATACCAGCCAGAAGGCCCAGGGACAAGGCTGAGGCTATTCCATGCTGATGAGTCCTAACAAGGACGAAACAGCTGCACATGGCTGCCACTCCACGGGTAATAAGATGTGAGCATGCGTATTAGACGCTAGCTACGTCATAGCGTATGTTGGGTAGTGGCATGCGACGTGCTTGGTTATTAATATACTGCTTAGCAGCATTAAATAGGGCTGAACATTTTTCGATGTACTGAATATATCAAGGCGGCTTATACACTTGCAGATACAAAAATTGCAGTTACGATTTATAATAATGTTCGTTTTTTTAATTTATTTTCACATTATAAAAATAATAATTCCTGACGATAATCATAGAAATAAATTAATTAATGTTTGGTATGTAGCAAACAATTAAAGAAATAAAAGTGTAATTTCGCCCAACTAGATGAAATTGTTGCGTAATTACGTTCAGGGGGTTAAGCCTTTTTAACATTTTATTTTCGCTCTTATTTCTCCTCCTTAACTTCCATTTCCACCAAACTAAGAGTACCATCTGCAGTTTTCTATGGGTAATATTTTGGTGAAAACCCCATGACGTCACAACGCGATACGACGTTCCCTTGTACACGTACAAATGCATCGCCCTTTGTCTTGGCCGAGCGGGGCCTGTGTAACCATTTAACTTTAATTTTGTAGTTATTTTCAGAACTTGAAATGTTGGAAACTGTCATGTCACAGTATGTCTAATCCAGTATGAATTACAAACATTCTCTTCCCACCTGGAAATGGTATACTTCATTTGTGACATCCGTTTGCTATCACAAATGAAGTATACCATTTCCAGGTGGGTAGGGAATGTTTGTAATTCATACTGGATTAGAGGGTAACTATTTAAAATGTTTGGTATGCAGCACATAGTTAAAGGAATATAAATCAGCCTATCTTATGTAATTTCGCCCAACTAGATTACATTTTTAATGTGTTACTCGCGCAAATGAAGTTCAGGGGGGTTTAGGCAGTTTTGAAATTTTGTTTAGGTTTCTCATCCCCCCCTCCCCCCTCCGAGTGTTGATTTCAACCAAACTTAAAGGACCTCCTACAGTTTTCAATGGGTAACATTTTGTGAGCCGGAGTGGAGCAGTGGTTAAGCGCTTCGCCTCTCACCTATGTGCCCCAGGTTCGATACACGGACGTACGTGCGCGTGGCGCCGTATGTGAGTTGTGTTTGTTGGTATCTCGCCCTTGCTCCGAGGGTTTTTCTCCGAGTTCTCCGGTTTTCCTCCCTCCAGAAAAACCAACACGCTAAATTGGTGAGAACCCCATGTCTCTACGAGGTTGCTTCCTAACCGTAAAAATTCATCACCCTTTTCGTTTTGGCCACAAAGGATGCTCGGAGTAGTTTAACTTCGTAATTCCGAATTTACGACTGGATTAAATGACATTTCAGCAGTATTTCATTGTTCTAACACTATATATACGAAATGCAAGATATGCCTTAGAATGTGGGGTAGAATCCCGGCATAGCACGACGCAAACTCGCGCTATGATTGGCTAATGAGAGGTTGCATATTTTGTGGTATTCAATGGTTTGAAAAGCTGTATTTAGCGATGTATAGCCCGAGCGTGTATATTTTGTTTATTTTTATTATCGCGAACAGAGAACAAATGTTTTAAAAGTCCAAACCAGGATATAAACAATGTTAACAGTAGTCAAAAACGTGAATATTCTCTTTCTTCTTTTCCGTTTTTCACGAGAAATGATGTCGTCACTCAACTACGTCTTTGTATCCGTCAACATGCAAGTATAGTTGGCTCGATGGTTTGCCCATCTACTTTTCAATGTACGCCAAAACTATCTTTCTTTTTTTATGCCGATATCGAGGAGCAAGTGCAGTAAATGACAGTGTAAAGCATCAGGCATGAATTGGACTAAGATTTGCCGAAATAATTTGGCTTTATATTGATTTACAAGCATTTTAGTGGGCTATTTTGAACTCGCTGGCGGTTGTAGTGACTTACCTTTCCTTCTTTTGAACTGGTGGGAATTAGAAAAAACATCAAACCTCCCTAACTCTCTCATTTTCAGGCGAAATGGCTTCAAATTGTCTCCAGAGTTAAAGAACAACCCAAAGAACAAGTGAGTGAAGTTTCAAGATCGATTCTATTTTATTTCTTTATTACGAAGAAAATCATTTTTTTTCATTACAATTTCTAAACCACTCATAGTGAACTTGTTATACCTGTGAAATCACAACATATCCTCGCTCTAGAATTACCAATAATCAGTAATTGGCTTTTGCTCTTCAATTATCAATAATCGGTAATTCTATAACGCAAATCAGTTAAACAATGATATTCTTAAAACCAGTCAAGGATAAATATAAAGATTTGTCAAATTCCGAACGGCGGTAGACGCGCTTAGTGTTGTGGTCATGACGTCTGCACTACACGCAAGCACTAAACACAAACGGTTACGAGTTCGAGCCCGAATAAAAGCGCTAAAAATATTTTCCTCGCTCGCTTACCTTCTGTTCTTGTTTACCTGTGAACCCTAGCTCTAGGTGAGTGAGAACCCGTCGTTTACCCGTGAACTCGTCCGATGGTTAGGGTTAGATTTGCGGTTAGGTTAGGATTTGTCTCAGAATCAACAAATGAATCGTTATTTCAAGCGTGTTTGCCATTTACTGATTATTGGTATTTCTACAGGGAAGATGCGTTGAATGGTCTGCATTTTTTCATTTTTCTAAGGCTTTCATTATAAATTATTAGCCAAAAATACAGGGAGGTCAAAGCTAATTTCAATTTACGTCGAAATCCCTTGGAAAAAACTTTGGTTTTGAGATACTTTGTGAAAATGTTGCTGTCGAAGTGCGATCTCCTAGACGTTCAACATAAAGTCAGGCTTACGCAGAATGATCTGATCAAGTGACAGTTTGGAAAGGCCTTCTAATCCTCCTTGGGCCAAGGTTTCAATCCCGGCCGCCTGGTTTTAGCAGAGCGCGCGCATGTACAGCACATTTTCAGGCATAGCGTCGCGCGTCGTCGTGCGTCTGCGTCCGTGTCCGCGTCGTCCGTCTGCGTCGGGTTCCGCGCGCCGCGGGTTGGAGTTCCGGCTTGAGCGAAACCGGAAGTCGTTCAATGTTTGCTCTCATCCTACATATATGGTGCTCCGCTAAACACGCTTCACCTCTCCGGGATTAAATATCCGTTTTTCTACTCGAACAATGCGCCAAAAAGCTCCCAATACGTCGAATCAAAGCTGCTTATTCAGGTCTACCTCATAACTCCTCCATCGAACGGACAAGAGTGCAACTGAATGCTTCAAAATATTACGAGTGTAGTACATGTCTTTCGAAGGAACGATCGGTGTTCGAATTTTGGAGAATTCTCAAGTTGTTGTGTCATCCGAGGAAGGGCCAGACATGATAATGTTTGGAAAACTTCATTCCAACGACATTCCAACCGCATATTTGATAGCGAAAATGGCAGATAATTGCAAGAAAGGTAACAGCAAGATTGAATTATGTTTCTCCTGTATGACAGAATACATATTAGGGCTTCTGCACTGCTACAAGGCTGCTTATCCATTCAGTGTTTTTTTTCTACTTTGGCGATCAGTATGCCTTTCCTCTCCATGTCCTCAATCTTTGCCCTCAGTTTTTCTTTGAGTGCTACCGGGCCTCGGCCGGGAGCATGTTGTGTGGGTCTTACACTTGGCCGGTCGATTTCAATATGATATTCTCCTGGAAGAGACCAAGGCCACCAAAAACATCACTTTATTCATTGATGATCTTTTCAGCGGAGAGAGCTTCACTTAGTGAGACGGGTCACCCTGCATCACGTTCACTGATTTCACTCCAAGTCATATCCAGGCTTGCTTTTAAAACAGACAGGTGTCTTCTCCAGAATGTCAAATGTTACCTTACTCTTTCGGCTGCGCCCTTGACTGACGTTCAACGTATATGATCCCATGAGCGTAATAAGACTGCAATAATACAGCTTGATTTTCCCTTGGGGGGTCTGGTTTCACCTTTCATGGGAAGTGTGCAATCGTGTTTTCAGTTTTCCATACATTTGTCTGTAAATTTCCCCGCGGACTTTGACTCGTTGTTACTGAATACACGATTGTACGCTTCCCAGCATAGCTGCATCGATAGCAGTTTCGATCAGTTAATATTTTACCTGGTATCTTAAATTTGTATCTGAAGAATATTTCAGAAATTCGATTTTACGGAAATTATTTGGCATCGCATTCCCATACAAACACTGTATTTCGCGACATGCTTGCTTCCCTTTCAAAATGTCGGAACCCTAACCGCGAACTGGTCTATCATACGACTGATTACAAAATTGCATAACCGCGAAAAAGGGAGCGATACCATACGAGAAAACTATATTTAAAGTAGTATCCTCCGCTCTTATCTCTTGTTGGCCTTGGCTTCCTGTGGCAGATTGACCAGATGACATGATGTGTTCTTCTCTATTTCCTGCAAACGAGGTACAACATGTGTAACGTACTAACATGTGCAGTTATAATATTAGTCAGTGGCAAGGAGGATTGGAAGGCCTTCCCACAATCCTTTGCGTAGCAACTATATTATCATTTTTCGCGGTCACGTGAGCAATTCATTCTGCGTTGAATTTCGTGGAGATCGGACCTCAGCAGCACAAATTTGCACAAAGCATCTCAAAACCAAAGATTTTCTGGCTCAATGATAATATAATTAAAGCGGGATTTGCGATTGAGTAACGAATATCATAGTCCCTGTTTGCGATAGTCTATGGCACGATATCTATACACTCTAAAAGCGGTCTTTGCCGTAAGTGATGGTCTGTTCAACGCGGCAATTTCAATTACCTTCTAGTAAATCTGCAATACTCTAGATATACTACTACACTTTATTTCCCTCTTCTTGGTTCTCTGTTGCTTCTATTTATTTCATATGGATGTTGATATTTGCTGTTAGCTTGTGCGGCGAACAGAGTCATTGCACCGGCGATCGAATTTCCATTGTCATCTTAGATTTGCTAATTTTCCGACATAAATTCCCGTGTTCGTCGCTTTAAGGACAATGAACCGATTTTGTTTGCGATTTTCATCGCAAAGCGAAACCGGCCGCAAAACATCTGAATGGGAAACAGAAACAAACTCTACGACGGGGCAATGCCATAGTGTTAATAGTTTTCTCACATACAGCATCTCTCATTTTAATTTTCCTTCATTACTGCAAATATATGAATTGAAAAATGCACCAGTTATAAAAAATCAAACGCATAAATATTGCCACAAATCCCGGATGCTTTGGTAAATAATTAA
Organism: Actinernus sp. WN-2022; assembly: GCA_030867875.1. Taxonomy (NCBI): domain Eukaryota; kingdom Metazoa; phylum Cnidaria; class Anthozoa; order Actiniaria; family Actinernidae; genus Actinernus; species Actinernus sp. WN-2022. The sequence continues at coordinate 4,993,496 of JAOWCC010001729.1, forward strand.
TATGGTTGATGTTAACGCTAAGCTAAAGAAACCCAATAAAGTGTTCAATTGAAAACAATCTAGCAAATTTGGTATTTACATTGATCAAGGGAAATTTTGTGGGACGTAGCTGTGTACATCTGATTACAAGTCGTGAAAGTGAGCCTACCTGTACACGAACGAAGTAGAAGAATGTCAACGCGCCCACAGCGCCGCGTGTAGAAGCCTTCTATATCAGCAGCACCAACATCAGTGACTCGACATACACATGTGCTATCACTTAGACGAAAACGAAAAACAACAGGCATCAAAAGCTGTTGCCAAAATTAAGAAGATCGCAGACGCCGGAAAGGACTTGTCCGTTAACATCGGAGTCGAAGGTAAGACTTCAACAGGAATCACTAACCCGGCCGGGCCGCTAAGCTCTCGCGCTAATTGTGTTCAATCGAACCGGTAAGAGCACATTTTCACGAATAGTATGAAGAAATTAAACTCATTTTTGTGGCGTGCAACTTCTCATCGTTTGTCGGTAACAGTTTATAAACTGTGCGGTGAATTTTTTTAAATTTGATAGACAAAATCCTATAACTCGTGTAAGCGATTTTGTAGAAAAATCTGCAAGAAAATCTTGTTTTCGATCGCAAAACGACGTTTTTCCAAATAACATCTCTCTTACAGAATTTAGTATTTACTCTAAAATCAAAGATGTGGTATAAAACAAACATTAAAGCGTTATTAAGAAAATTCACCGCACAGTTTTTAAATAATTAATTTTAAAATCAAATGACGGGGTCTTGTTCGCGGACCTTCTATGTTGCTATGGAACCGATTTCTTTAATTAAATGTAAATTCTCATATCTTCATTTTATTAGTTTTAAGTGATAGACTGCTTTGGTTGTATTGCCTCTAACACACTAGACGCAAAGCCACAACTTAAAAGTGTACCGTTCTTATAAAAAAAACTTACAAGCCTCCTTTAGCGTAACATAGATCAAAAATCCGAACACCGGTGCAGAAATCTGTAACACAGTGCAAATTACAGTTTTCAATCAAATGTCTCGAAACGTAGATTTAATATCACCATTTCACCTAGTATCAATCCCATTCGTTAATTTAGTTTCAGTGCTCTTTTGTATCTTTCTAAAAATAGTTGAGGAAAAACCGTCATGCAAGCTCAAGAGAAAAAAGAAGCGAAGCCAAAAGCAACGCACTGATGACATGTTGGAGATGATGCCTACGATGACTGATGACGTCATAAGAGCCGCAAGGGCCACGAGCGTGCTGTCAAAACATGGCAGGATACTTGAGGGCACTTTTTTTTGCCACAGCTTAATGTTGCCGATTTCATTATTACAATACAGCAATCGTTCGTGCCTACTTTCTCGTACGTTTCCCTCAATCTTCTCTAGAACAATCGAAATCATAGTAGTAGTCGCTAAAAGAGTAACCTTAGTGTATACCAACATTGTATCGCACTACCAGTGTACCAGTTCATTATCTTGTGCATGCAAAGGTCTCTTGATGCAAGTGATTGCAGTCTGACAAACTTGCAATGACGGGGATGCTCCTTGGAAAATTTTATTTTAACCCTTAAAGGGTACCAGACTGGGCATGAATCAAGCTTGTTTTGACTCCTAAAAATGTACAAACACGATAAGTAGTTGCGTTCTTGTATTAAATGTTATTCAACTAATACGGACCCCTAAAAGGTACCGTGATAATACAAATGTCAGCGTTTGAACACCCACTAAGCGGTACCACAACCCGTGGTTTTAACCCCTAAAAGGTAAGCATCCCCGCCCTTCTTATGTGGGTGCATGTCCCACCTGGATTAAGCAAATATTCACGAGAATAGTTGGCGGCCATCTGGTAGAAAACAAGCATTTTCTAACGAGGAGACAAGAGAAAGCATTTTCATGTAAAGTTGCACTTCACGTATACTTAAAATAAAAGTTTATTACATGTAAAGTTAACTCGTATAAACTTACCTTGGCCATGTTTTCCCGGGCACTTTAATGAAGCGAACACATTTGGTATGATTCCCGACCACACGGACAGTTAGTTCTACATGTTGGTTGCTATCTACTTGCAGATCGAGGTTATCCACCTCACCAAGTACTTGTGCGACCAATGACTAGAGGAAATCCAAGACTTCAAAGAATAGACAAGAAATTGAGACAATACCGCGTATTAATTAATGATATTTGATATTTAATATGCGATATTTAATGGACTGTTAGAGAAATCAATGGGTAAAGCGCGTTTTCCTTATATCTATCACGGAGATGAATATTGAAATAGATAGAGTATCCACAAACAAATGTTGCTTTAGTTTGAGTATGTATTGAATAAATGGCATGTGCCTCGCCAGTTTCGGGCCGATAATCCTTATTTAACATATATACCGTATAAGTGGCAGCAGAAGTCCATAACCAGAAGTGTCCATCTATCTCCCACTATAGGGTTTGGCCCATCCGTTTACAGAGTAGTCTATTTATAGAAAGCTTTTCCCGCCATCTCGCAGCCAATCATATTCTTCGAAATTTTATCAGCAGCACCTGATTGGCTAAGACAGCGATTCCTTTGTTTGTAATATTATAAGCGACAAAATTTTGGCGGACAAGGTAGTGTAGATCAGCTATTTCTCATTTATAACTTGCAAGAACTAGTGAACACCACATGTCCAGTAAAGGTCATTAGTATGCATAAGTCCATGTAATTCCTTTGTTACCTTTTATTTTCCCATTTCATCTGTATAAGACTTCGTGTTGAAAGCAGCGTGCGATGTATACAGAACGAAGCTAAGTTTTGCCTTTTTGGTTCATAATCGCAGATTTTTGTAGTGATATTTGGCATAAATACAGCAAGTGATAAATATCACGTACAAATCATGCTATTATTTGATTATAATATGACCTAAGAAATTTACTGAAAAAGAAAATCAGATGTTCTCTCAAGAGTTAAGTGCACCGAGTTTGTTTACTTCTTTGAGTTTCAGCTCAAGTGAAAATTTGAAAATCCTGTAAGTATAAATTTGCGATTGGCAGATAAAAGAACAGCCCGGCAAATCTCCAAGCAAGGCTAATAATAATCGACTGGAGCTGAGAGAAAATAGCTATAACCTGTGAAAAAAGTCAATTTCTGGTACACTGAACACTAGCAAAAAGCGAAGTTTGATTTCAGGCAGTTTCTGTGGTTCATCAAACACAATCAAACAATGAAACAGTTGTCACTTTGCTGTTTTATTAGAAAGACACTGTTATACATCTCCAAGAATAAACTTGAATCGAAAACTGAACCGCAACTATCGCAGCTGGAAATGAAATTCCAGTTCTTCAAATTAGTACAAGCAAGGGTTATTTTCTTCAGGCAACTTAATTGAACAAGATTTGAGTTTCCAAGGGTTTCAATGGATTAAAAACATAACAATGAAATAAAAATTTAAAAGTAAACTTGGCTTACTTTGATGTAATTTTGTCCTTGTATAATGTCAGTTGCTCCTGGCCAGTTTTTTCAGCGAGATGAATGTTAATTTTCGGTTCCGTTTTCATTCATTGTCATTGATTCAAACTTTTATACTTGTCGCTAGTCAACTGGTCACTTGAAGACTTGAAATTCACTTTGAACTTTCTCAAATCACCCCAAGATTCATTAGAAGAGGCACAGATGATCAGTCGGCTATACATTTTTTTTCATTTCAATTCCAAAATCTTCAATTTTATCCGTCAAAAGCCCGACATTTGCCACCGTAGCTTTGTAGTTTGTAGCACCGCTTGGCGACCTGTATGTACGGAGCTTCAAACCGGGGGTGCACCGCTTGCATAATAAAGGGAGGTATGTGAGGTGTCGTCTTCAGAGCCCGACCTAGTTTGCAAAATTAAATGTAGTGAAGGTGTTTTTGTTAACCAGAATTTCCATGAACTTTATGAAAATCAACACGAATTGATAGTTGATTTGCTCCAAAACAAGACTCGGTTTGCCAAATTGGGCTCAAATTGCAAACCTGTACCCCGTACCGCCGCACATCTCATTACGTCGTATACATTAGTGCCCCCCGGGAGTCCTAAACTCTCGCATCTGAGCCAATGTCCACCATTGTTTTTTTCCCCCGCGAAATTTGAGATTAGCATTTCTAAAAATAGGACTACTCTGTAAACTGATGGGCCGCTACCCCAATACCAGATGAACACTTCTGGTTATGGACTTCTGGTGGCAGTAGTGTTTTTAGTAGATTTATAAACTCGAGCGGGGACGCGCGTGGTAATTTGTAAGTCTGACAAAACACTCCTCTCAGAAGAATAGTTTCTTGTCGTACAAAATAAACCATTAATGGGAATTCGCCAAAACCCATCTGACATTAATGGCAAGAGTTCAACTTTTCCCGGGAAAGTTGAACTCTTACCAATTAATGTTTTTTGAAAATTTTCCCTGTGAATATTGACGATGAAATCCTTCTGCGGAGAATGCCGGTCAGTACTTCTATTGGTGGTACTGGATGAATGATGGCGACTCTTGATGAAGCTCGGTTCATAGCTTATTTTATTTATTTATTAAGTTTACTCCGTTATTACAAATACTATACTACTACTTATAATATGGGCAGGAAAAAGGAAAGGGAAAAAAAAGACTGAGAGAGGAATATCCAAAAGCACCCAAGGCACCATTCGAGGGATATTCCCCAGCTTCTATATGGTAGCATTTTCTCCCCCCCCCCCCTCCCTCCACCCTCCCCCCCCCCCCCCCATCCCCCCGCCCCCCCGCCCAAACTTTTCTAAGTAGAGGACAATTTGGCCGGTGGAGACGAATGTGTTAATTACAAAAGGTCTATTACACCTGGGCCCGGGTTGTTCAAAGCCCGATTAGGGTTAATCCTGGATTAACTCTGCACAAAACCTATTGGTTGTCATGGAAATTAACCCTGGATTAGCACTAATCGGCTTTGAACAACCCCGGCCCAGAACAATAGTAGTTGTCGTGTTTTCAGTCGACATGTAGACCAAGCAGGTGATATTCCACTCGATTGAACTCGAACATTTTTAAAAGATTAGGAAAAGCAGTGCACCATACTTCCTACGAATATTCAAGACAACATTGCATTTAAACTGTGCAAAGGAAAAAAGGACGAGTAAAAACAATCACACGGCCTAAGCAACCATAAGCCCAGCGGCTTGGGATCCCTGTGGTTACGTCACTATTTCCCGCCAAAATCTAGTGAGCATGACATTGTTTGTGGGTCAGCGGAACGTAGCGTTGTCAGTTCGTACATTTATCAAATGTATCAGTTGCTAAAATGGACAAGGAAAATGGTAAGAAAACTCACAAACAGAGTTTTATTGGAGTGCTCTAAAGCTGATATATACGTTACTAAAGGTCTGTACGGTATGATTCTCCACTGGATTGGATTCAAATGTTATAGATGTCACAGTCTTTACCAGCGAGTCGATCGACTCACTCATTAACAAACATGCGATTGCGATGTAAGTATGCTACTGACTTGTGATTATTTGAAAACCGAAATGGCCGACGAGATTCTAAAAAGGGATTTTTGGGATTCATAAATAAGGGGTTAGTTTTTTTATGGAGGGGAATATTAAAAATAAAAATAAATCAATCCACCCCTCCCCTGCAAAACATTTTTGACCACTCTCCCTTCCCTCTGTACAGTACTCCTCCCCCCCCCCCCCTCCTTACTCCCTTTTTTCCTTCTCCAGCCCTAAGAAACCTAACTTGCATTAATATTATATCACTATAGTTGCTTTTGTTTCACTTTTTCGTTCACCAGTAGTGGAACTCGAACCTGCGACCCTTCATGCTTCACCAACTGCACCACAGAGACTTGCATTAGAGTTTCCAGTCACATTTTTGGAATAAAATAGCTTATCTTATGGAAATTAGTTACTAGTCCCTCTCAGTCCTTTTCGCATACGCAATACTTTAATATTAAAACAAAGTACCCTGCGAGCAGAGGTTTCTCATCTCTTTGCCTTTCCTGTCGCCGAGAGAAACCTCTGCCACGAAACGATTGCTTTTCCCGTTGAACATGCGCACTTGCAACCTCCAAAATCTTGGAGGTAAAACCACGTGATAAACCAGTTACAAAACCAGTTTTACCTGTTTGATATCACTAAGGCAAGTAGTATAGAAATTCACTTTTGAGTTTTCTTGCACAACAAAAAGTAGTATCATTTTGACGCCGACTATACTACTAGGGTATTAAGGGTCATCCAAATTGTCACTAGACATTCTTACACATAAAAATCCAAACTTGATAACCTATTAGAGATATGATTAGCATATAGTTATATCGACGTTCTTCGCCCCGCAACATCCTTACACCTAAAAATCCAAACTTGAGTATCTGTTAGAGCTATCCTAACGTATAGTTATATCGAAGAGAGAATGGCGAGTTCAAAGCTTTTCAACGTAGGCGATGTGGTCGAAGCATTCGAAAAGGCCAAAGAAGATGGGCAATCCCATGGATCCGTCATATCGTTCGACTGGACCCATCCTAGGAACGGACCGAACGGATGCAAGTACGTTTCCGTATTCTTCGACATTGGCGATGGACCTCATCCGGCGGTCTTTCGGTTCGAAGGGGAAAAGCACGTGGGACGGATAGCACCACACAACGAAGAAGACGCAGGCAAAAAACGTGATCGACATCCTTGCCTACAATTTCAGAAGTGGAACGACTTTGTACGTACGGAGGCCGATGGAATCACGATTAAGAAAAGTGACAATGGAGAATTGGACCTTCCTTCCGATGACAAGCTAAGTCCTACTTTCAAACTAGTCGAACACCTAGATTGGGCTTTCGATTGCGAAGTAAGTAAACTTATCGAAGACAAAAAGATCTGCATGCGCAATCCACGTAAACGCAGTCCATCTGGAAAGGACGACACCATTATCGTCCCCAACACCATGGTGGTTCCGATGATCCAAAGGTTTATTTCCACGAACTCCACTACCAATGCTGGATGTCGATTGCCCAACCCTATAATGAGGATGAGAGCGAAATGCGACTACAAGACTGGAACACCTAATGATCAATTCTTTGACAAAAGTAAGTCGTACTCCGATGGGGACAACACTAAGTACGAACCTCTCGTCGATGAGAACTCTAGCGGTCTTAACATCGACAACATAAGCAAACTCATCCTACCAGGTTCTATTCACGATGGTATTTGCAACGCCTCAAGTATTTGTGCAAGTAGTATGGGACTTTCATACCCACTAGATGTTGAGATCGACATAGTACGACAACCATCGAAGAAGAATAGATACGATCAACAAGACATTTATGCCGCCAATACTAAGCATAGTGCCAGTGTGGACGCAGCCGCAGAAGATGAGTGCACGTAGGTGGTGGAGGGCCAAAAAAAAAAAAAGAATGAAGAAAGTCGTTGCGGACCCTCTTCATTCTTTTTTTTCTTTTTTACGTTACTAGACATTCTCACATCTAAGAATCCAAACTTGAGTATCTATTAGAGATATGATTACTATACTGTATATCGATCTCTTCCACTATGGATTATATATCGTGCCTCCCCATGGAAATTCTGACTAAGATCGTAGAGCATGCAGGTCCTACGTCATTCGCAAGCATCTCAAGGACATCGAAACGCCTAAACGGTGCCGCATCTCTCGCGCGCTACGAAAACGTAGACCAAGAGTTCCGCACGCGAGTTCTCACTTTCGGTCTTAGGTCTACTCACGACGACGACGATCGAAACAAAATGGCTAAGACTTTCGGCATTTCCGCAAGCTACATCGACGATAGCTTTCCTCTCATCTACGCCAGTGAACATGGTAATCTTAACGTCATTAAGTGGCTCACCAAGAATTACGGTTCGATAAAATGGATGGACAAATTGACCACGTTCTATGTGCTGCCTGTAAGGATGGTCGTCTTGATATCGCTAAGTGGCTCACTAAGCACTTCCAGTTCACCAAAGAGGATAAAGCCGTCGCGTTCACTATACTAGATTCCAGCATGAATGGTCATCTTAATATCATTAAGTGGATCATTCAACGTTTTCAGCTAACCATAGAGTATGAATACGTTCATCATGCTCTACTATGCGCTTGTAGCAATGGTCATCTTGATACCGCTAAATGGCTCGTTAAGTGGCTCATTAAGAACGCCCATCTCACCATAGAGGACGAAAATGCCCTACTAGATTACTATGTGAATGCTTATGCTGCCATATAGGAAGCGATTGAATCCAACTGCACCTAAGAATCCAAAACTTGAGTATCTGTTAAAGGAATGATTATTATACTGTATATCACCACCAAATGGTATTAGTATATATTCTTTATTCCACAATACTAGCTTACGTTGTCATCCTAGTACACATCAACACCATACGGATCAAACAAGTCGAAGAACTTCCACGTAGACGCCATAATGACTGAGGTAGTAACTTGTGATTGGTTGATGAGAGGGAAGGACTCGAAATGCCCAAAGAGGATTTCGAAGACATCGAAGTTCTGTGCCCAGCACAACTCCCAAATCTCAAAAGGCTGTGCCCCATTCATACCATGCTCGAAGTGCGGTAAAGGATGTCGTACTAGTTATGGGCTTTGCTCAAGATGCGATCGTTTCGCCATCAAGAAGAGTTCTCATATAAGACGCGCCAAGAAGTCCAGCAAGACACTAGAGGAAACTCCACAGCCAAGAAAGGTGGAACTTGCAGAGCCAAACGTGGTGGAACCGGAGGAAGAGCCAAACGTGGTGGATCCGGATCCAAATGAGACAGCGAAGACCGACTACTTCCGTGAGTTCGATACGTTTGCAGATTCAACCGTGGTGGAAGCGGAGGAAGGTTTCGACGAGGCTCTCACCCGTGCGTTCGACAGGAATGCTTCGATGAGGCTCTTAGCCATGCGTCCGACGGTAGCATTCCCCGTGGAACCAAGAGTGCTGGAACCAGAGGAAGGTCTCGGAGAGTCTCTCACCCATGCGCTCAACGAGGTGTTGACTGCCTTGAGGAGTGAGAAGGACGCTTAGGAATAGCCACGGAAAAAAAAAAAAAAGAATGAAGAAAGTCGTCGCGTGACCCTCTTCATTCTTTTTTTCTTTTTTTTTTTCTTCTATTAAACGTATAAACATCTATAGTTGTATCATGGACGAGCTAGTCAGATTGTTTGGTCCTGGAATTTGTAGAAGCCTGAATATCAAACCACAAGTGGGACATATTAACACCAGTGAAACATGTTCTGATTGTCTATGCCCCTTGGAAATACAAGGAACGGAATTCGTGTGTCCCACCTGTGGTCTTGTTTCCGAGGTCGAACCATGCGAAGAAACGAAGATCGATGTTGTTACTACTCGACTGCGTATAGTAGGTCCGGACGGATTTCAGTATCAAAGTGATCTAGACCGCGCAAAACCAAAGCAAAGCGATAACACGGAACTGCAACGACGAACGCTCCTACAAGAACTACGAGCATACAACACTATTTACAAACAAAGTTATGACCTATCGTTCCCTATGAACACGTTAGGAATCGTAGCCGACGCATTTATCCAAGTAATGAAAGTTCATCCCAAGCGTAGCGATACTAAGAGATATATTTTAGCTGCTCTACTCTACCATGCGTGCATACAATGTGGGTTCATACGAACTAAAGGTGAGGTTGCTCGCTTCATGCAACTAAACGACAGAAGCATCTGTAGCGGAGAGGTCTTTATACGTTCTCTGTATAACGACGATAAGATTGATGTAGACTTGAATGCCGAGCGCATAGTTCCTCACATTGCAACGACTTTCCTTAAACTCGATCCTCAAGGAGTACCTATAGACGTTCAACAAATAGTCCACGAGGTTGTTACTACGGCAATGGAAAACAATATAGGTCCCAAATCAATACTTAAGACGAAAGTTGTTGGAGCGAGTTACGAGGTGCTACGTCGCTTAGGATCGTCTATGTCTCTTAAGGATGTCGTTAAACGATGTGACATATTTGTAAATGCGGTCAAGCGTTTTGTCAAGGAGTTGTCTTCTTACCATTCCCACTTCGAACCAATCTACACTAGGCATGGGATAACTAGCAGTAGGACTTGGCAAAGTGAAAGTGAGAGCCATGTTCGTGCCTTTCATAGGAAACGTCGATTCTTACCCCACTAAGCTGCCAAGTTTTTCTCGCATTTCCTTTTGCACTTCTTGCTTGAGTTCGGCTCGAACCCGATCCGGACTTTTTTCACCTATGGAAGTCTCTCGACGAATTTCAGACTTCATGATCTCATACTTATTCGCTTCGTTCAGGATGAGACTGTATTCGGAGTCGGATATGTTTTCATCGCGTAAGGCCTTCGATACTAGATCGCGAATCGTATTGATTTTCGCCTTTGCCAACATAGTTGTCCTTTCATGCTTAGAAACCTTCATTCCTAACTTCTTAGCTCCAAGGGTCGTAGATGCTGAAATTAATCCACATAGCCCACCAATAACTCCAAGTGGTAGACCAATCACTATTCCAACCCCAGTCAACGCTACGCCCAATCCAGATCCAGATAAGATCACAGATAGACCTCCAGTTACCACTGCGATACCATGAACTATTCCTTGAGAACGTGCATATTTCTTGCGCACACCTTCATAGTGCCTTTCTTGAACTTCGATGTCCGAAAGCGTGTCTCGGATCGTTTGCAGTCTAAAGTTCTTTCCAGTGTCACTAGCGATCTGTGGATAGATACTTGGTGCTGATGGAAACGGTTGAATCGAATCGCCTTCCATTGTACGTTATACATATAACTTACTCAAGCTTCAACACGTATCGTATAGGTCGACCACGGAAGTCTACCACGTTACCTTTCTCATCACGAATTGTCAGATGAAGACTGTTTAGCGTCGTACCTAGAGCTTGCAGGGCTTGGGGATTCGTTATAGTATAGATCGTTTTCTGAAACCAAGGACCTCGGACCTCTATGCTAGCCAAGACTTTCGATCGTTTTCCCTCTAGGAGTGAGAAACCGGAATCCACCGCATCGCAATAGACATACATCGTGTAGATATCTTTGATCTTAATAGGGTAATTACCAACTTTTAGCAGAAACTCGTTATTCTCTTCTTCTCCACCTTCTACGCCTAATAGTGTGTAGAAATTTTTATCGAACTTGATTGGTTTCTTAACTACTATGGCGTGGACCCTAAGGGGGATCTTGCTCTTAAATTCCACGATACCAGCATCACTTGCAGGCTTTAAGGCACTCTTGATTTTCTTAAAATTGTAAGACCCTTCAGCAACATCGTGTGGGAACATAATACTACCGACATCCCACCTGAACGAGCCCGCCTCCGTTAGGTTCCACCAACTGTTCTCAAAAGCGATCTCGAGTAGCGAAACATTCTGTATAAGAATAGGGTCGTCGAAGTAGACAGTATGGTCGGCCAATGTTGTGGTGACATTAAGGATCGTCATTACGTATTAAAGGTATAACTATATGTATGTATAGCTTCAACATGACAGACGCATGGCGGCAGTTCAAGTACCTATTTCCTAATGCCGTACTTAGTTGGTTCGAATCTGCTTCCGATAATGTTAATTTCATCGATCGGGGAATGTCTCATCACGTGTTCACGGAGGAAGGTCTTCCTACTAAGACGGGAGGTGGTAAATTGATGGGGTTGCTCGGTCGCACTGGTAAGGCTCTAGATGTAGCACTTGGTGGTAAGTCCGTTTACGAGAGCGTACTATTCGCGCGGGAACACGAAGGTCTTTCCAAACGCGATTGGATAGAAGAAAACGATAAGATCGCAACGTTGAATGCAGATCTATTAGCGAAGTTCGAGAAACGATACCCACATACGGATCTTCACAAGTTCTATGCCTCTACGGAAGTGAACGGTCCAGGCAAATATTCGACGAGTATTTGGTTTCGAGATGGAGATTCTAGCTATGTCGTTTACGGCGATGATGTCTCAAAGTTATCTGCAGTCACTCAAAAGCGCATCGATGACGCATTGCAGGGAATGGTTGATGGCTTCCCATCTACGTTGACCCTAGATAAGAGTGCGAAATATCTTATTACAGCAGTTCCTTCTACTGAACCGGCACAATATATTGATCTCACTAATCTATGGATATATGTCACCCCAACGAAGAAGTTCAAAGCTGGCGTTCCAAATGTATTCAAGGAGATCGTCGTAAAGCATGTGACAGCAAAGGAGTCCCATGCGTGGTTGTCAGGTCCAGATTTCAAATACTGGCCTCAACAACTTAATTTCGCAACGTGGTGTGCGACTTCCGGATGTGGAGTATCGTTGTTCGACCCCACTTTCAAAACATATCCACCAGTCATCCAAGGGTTCCTACGATTCCATGTTTATTTCACGATACGAAGAATTCTACACGAACTTGGAGCTCCTCTACCTGGTAACCGTGCTTTCAAGCAACTCGATAACCTCTACAGCAAATCAGCTCTTGAGAGATTGTGCATCGAATTCGGCATATCTCGAACGCCAGACTTTCGGTGGGATGGCTTAGGAGACGTCTACGTAAACTCTCATGGAAGAATGGTGAACTATACGGAGAAGTACGCACATAATACTTCGTACTCTGCGAAGTGGCCTGGTGGTGACTTTAAGTTTCCTGAGGAGAGTCGTACGGACTATCAGTTTCCTTTATCGTACATTAGCAATAACAACGGTAAACAATACAATTGGTTTACGCCACCAATCGGTAGAGGTTTGACGAATGCTGGGTTAGGTAGATTGAATCGATCCGTTGAGGCTTTCGGATATTGTATTCTAGGCGCTCAAAACGATCTTAACGAATCCATCGTAGATAGTTTCAACGTCAAAGAAAAGTTTAAGAGCTTAGTCGAAGGCGCTATTCTCGAAAACGATTTAGTGGTGAGCTACAAAAACTATCTTACTGCTATAACGACGACGCATAAGAGGCTCGATCTAGCAATAGCTATAGGCGTGCGATTATTGCCAAGCAATCTAGTGTACTATCTTGGTAAGAAAGATGGCTATAGGAATCCAACCCCGAAAGCCACGAAAGATATGATGCTAGGCACTAACGACATCAATGCAGAAGTCAAAGGACGCCCACCTCCTCCTATGGAAGGACCACCAGATAAGAAATTAATACCACCTCTCAAGACGCACGAGAAACGAGTTCCTGTACCAAAGGCTATCCCACAACATGAGATTAATCTAGCAGTGACATCCATTGCCGCAGCTGGAATCGCATGGACGTTGTTTCGTTAACGTCGTTTGTATTGCTCCACTACGAAGACCACTGCTGCTACGATTAACAACCAAATGTTGTTTGCTAAGACTCCAACGACGTCAGCAGCCATACTGAATATGAAACTCGCAATTGGCCCAATCATCTTAGGTAGAATCTCCTCTAACTTTTTGCCTACTGCTTTTAAGGTTTTGGCAGTTGTCTTAGCGACTGCTTTGGCAGCATCTCCCAATCCCGGTACTATCGCGGGAACTGCCTTCGTCAGATTGGAAACTATTACGCCGATCACAGTACTTACCGCAGCTACCACGCTAATTATACTGACTCCATACTTCTTGAAGATGATTCTTATACGATCCCTAAGTGGCATCCGTTCTACTATAGCTTCTTCTATTTGTTCTAGGACTGCTTGCTCCTCCTGATCGGTCTTTATTTCATTAGTAGCGTTTTCTTTCTGAGTTTCGGTAGACGTAGGGTCTTTGAGTATTTCTTCATTTCGTTCGATCCTCTCACTCAATTGGTCTCGAGCTACTATGACTTCTTCTACCATTTCTTCCCTCGAAGGTCCTAAGACTCCTTTGAGACCTTTTCCCATCTTCTTATATAGCCCACCCTTCGTGGTGATCATAGGAATCGCTTTTTCTTTACTTCCATACTCGTGGATAGCGACTCTACCATCAGACAGGGTTGCAATCTCAAGCGTACCTCGAATTCCCACGTCGTGGTATTTTTCCCAGACAGTCTCGAACATATTCTGTCTCGCATTTTCCGATAAACCCTGTTTGAAGACTACACCTCGATCGGTATACTTTGGGACTTTCTCTTCCTCCAGCTTCTCCAGGATTCTTTCATTTCTAGAAACGTTCAAGTCTTTCGGGTCGATGAGTTCGTCGAGGTAATCATCATCTTCTATAGAAAACGAGGTTTCCTGATCCTTTGGCCTAGCGCCTTCTTTAGTGTAGTCGCGCATGGCTTTCATGTTGAGCGATCTCCTGACTCTTCTGGAAACGTCGCTTTCCACTCCTTCTCCACATCGATAGCATCGTCATCGTAATCTTTTCCTCTTTCAGCTTCATCGGTTCTTTCCTCATACCTCCCATCAAAGGCCATGTTAGACATAACTATATATATAGTTATATTCAACATGATCTCATCAAAGTTGGATCCCACACAAGCACGAAGAGAGCCTCATGCACTCAAGGCTCCACGAGACTTGTATAGGAAAACTTTCACTCGATCATCTGCCAATCCAGGTGAGACTCTATACGTAGAAGTCCCAAAGCTAGAAGAAGGCGTAGTACTAGTACCTGGTAGCTTAGCGCTATTGGGCGACATCGTACTATCTGGTGGACATGCGAATAACAGAGTCGTTTCGAACGTTGGACGCTGCTTGGTCATGCGTAGAATCTGTAGGATGGGAGCTGAAACAGTAGAAGACCTTGTCAGGCCAGACCTCCTACAAACGTACTCCGATGTATACCTATCTACGCAGGAGAGAGAGTCTAGAGTACAACAAGGCATTCAATCAGAGAACGTAAACAAGCTACGATCGAAAGCTGGTGACGCAAGTACTTCGTCTGCTGCAGACAACGCGCTCCTAGCTGCATGTGGTTCCAAGTATAGGATTCCATTAGATGTTGACATTCTGACACAACATGGAGTTCTATATCCATATGCCTTAGAAAATACAATTACATTCGAGTTGACTCTAGTGCCTGCCAACGAGGTCGTAATTGGATCGGATACGACGAAGATAGGTACGTACCAACTTACCAACATCCAACTAGAATACGAAGCAATCAGGGACGGAACGCTGGCTAGTAGTGCACTTCACAAATACGAAATAGGTACTGCATTCCTATACAACTACGCTGTTCATTTCAAGACAGTAGATATCGCTAAAACATCCGATACTTTGATATCTCAAAACGTCAACGTTCCACGACGATCCTTTGCTGGACTACTTCTACTATTTATAGATCCACCTACCATTGGCACGCGAGATAGCGAATCATTCTCGAATCCAGATATTTTGAAGGTAGAAGTAGATGTCAACGGGATTCCCAACAGACTCTTTCCAAGCGGCATGCTTCCCCTAGATTTCTGGGAGGCTGCAAAAGGTTGGTTTGGTACACCCAATACTTCCATGACTCCAAAGAAGTTCTTTGAAAATAGATTCGCTATCCTAATCGATTGTCGCACAGCGAAAGATTCCACCGTTCATGGTGATGGCTTGACACAAACCGGCAGTGGAAAGGACATCGACATTCGCATACATAGAACTGCGAAGGGAAGTGGAAATGTGAAAATGCACATCTATGTCCTTGCGGATGCTCAGGTCACGATATTGAACAGATCTCTGCAGAGTATATTATACTGATGGATTCTCTCGTAGAGCACGTACCGTTCAACGCACTCATAGTCGGTCCAACGAATTGTGGGAAGACTGCGTTCCTCATAGAACAACTTCGTGGATCATTTCGTGGTAAGTTCGATTACATAGTACTGATTTGTCCTACGTATGCCCACAACAAAACTTATCGTGGATTTGCAAATCGAGATCCTCGTTTCTTCGTCATGTCACCACCGCAGGATGCCATCGATGCTACTTTGAGTATTTGCGCAACATTTTGGTCAGGTACCAATACTCTATTGATTCTCGACGATTGCGCCGCATCGAAGGACGTCAAGAAACGAACTGAAAAACTAGTGGACTTAGCCTTTTCTGCACGACATATAGGGCTTTCCATTTGGGTGCTGTCCCAACAACTAACGAGCATATGTAAACCCTTTCGCGAGAACGTAGCTATCGTAGTAGCATTTCATACAGCATCGGCCGTAGATGGCAAAAGGATATTTGAGGATTATGGAGGCTCGCAAGAATGTAAAGAGTTACGAACGATACTTGGATCCCATAAGTTCGCTCGCATGTGCTTCTGTCTACGCCATCCTTTCGAGGTAGTGTTAGAGCTCCCAGCACCTATAACATATTATGACTGATAAGGAAATACTCGAGATATTCGGTGAGGACGTAACAGGCCCACCACCAACCGACCTAGACGTTACATCAGACAATCGCGAATCACTTTCGATCTTAGCCGCAACAGGCGTAACGAAAGAATACTTAGGTAAAAACTTTTCCCTAGGAGACGTCTCTAGACTTCCTGAGAAAGAAGTAGACAAGTTGTATAGGAGGTATCAAGCCGTTCTAGCTCAGCAAGTAACGAAAGGCTTAGTCGACGGCGTGACGCGTCTAGCTACCCGTCTAGTTGCCTACCTAGTACCAATAGATTCTCAAGAAGCCCTGATCAAGGACCTACAAGAAGACCCTCTAGTCCGCAACGAGATCAGTGCTGCAACTGGCCTACTATCGCTCAAAGCAGGTCGCCTTGTAGCTCTAGCTAGCGTCCTATTCCACATATCTGGCCACGTAGTCATTTCTGGTACAACTGTTGAACCTCCACATATACCTACTATATCGAATCAAGATGGAAGGACAGATAACTGCGAATCCTCCGACGACTGTACCAACTAAGGTAGAAGAACCAAAGCGCGCTACGGCTGGAAAAGAACTACGCAAAGAGAAAGGTTGGTTCGAAAGCGCACCTACTAATACTGTCTTCGCAGTCATCGACGCAGGCGACATACTGGTCGACATGAGTGCTTCCTTAGTTGGCACAGGCGTCTTATTGTTTTATACAGGCGCTTTATTGATTGGTATAGGCGACATACTGATCGAAGCGTTCATTCCTGGTACAACTGTTGAACCTTCACATATACCTACTATATCAAAGCAAGATGGAAGGACAGACGGATCAGATAACTGCGAATCCTCCGACGACTGTACCAACTAAGGTAAAAAACCCAAAGCGCGTTGCAGCAGGAAAATTAGCTTGGGAGAAGGTCACTGCCCGTGCAAAAGAAGCTCAAAGGATGGCGATAGAACGTGAAAATGAACCGTCCAAAGAAACTGACGTAGAGAAAGGTCGGTTCGAAAACCTGACTATCCTCGCAGTCATCGGTACTGGCGCTACATTGTTTGGCACGTACTTTGCGTACAAGAAGTATGTAGATGGCAACACGCGAGCTGCCACCGTTAGCACGACACGACCTGCAGCTCCGGCAAAGCTTACGATACTAGACATGGAGTAACTCTTAGAGACTCGAGACCATACTTATATATGTCGAGATGGATAAGGAATTGACGAAGACGGCAACCGATGCATCTATAATTGTTGGACTCGCTTCTGGTATTGGGTGGATCGTAAAGAAGACTACCAAGGAATCTATGCTTAGCGATCCTTCTTCTTCCCTAGTGAATTACGCAAAGTGGACTGTCGTGATACTTGGTAGCTTATACGCGAAACAATATCTTGAGAAACAAAAGATCATACCGTAATGGGAGCAGCAATTGGTATGACAGTTTTCGGCGCTGTTTTGAATGCGACGGCATTTACTGGTGGTGGCATACTAGCTAGAATGATTGGAAAGGGTGATACAGATACGGAACGAGAGAGACACGATAGGGCCATCGAAAGACAAGAATCTGAAATGACAGCGTATAGAATCGAACGTCAAAGATTATACGACTTTGCACAAAATCAGGAAGGTCTTGAACGCGACGCATACAACGTTCAAAGAGATACCAACAAAGCCTTCGTGCAATCCGATAAGTTACGTAAGGCGCTAGAACGGCTCGAAGGGCTGAAAGAACCCCGCTTATCTGACTACTACCGACCCTCAAACAATCAGAAGACTGGCGAGTTGCTCTACGTTGGTGGTGGAATGCTAGGCGCTGGATACGCTATTAGTAAATGGATATAGAAACGTACTAGGTACTACTACTAAGCTACTACTAAGCTACTACTAAGCTACTACTAAGCTACTACTAAGCTACTACTAAGCTACTACTAAGCTACTACTAAGCTACTACTAGCTACTACTAAGCTACTACTAAGTTACTACTAAGCTACTACTAAGCTACTACTAAGCTACTACTAAGCTACTACTAGGTTACTACTAAAAAAAAAAAAAAAAAAAAAAAAAAGGAAAAAAGAAAGGAATGAGGCCTGGTTCTTATTCTTTTTTTTTTTTTTTTCATCTGTTGAAGGTTAGAATGTATAGATGCATGATGGATTCTAAACTTGCGAATATCTTCTATGGTCCTATGGGCTATTGGAAAGGTCACTCTGCAATCGGTAAGCTATCGGTAGCAGCGAAAGCATCAGAAGACGTAGCTAGGAGTTGGTTGGAAAAGCAATCTATATGGCAAGTATATCTACCACCACCAAAACACATTCCACGACCGCATTGGACTGTATCGAAACCAAATGAAGTCCACCAAGCTGATTTGATATTTCTACCACACGATCGTCCTGGACGTGGAAGGAAACTATATAAGTATGCATTAGTGGTAATCGACGTAGCTTCTCGATACAAAGAAGCCGAACCTTTGGCATCTAAAGATAGTGGCGAAGTCGCTGCTGCATTCGAACGAATCTACAAACGTAGTCCACTCGAATGGCCAAAGACGTTGCAAGTAGATCCTGGTAGAGAATTCATGGGACGTATGTCTGAAACGCTAGAACTACATGGTACGAAAGTTCAACGAGGTGAGGCTGGTAATCATAGAGCGCAAGGCTTCGTCGAACGAGCAAATAGAACTCTAGCCGAGAGATTGTTTGGGTATCAGTATGCACAAGAGATGGTACTTACTTCGGAAGGATCAGATGAGCGTAGTAGAGAATGGGTAGTTCGTTTACCAATGGTTATCAAAGCCATGAACAGTGAGGTGACTCGACTTACAGGAAAGGAGCCTTCGAATTCCGTAGTGACGCAGCAAGTAGATCTGAAGACTCCTACGTATTCGCGCACCGTTGGATTGAGAGAAGAGCGCCTACCATTCGACGTTCTAGTTCGATATCTCTACGCACCAGGAGAATTGGAAGGGGGTGAAAAACGTAGAGCTACTGATCCTGTGTGGAGTTTGCAGATACACACCATTTCGCTAAGTGTAGTATCTTCGGGACAGCCTGTGCTGTACTACCTTGCGAAGCGAGAAGGGGAGAAGGACGCACCCAAACGTGGATTCGTTCGTGAAGAGCTACAAGTTGTTCCTAGGGATACAGAACTACCACCAAAAGGAATTCTGTTTGTACCCAGACGCTAGACAGCGTACTCTATTGGCTCGGTGTGGATTCCATCGGAAAGAACGCGTCTTTTGTCGTAGTAAGCCGATAGCCCAAGCTTCTGTTGTTCGTAGGTTGCCATACCTTCTGGCAATAGGCGAAAGCCTCGGTTCTTCGCCATGTCGATACTACCCTGGAGGGCTGCTTCGAATCGATCCCACGAAATGTTGTTGTGCCGTCTAGACATACCTTTGACGGAATACTTCTTGCTGCCACCCGTATCGACGTAGTATGCTTTCGAGCATAGGGCAATGGCGCGCTGTCCTTCGAATTCGAGTTTGAAGAGTCCTGGGGTACGACTGCTCCATTTGTCCCAAGCTAGCCATTCCTCCCTATTGGCTTCGAAATCCTCTCGCAGTTCCGATCGTACGACTTCATCAATGCTATTTCCAGAGATGGCAATGTAGGCGCTGTCTGTGTCCATCTGTATGTACTCGAAATCATCTCGGTCGATGTACTTATCGAGGAAGTCGTAGTAGAACTCGAGCATACGCAGCTTTGCGAGCTGGTACACAGCGATACCTACTTGGAAAGGGCGTTTGATTCGGATCTGGTCCTTCCTACTCTCGAGTTCGTATGCCTCGCCAACCTCTTCCAGATCTTCGAACCAAACACTTCTCAAAGCGTTGTCCACAATCTTCTCGTCTTTTGTATAGACGACCTTCGTTTGGCGTCCCAAGTCTTCGAGCAACTTTCCATAGGCGCTGTTTCCTAGTAGCTTGAACACATCTGCCAGCAAAGCCTCACCTTTGTCTACGTCTCCCATGCGTCGCGCCTCGGTGACTTGGTCCACGAACCATCCGAAGATTTCTTTGGGTTCGTAGTCTATCGTGCGGTAGACAGCAGTGATCACTGCGCCATGGTCTAGATACCAAAGTAGAAGAGGAGCGTAGAGTAGCAACTTCTTTCCAGAGAGACTCCCAAGTAGCTTCGTTTCCTCGCTGCGCTTTCTACCTGTCTTCTCAAGGTAGGCCAACATTTGTGGAGGAACTGCTTCCTTGGGGATTTTCTTGTTGTAGAAGAAGGGGGGCATCTCCTCAAATTTCTTCCACAATTCTTTTGGTATCTCGATGTCTACCTCCGCATATCCAAACCACGCATCGTTTCGTAGACATTCGACAAATCCTTCAGCTTCTAGACCTGGCTCATCGTAGTGCACAACCTCTTCTTTTCCACAAGGCATTTCTAATTCCATGGTAGAAAGATATAGGGCGTTGGCATCGTATCCAAGAACCTTGCGACACACCTTGGTTCCACCCTGATGACTACGAATCTTAGTCACTCCTGCTTCGTGGCGTCTGGTGAACACTATGCTTGGACCTCCCACGACAGCGCCTTTCAGCATGTGGTAGGCTTCCTTACTTGGAGCGTACATCTCAGCTCCCCTTTCTACACTACCTCGAAGCAGGAACTGTAGTGAGACTCCTGGAATGGACACTGCGTCTTTCAGCATGTCTACTCCTTTCTCGTGATAGAAATCTCGCATCTTTTCGAGTGCCTCTAGGAATGGAACTACGTCTAGGTTGTTGTAGTATCGTAGCCAGTCTGCAAAGGTCTCCATTCCCTTGTCGAGAAAGGTGCGCTTGCAGTCTTCGAACTCTGACCTAGATAGTAGGTGTTCTCTTTTCAACTTCGAACCCCACTCTGGATAGTCTGGTAATCCAACGTGATCCAACTTGTCGGGAGAGTCGAACCACTCATATGGGAAGAAACTCTTTTGCAACTCGCATCCATAGGCAGTGATCCAACGTTCGTAGGAAGTTCCAGGTCCAAGGTAGTTCATCACATCGAGGAAACGGAAATCGGGAGTCAAGAGAAACATAGTGGTGTTGGCTTTCTTTGCCACCCGGACCTTTGGACAGGTGTCGGCAATGGTTCCTACGAAGTGCTCCCTGATCAGGTTGAGATCGTACCTGCCAGAGTTGAATCCCAATACTGGAACTTGGCTGATCCATTCGTCGATTCTCATCCGTTGTGCCTTCGATAGGGTGTCAAAGGAGAATTCAGGTGTCTTGGGGCAGAACCGTTCCGCAACGACTTCTCGGATTGCTTTCGCTCTTCGTTGGAGTTCTTCGACGAAGGCAGCTATGAGTTCTTTTGGATCGCGTCGACAGATGTGGGTTGGCGTTCGATCGTACGTGTCGGCAATTGATACTGAAATTGGGACATGGACGTTTTCGATGGTCAATCGGTCCGTTGGTTGTCTTCCTTTCGTTGTATCGAGATAGGCTTCGAAATCGTAAACTATGGCATGTGGATAGGCGGTTTGCGTTGGAGTTGGAATCGGTTTGTTTTTCTTCTTTGTAGAGCAACCCCAAGCCTCCACTACTACATAACCTGCCTCACGTAGACTCTCCGTTCTTTCGCAGGTCTTACGATACAGATGTCTCTCTCTAGGGAAGCATTTCGGGCAGCCATGGAAATAGCATCCATGAAATTGGAAGATGGTTTTCGAAAGAGGTTCGTAGCCGTCGACCGGCGCTCCTTCTATCCAATGCTCTCCACCATGTCCACAAGCCGCGTGATGAATGTGTTGCCCAATCCTTTCGGCTTCGCGTTTCAACCAGCATAGAGCGACTTTGCTAGCGGTGCTCTCTGGCCAGAAGGCTTTTTCGTATGCCGACTGGGGTACTGTAATTACTTTTCCGGGGCAAACAATCTTCATTTCTCCACGCCTGCAACGATCTGCATAGCGTTGAAGGTCTGAGGCTTTCGTGAACCGTTGCTTACAGTCATTACATATGTA